>OX411311.1:64828348-65168733 GCA_948150685.1 Rhaphigaster nebulosa
ATTTTGTTTTTCTTTATATTTATATATCAAATTCTGATATATTCTTCAGCAATTTGTTGTAATTTGTAGGTCTTTATCAACTTCGCATCGATGATTGGTTAATTAGGAATGCAAATATTTACCGTTATAATCATCATGAATAATTATCGAGAAACAAGCAAGGTTATCGATGCGGATTTAGGATTAACATCACAAAAATGTCACGCTTAAAACCTGTTATTTCTTTATGAGATTCGCAATTACATTTTAAATTCAAATTATGAACGAAACATGTTAAAATAAGACAATACCGAAGGATTGTTAATTAACAAAATAAGAGCACTTAAGTTGAAATATGTTATAAAATGCTGAGTTATATCAATTATGAATTATTATTTAATTATAGAACTTCTTTTTTAAGGATTTTAATTTCAGAAATTCAACGAATGGCCTCGCATAAAATTATGGATTTTATTTATTTTCAATATAGTCTTCATCGAATGAAAACTGGTCCTTATTAAAATTAAGAGGATTTTAATTAAAATATCAATGGAATCAAAAAATTGCTCAGTTCAAAACAAAAAAAAAATTTTTTTAACTTACGGAGAATATGTCGTTTGAATAAAGAATTTAAGTTCCACAAATAGAAGTCAATCCATTTGAAATTGCCCAGTTTGAATAAATTTTGTTGCTCGACATTTTTTATTTTGATAATTTTTTTTACCAGCTATTCCCTATCGTTTGGTAAGTTCAAAATATTGAATGGTTTACCTCAATTTCGCAAGGCAGTGATATTTTGTGCATTATAAATCCAGAACCAGCTGAGGCTGTCACCAATTTTTTGTCCTAAGTTCCTATTAAAAAAATATATAAACCTCATAAGTTTCATAATTTCTCACTGAGACCCTTTTGAGATATTCCGCTTTAAATGTTACAGAAAATTACTTTTTGCCATATTTGAAAATTCAAATAAAAAAATTCAATACTTTCAAGATTGAAATTTCTAGAGCAAGTAGTACAACAATAAAACTATACAAGAAAAAAATCAAAATATTTTCCTCAATACACTTTTACAGCACTAAAATTCTCGTGGTATGTCAATTTTCGTGAATTTTTGTAACCATTTTCCTCACTACCTAGGAAATGTGTTGTGAAAACAAAAATGTAGAGCACATCATTATCATAATTTTAGTTTTTGTTTTGTTTTGATATCAGCAAAATTACTAGAGTTAAAGACATTTTCTCTAAACTAGTTTTCAGCTGCGAAGCAAATTTTACGAGCAAATTTTAGCCACAAAAAAAAATATATTCGATGTATATACCCCATTACTACCTTATTCCTTATGTTATGCAGTTTAGCACTAATAAATTCATGAAGAAAGGAAGGACAGAAAATTTAATAGATGGTACATTTTTTTATTCTATTTTCCAATCAAATGTTAAGATTAATTGAGATTTCAAAAACTCTTATTCGACCGGAAAACATACTAATAATAAGAAATAGCATACTTTAAAAAGATCATTATTATTGTTATTATAAAACTAAATAAAAATTGTTTATCTTGTTAGAAAATTTATCAATTTAACAAAAGGTTTTTAACTTCCGATTGTCATACAAGATAAATGATGATAGCTCGATGGTCCGACGGAATAGTTTCAATCAGATTATTTCTGTTTAGTTTTTTCAGCTATGTTTGCAAAGTGTGAAACTTCAAGCCTAATCTTTACAGCTCACCGCTGGTAAAACCACTTTTTCTTCAAAAGGTTTTATAAAGGTCGTACCGCATGTTCAAAGTGCTCTCTTAAAAAACCTAAATTAATATGAATAAAATAAAAAATAAAAATAAACGAATTTTCTACTTGGCGGCTACTTTGTGACTGGAATCACATTTACCTACTTTTCAATGAAGCGTATTTGATAAAATTTAAATTTGTCTTTTTTTTGATACAGTACTAATAAAATTGTTAAAAAGGCCAAAGGCGAAGGCCTGGTGAGAAATGTAAATTTTCTAATATTAAAGTACCTTCCGTATTCTTCAGTCACATCTTTGTTCTATTAACTAAGACGTTTGTACGTATTAAGTAAATATTTATTGGCTTCATCTATCTAAAATATCTCATTTATCACCATAACATTAACTTAATAAGACTATTAAATATATAATAAATTTAAATAGTAAAAGCATTGATGTATAATAAGATCATAATAAAGTTGGTAACCTGTTGGTAAAAACTCCCTGGCCTAGTTGGAGTACGTACACAGGTTTAACGCCAAATAAACAAGCACTAAAATCCAGATTTTTAATTGTTTTTACTTCCTTGTACGAAGTAAAGGAAGTATTTATTGTATTCGCGAAAATTTTCGGTTTTCAGATTTCAACGGAAATATCCATTTTGACCATCCCTGAATCCATTTTGACTAGTTTCGTCGTGTAGATTTTGGTCTAAATTCGAAAACTGGAAGCGGTACTTTACCGTAAGGTCATATTAGACTTTCATAAAAAATTATATTAAAATATAATGTAAAAGATCTCAAATTTGGTAAATAGGACTTTTATATCGATATAAATGTATTTACTAGATTTTGGTTAAGATTCGTGAGCGGAAAAGGGTACTTTACTTGAAGGTTGAATAAGCTTACATCAAAAATTATATTTAAATTAAAAGAGAAATCATATGTTTCGGTAATAAAGGTTACAAACGCAATTTGATTTCCAATCCAATGTAATTACTTGTTTTAAGTGTTAAAATTGAGTCTAAAATACTAGTTTTCCTCCCCATTTGTGAGATCAACAAGCCTTCATCACGAGAATAAGATATTAGTTAAGTGGGTTTTTTCGCTTAAAATGTCGAAACTGTCCATTTCTAATGCTTTATTCAGTGATATTGACAGTTTTATTGTTGTCATGGAACATGAAGAAATATCTTGGAAACTAGTTACCTACTGAAGGCAAACGACATATAATAACGGAATGAGACCTCCAGTGACAAGAGTGTGTGTTTGTGTGTGTGATGGATGACGGGACGCCGAGTGTCGTTTTTACTGCAATCTTCAGAAACAAGTAACCAAATTCAGTATCACTTTTTGAGCCACGGATTTATAATTTAATAGGCGCGTACAAGGAAGTCATGTGTTGCCCACATCAGATATTTTTACTTCCTTGAACGAAGTAAAGGAAGTATTGTAGTCGCGAAAATTTTCGGTTTTCATATTTCAATGAAAATATCCATTGTGACCATCCTTGAATCCATTTTGACTAGTTTCGCCGTGACGTCTGTACGTACGTTCATACGTGCGTGCGAATCTCGCATAACTCAAAAATGGTCGGCAGTAGAAAGTTAAAATTTTGTATTCAGGATTGCTGTAGAATCTGGTTGTGAGCCTCCCTGTTTGGTCACTACATGATTACAGGAAGAGGTGTTTCACTTGAAGGTCATTATTGATTTTCATAAAAAATTCTATTAAAATAGAATGAAAAACTTCTCAAATTAGGCATATAAGACTTACATATCAATATACATAATATAATATAACATATTATATATTATATAATATAACATATTAATAGCATATTAAATTTTGGTTAACATTGGCAGACCGGAAGTGGTACTTAACTTTAAGGCCACATTAGACTTTCATCAAAAATTATATTATAATATAATGTAAAACATCTCAAATTTGGTAAATAGGACTTTTATATCAATATGAAGGTATTTACTAGACTTTAGTTAAAATTGGTGAGCCGAAGAGGGTACTTTACTTGAAGGTCATAATAAACTTATATAAAAAATTATATTAAAATTAAATACAG
The DNA here is from genome assembly GCA_948150685.1 of Rhaphigaster nebulosa. NCBI lineage: Eukaryota > Metazoa > Arthropoda > Insecta > Hemiptera > Pentatomidae > Rhaphigaster > Rhaphigaster nebulosa. The sequence goes on from OX411311.1 coordinate 64,832,140, forward strand.
AGATCACATGTTTCGGTAATAAAGGTTACAAACGCAAAAAAAAAATACTATGACAGGATTTTGAGTTATCGCGAAATAAGGTCTCATTTTAAAAATATCAGAATGGTAGGACATCGGTTACAATTACATATTCAACGATGTACTCAGTGGCGTATGTAGAGGGGGGAGGAGGATAAGGGTGATATATCCCCTCCTCCCCGAAGTTTTTGAAAAAATATTATTTCCATTTAAGTTTTGCATTTGGGGTAATAATTTTTTATCCAATTTTCATTATTATCTTTAAAATTTGCAGCGTATTTGGTGATTATAGACACTAAATAATTACTTGCCTTCTCATTAAAACCCTCCCACTAAAAACAAATTGAAATCCCTCTCCCCACTCTCCCTTCGAAAAACAATTTTGCGTATGTGCCTGGATAAACTTATTTCGATTTTTACTGGTTGTTATGTATACATACACTCACATGTATATATATATATATATATATATATATATATATATATATATATATATATATATATATATATATATATATATATATGTATATGTGATATATATAGAAGTTGATCAGCGATATCATAATATATATATATATATATATATATATATATATATATATATATATATATATATATATATATATATATTATGATATCGCTGATCAACTTCTTGCACCCATTCATATCTATAACTTTAATATAACGCTTTTATATATAGACCACTTCTGTATGTGGGTGTATATACAGATCTGAACTAGTAAAAATTGAGTAAGAATGATACTCTATGTTTCATTCATCGCGCTTGTTGTTTTTTATTAATGCTTTTGATATATATGTGTCTAAATATGCATGTCTAGAAAAATATCTAAAGCCTTTAAATTTGCCTAAAACGTCGTGTCATCAAGATCATGAAAATTTTCTGTATTTTGCTGATAATCTGTATTTGCTTTTGAGGACAATCGAAAATATGATGTAAAAAAAAAATAGCGTAGGAACTCGGAAAAAAATTATCACAGGAATAATTTAAGAAATAACTATTCTTGTATTCACTGTAGTGAAGTGGACTAATGACATGACAGAGTCAACATTCCACCCAGAGGATCACCTTATAGCCTTCAGAAGAAATGGGTGATTGAAGGTAAAGAAGCGGAATTCCAGGTGGGATTGAGAGGTATGAGGAGAAAACAGATGGAGCAGTGGAAGAACGGAAAAGAAAAAAAACAGTGCGTCTTCGACCCAAATGAATAATACAGAGAATGTACAAAAGGAAAACCAGAGATAATCGTCGAGGAGAATCGGTTCATCAACCGTTCGAGGAATGGAGAGGTTTTTGCGGCGTACTCCTTAGCGGGCGATCTTCTGCTAATCCCAATCCACCAGTGTCCTTCCCTGGTGTCTTCTAGTCGTCCTACCTTTAGCCAAAAAGAGGAATATGTTCCGACGGTTCCCTTGTGGCATCGGAACCTCTTCCAGTTCCGGCAGCAATTCCTGGATCTTCGTCTGATTACTATATTATTTTTATTTTGTAAAAATCAAAGTTAATTACCCCAGTGTTGACAATATAATAGTTTACTCACAAAGAGTGAAAATGTCATGTTTGTCTTTGGAAAGGAACATAGATATTGCCTTCATTCATTCATAATTCGAAAATTTATAATTTTATAAAAATAAAAATCTTTGATTTTTTTTACCTTTTATTATCCTCTAAAGAATAATTACTTATAGCCGGCATAAATCTCGAAAAGCAAAAATATGTCAAGTATATCTTAATAAGATTATGAGTATAAATTCATATGTATTTGTTGGGACAAAAATCGCCATCGATTGGAGTTTTTTAAAATCGATCTGTTGTTATCTTAGAGAGCAACATTTAAAATACAAGGTCTATAAAAACAGATGCATTCTGAACTTGCAGTAACGATGGCGTAGGGTAGCGGTGCCCCCATCGCCCAGCGGGTAGGCTGCAGATAGTCCCTGGTCCTCCAGGTTGTATACAGTACACTACATACACCTCCGCACTACAGTCACTAACAGTAAACACCCTAGGGTTACCTCCCCTAGGAAGCCGCCCCGGAAGAGAGAGTATGACGAGGTATTCTAGGAGGCAGCCTCTTTTCCTGGCTCGGAGACAACATCTAAATAACCCTCTACTCTTAAATTCTAACTATTACGCAACACAACAGAACTGAAGCCGGACTGTCACATCGGATCCGACCCAGGAATCGTCATAAGGACTTAAGAATAGCTTTCTGGAATGTTTTATCATTAAATAGAATAGCAGCCATTCAGGCGCTTCTTAGAGAACTTAACCATCTTGAAGTTGACATCGCTGCTGTACAAGAAGTTCGGTGAACCGGCAACGGCATAAGTGAAAGATGGAACTAATATGTATATAACTAAATAACGATCAAACTATAAATTTTCGAATTATGAATGAATGAAGGCAATATTTATGTTCCTTTCCAAAGACAAGCATGACATCTTCACTCTAATTATTGAATACTCTAATTCTTAATTTAATATAAATATTATAAAAATTTAGAGTCACCCTTATGGCGTACTTGCAGCATCTGTTTTGAGAACCACTGGTCTTAATTACAAATATAAAATGAAAAATCTTATACTTCGAATTACACAAATCAACTTTTTTGAAGTAACATTTATGAAAATAGGTGGCATTTCATGTTGTCGATTAATTATTCACATAATACTGAGTAATGTCTTTCCTGAGATTTAATACGTTTTAAATGTTTATATTAAATAAATATTAGATTGTAAAGATATGCCATTTCCTTTTATTTCTCCCTAACTACTCACAACGTGTAACAAAAAGACTCTACGTGTTATAGTAATCACTAATCATTTTTGGATTTAGGACTACAAAATACTTCATCAAAATCTATTCTCATCAATGTTACAAAAATCATGTCTATCTATATATTTATTTATTTAATTGATCGTTATTTAGTTATATACATATTAGTTCCATCAGTCCATCCAATAGCGTAAGCCCAGATTTCGTTTCGGGGAAGGGGAAGGGTCCGACCAAGGATCTACTTTAAAGATACCCACCCCAGCCAGGGATGTAACAGGGCCCTCTCAATATTTTCTATGCCTAGGCATACTATTTATGAAATAACATTCAAATAGCATTTTTTTTTTTTCACAAATAAGAATAAGTTAAAGTATTTAGTAATTTTGAGGCGGAAGGTCCGGACTCCCTGGTTACGCCACTGAATCTATCATTAAAAAATCTTTCCTCACACTTTAAATAAAAAAAATGATAAAAAAAAAAAAAAATCGTTATAAAACCTATATTCCATCATCTTTGTCGAATAGATCTTTTATGAAATCAATTCTTATGAAAGACATCAAATCCTTTTCATAATAAGGTAAGAGTACACAGTAGGCTGCTTATTAGGCAAATAGATAATTTCCCTTATGTTCTTTACCAAATCTACACATAAAATTTGCCCAACACTTTAAATAAACGATCAATATAAGCAACAGACTAACACAGTTTCAATCGGAAAAAGACTAAATACTAATTCGGGACAGCCCAAAGAATGAACATTTTAAACAAAAACACTAAAACTTATAACATGCTCACTCAGGTACGTCAGCAGCAAAGCATTACTCGCAGATTAGCATATGCCTACTGGACAAGATCATATTCACATTTCACGACAAAATCCACGGGCATTGCAACAAACTTGTACAAAATAAAGCGAAAATGGGCATGCCTGATTTTATCCGGAGAAGTGATAAATAATAAATGAGAAGGGATCACCACTTGTGCAATCCTATTTCACTTCAATTTAGAAGTAGTTGCCGATAGGTGCAGAACTATCTCAAACCCCATCAGGTACACATTACATTACAACCTAAATTTAAATTATATTGCTATCGCATCCGCTTTATGTGAGATACAAAATAATTTATATATTAAATCCACTATGCCCAATCTAAATATTAAATCCACAAAGTATTTTCTGTTTACTCTTTCAAACATTCTTAAATGCTTATAAAAAACATGTTTATAAAAGATAGCTTGAGAAGCGATTTTTTCAACCAACTATTCCGCGTGCTAATGAGTACGAGGTATTAAAAACGGACGAAGGAAGCTGTGCTGAAACGTATAATGTGAAAGATAAACCTAAATCTTGGATAATAGAAACCTTGATGAAGTCAGATAGCCGCAAGGGCAAGCTGAAGAGTAATAAATCCAGCTCCCGCCGGTCAATAAACAATCTTAGATTTATGCCCACCTTTATAAATCTAACTAGCAGGCTCCCGTCTCCCTCCAACATCTATTACAACTAAAGAGATTAATTTAGCGATAGTGTTGGCAAGCCTGGTCAGTAGCAAGGTTTCTTTCTAGAAGAACGATTATTTGTCGTACAAAGATGGGTCTTTAAGGTACGCATCCATTTTTATAACCGTGTATGTATCAAAGTCACCGGCTACTATATCTAATTTTGCCATCCAATAAACACGCTAATGGAGAACAAAAACAATTTTTTTAAGCCGCATAGGAATTTAAGTGAATTTGGATACATTAAGGTACTAAGGTAAACGACGTATAGTTATTTTGTGCAAATTGACTCTATTCTGCTTTTTATTGAATACTTTTATTTTTTTTAAATAAAAAGGTAGGTTCTTATTTGATTAATTCTATTTCATTGTCATTCATAATTCAATTCCTTGCGTTTCAAAATCCACACTCTTTTTCCTAACCAGGCTCTAAATAATAACAATCTTTTAGTTTAAATAATTCCAACTCCCCCCAAAAAAATAACATTTTTCTTTAAATAAGAGAATACGTCATCTTCTAACGAAAAAACGTTATTTTTTAAAAATATATATTTCCTTAATTTCACAAACTGAGTTAATTTCGTTAAATCTGATGTTTTTCTCCTATTTAGAAGACTAGCATTATCCAAATTCGATTCTGAAGCTCTGTGCCGCAAAATCACTGCTGTCATGTGTAATTAATAAGTCCTTATTACAAAGCAATTACTGACTATATTAAATATGAGTTTAAGATGTCTAATCTAAATTTTAATTAAGGAAAATTAAATGTGATTTCATAATTATTTTTATCTTTTATAATTAGCAACTTCTCAATAAATCTCCACAAAGATACCCTAAAAGAAAAGTCGAAGAAATTCATAAACAGTTTAGCATCTCTATGTCATATGATATTTAAATAGGCTCCAATTTAACAGTTTTGTTACGATATAAATTTTAGTATTGCTTCAGGCTTCCGTTTTCTTTTCTTTTTCAATGTATCCACGCAGCTCCTTTACAAAGTACACTACAGAAATATGATAATTGACAGTCATTACACCAAGTTGCTAATGCCGCCTTACGCAACACTAGGTCGTGAATTCTATTGCACTAGCTCAGGGTAAAGTTTCGAAAAGGATTTACAGTAAAGTTTACGTTTCCTAAACCGTGACCCTGAACCCATTTCGTTAGATGCCAGACATTCATTACAAACACCTCTTCCCGGAAAGCTGTCCCCGCAGACGTAGCAGAGGGGCTGGTGCAATGGCCCTACTGCAGGAGCGGCGCATTCTCCTTTGATTGTCTCTTCTTCCCTCCCCCCCCCCCCCCCACCTTAATCGATGTCAATAAGAGGTTCCGTCGGGGTAGACTTGAAACCATCTTCTTTTTTAAAGCATATTTCCTCATTTTTTTTAATATCGAAAGTCAATCGGTTTTTGCTGTTTAAATGATGTTTCAATCAAAAAAGGAATTTTATTTATTTTGTAAAAAAACTTTTTTATAAATAATAACTGAGTACGTTACGTCAAACGCAGACAAATATTTCATGCATTAAAGTAGAAAATCACAAAAAAAAGAACATATCGACCTCGTTTTTTGAAAAAGGCTTAATATCAGGTTTCAATTTATTATGCGATCTAAACACTACCTCTATCGATTCCCACTCACGATTTGTCGAAAAAAAAAAAACGCTGCAAATTATTACACAATGGTTTATTATTTTCACTTATTTATTCCACTTGTTTATAATTCCACAAAAATATCTATTCTGTCAAAGTAAAAAATATGAAGCAGTAGGTACCAAAGGAAAAGAAATTTGAAGCTTGTCACAAGATGTTCGCCGTGAGAGTGCCGAACTGTGTTAATTAAAAAAACTGCGTCAATGCAAGTAGGCTGTGATGTAAAATGATACAGAGGAAATATTTGATGTGCACTTCACTAGGAAAAAATAAAAACTAAGTTCATAAAGCTATATCTCAGCTAATAATGGTCCGATTTCTAGTTCGTATTGTAGGGATTTTTGTTAGCTTTCGTTTAAACACCAAAAAGCACCAAACCTCGATTCCAAAGGTCTATTATTGAAAATAATAAACCAAAAGCATTTACAGATAGAGATTTTTTTATTTTTCGTTTTTTTTATTTTTTGTTATTTTAATACCTTGTTATGCTGATTCCAAAACACTTTACACTTCTCCTCTATGTTTATAAATGGCCAAGTTATGGGTATATAAGATCTTTAATCGGCAATTATTATAGATTTTTTGTTTTTCAATTTTTTTATTTTTTTTTTATTTTTTTGGTTTCTCGTTATGCTGATTCCAAAACACCTTACATTTTCTCTCTATCTTTATAAATGACCGAGTTATGGACTTATGAGATCTCTAATCGGCCGCCATTTTGAAACAAACAGACAGATTATAATGTCGAGTTTCGAGGATCATCCCGAGGTGGCCTGTGACTTTGGTACCGAATCTCAAGAAAATCGGTCCAGTAGTCTCGGAGAAAAGCCGCGGACGGCGTACGGCGTACGGCGTACGGCGGACGGACGGATTTTTTTTTATTCGATATTTGGATTCTACGTATCTTGAAACGTAAAACCTCAAATTTTGAGGGGGGGTTACAAAAAAATTTTCTTTGGTCGATTCCAAAGGTCTATTATTGAAAATAATAAACCAAAACTGGAAAAGGTTTAAAAATCTAATATTGATGACGTAAGCGCCAAATACTGACGGCTCTCAATCGTCACTACGGCCTTGAACAATGCTAGAAACCTTAAAAATACACTGAAGTATTGCCACCATAAAAAAAACTCCTATTGCAGTTATAATATGTATTTTACAGAATAAAATTTAATAAAATACATATTGCTATTTTTGGAAAAATCGTTGATTGTGTTTCCTGTAAAGTTCGCTAAATGGCGCTTACGCCTTTTTCAAAATATCTGATGTGGACAACACATGACTTCCTTTTACGCCTATAAAAATAATAAAATATAATTCGGTCGCTCAAAAAGTGATCCTGCATTTGGTTATTCGTTTCCGAAGATTGCAATATCTCAAAAAAGACACTCGGCGTCGCGACATGCATCTATTGGCACACACACACACACATACTCTTGTTTCTGTAGGTCTTATTCCGTTATTATATATCGTTTTCTTTCAGTAGGTAACTAGTTTCCAAGAGATTTCTTCGTGTTCCATGACAACATTAGAACTGTCAATATCACTAGATAAAGCATTGGAAATCGATAGTTTCGACATTTTAAGCCGAACAACCCACATAACTTACATCTTATTCTTCTGCTGCAGACTTGTTCATCTCACAATTGAGGAGGAAAACAAGTATTTAATGATCAATTTAACACATAAAACCAGTGATAAAAATGTTTAATTGGATTGGAAACAAAATCGCGTTTGTAAGCTTTATTACCGAATCATATGATTTCTGTATTTAATTTTAATATAATTTTTGATGTAAGTTTATTATGACCATCAAGTAAAATACCCTAAAATACTAATTTTAACCAAAATCTAGTAAATACCTTCATATTGATATAAAAGTCCTATTTACCAAATTTGAATGTTTTACATTATATTTTAATATAATTTTTGATGATAATCAATAATGGCCTTGAAGTAAAGTACCACTTCCGATAATCATGTAGTGACCAAAAAGGGAGGTCACAACTAGATTTTTCAGCAACCTTTCTTTCAAAAGTTGCTATATCTACAGCCCTCTTCTCGCTATTAGTATCCTTTTCTTTTAAAGCTTCGCATATCCAAAAAAATGTTGTTTGCCCCTTTTTTACTTTTTCTATTTTCTTAAAAACTTTTGAGTTAGCGTAATGATTTAGTAAGGTTCGACTTGTCATTCTATCTCGAACCGAAAGATGGCACTGTCATTCGTTTGCACTCAACTGTTCTCGAATGATAAGATGAAACTCGCACAAAAATGTATTTAAGAAATATCAGGTGTTAGTTACAGACATCACATTTATGTACAATAAGTTGAACAGGGAATATTTACAAAATGAATTGAAATTCTCAACAGAATATAAACTTTATCACTTATTCCTGAACTTATGTGTGATTAAAAAAAAAAAAAAAAAAGGAGATGGTATATACCATAGGTGGAAAACCTGCGGCCTCCGACAGTTCTTCCTCTCAATTCTCATGAACGGGTAAATGGATTTTCGCTGTTCAAACGATTTTCCGACCATTTAGATTTAGGCTAAAAGGAAAATAGGTGTTAACATTATTCCGAGTTTTCATTGGCTTTTTCTCTTATATCTCGTAAACCGGTGAATGGATTTTCGCGGTTTCAACAATTTTTTGATTATCTAGAGATAGGTCAAAGGGAAAACAAGAGTGAAAATATTCCAACTTTTCATTCTCTTATATATAGTGAACGGGTGAATGGATATTCGCGGTTCAATCGATTTTCCGACAATTATAGGTATGCTAAAAAGAAAACGAATTAAAACATTTTCCGACTTTTCATTCCCTTTTCCTCTCAAATGTCGTAAACGGGTGAATGGATTTTCGCGTTTGAAACGATTTTCCGACTATTTAGAGGTAGGCTTAGAGGAAAATGAGAGTGAAAATTTTTCCAACTTTCTATTCTATCTTACTACTCGTGAATGGGTTAATGGATTATAGCGGTCGAACGATTTTTGAAACAATGAGACATGGCCAAATGTCAAAAAGTGAGCAAACCGAAATTATTGTAGATAATCTCCATGCATTTAAATTTATATTTAAAATAAATTAAACATAATTTATTTTTAGATTCATTTATTTTTAGTCTACCTCTAAATAGTCAGAGAATTATTTTAACCGCAAAAATCCATTCACCCGTTCACGAGATAAAAAAGAAAAAGTGAATGAAAGGTCGGAAAATTTACAAACTCGTTTTCCATCTAGTCTACCTCTTTGTAATCGGAAAATCGTTGAATCGCGAGAGATATACGAGGAAAAATAAATTAAAAGTCGGAAATTTTTTACATCCTATTTCCTTTTAGCATACCTCTAAAGAGTCGGAAAATCGTTCGAACCGCGAAAATCCATTCCCGTTTTTGAGATATAAAAAAGTTTTTGAAAAGTCGAAAAATTTTACATTCATTTTCCTTTTAGCCTACCTCTAAATAGTCAGAAAACTGTTTGAACTGTTAAAATTCATCATTTGCTTATTTTTTTTTTATTTTCTTCCATTATATTTTCAGCATTGCTACAATTTATTATCTGCTTTTTAATTACTTTGTCACTTGTTATTTATACTGTTGTTTTTTAATCATTGTTATTGCTATACCATATTTTGATGACTAGCTTTTTAGGGTAAAAAACCGGAATTGGAAAAATATAATTCAATATTTAAATTAAAGTAATCTAATACTTGCAATGCTGAACGATTACGGTTCAAACCCTAGTTCCGAATGGATGCTTTTTGCTTCCAGTAACGCTTTAAAATGAGTAGCTGATAGTAGTAAAGAGATAAATAACAAGTACAGAGTACAGTATTCTATACTATACGCTGTATCCCAAAAATAACGAAATATCAAGAATCAAAAAACCTGTCATAGTCCCTCCATGGGTTGTTACGGGTTTCATCGAGTAGCGCTTCGGCTGTCAATGAAGAAGGACCTACGTCTGGCCGCTTGTTACGTTAAAATTTCGTGATACTTATTATTTTTTTTTAATTTTTATATTAATACAACTTTTGAGAGACCTAGTGAGGGCGTAATATTAGAAATAGTTTTAAGTTACGTGATAAATTTAATTACGATCCCAAAACAGCTGAGCGAGAGGCAGTGATGAGAGAGACCTGGCCAGCTGGGAGGAGAGACAAGGGACGAGAGAAGTCGGGACTTTGATCGAAGTGCACGAGGTGCGGGATTTGTTTTCTCTATCCTGTACGGTTTAACGAGATTTTTTTGTTGTGGTGTGCGTCCAAGGCGTTAGAACTTCGCGCCATACGAGAGTTTATAGCGAATTTCTCGAGAAGAAGACAAAAAAAGGACATCACCGGAGAACAAGAAGAACCGAGAAAATAGGACTGGCTGCCCCATCTAATTCTTCGGATTTGTAATTTTATTTCTTTTGTTATTATTATATTTATATATATTAAACTAAGGATAGTAATTTTGTTTTTGTTTGAGTCCGGCTGGAATAGTTTCTTTTGTTTGTTTTAAATGTTTTTATTTTTTTTTGGTTAATAAAAGTTTATGTATGTTTTTTTTTTCAAACAAGTTGTTTTATGTCATTTATTATATTATCCTGGTATTATTATATTTTACCATAGAAAATTTAGGAATGTCCATGTAAACTACGTCTCTCAAAGGGTTTAGTGCTTATATCAATATAGAGTCACACTGAGGCCCTGAGTTCGAAGCTACCTCCGGCAGGTATCTTTTTTTTTGTTAATAATTAAATTAATTTTTTGTTATCATTATTTTTTTTAAGTGACTTAAGGGTCTTTTTAAGAATTTTTAATTAAATTATTTTGTTGATCAAGACGATTAAATAATTATTTCTATTTTTTTGTTAAATTTATTTTATCATTGTTTTAATTTATTTATATTGGTATATGTTTCCTTGTTTTTTTTTTTATAATTTTTTTTCTTTTAGGGTTTCACTGTTTTCCTTAAAATAGTGTGGCGTCCGAACTTATTTTTTTTGACAGGAGATATAATTGTATTTTATTTTTGATGGTTTGGTGAAAGTAGAAGGGTTGTGGATTAAATTTTTTTTTGAACCTTAGCGTCGCGACTGGGTTATCGGCAGAATATTGCCCACTCCCGTCGGGGGACGGAGTGTGGTAGCACGCTCTGTGGGATTATCCCCACCTATTGTAGTCTTCAGAGATCAGTCTGCTCCCAGGCACCGGTGAGGTAAGGTGTGTTTTTTAGTTGTCCGTCATTATCGGTGTGCTGGCGCGAGTGAGCGCGTGTGGGTGAGTGGCTACTTGTTACTATTTTTGTTTACTAAGTGGCTAATCGGGACGCCCAGAGGACAGGAGGCTACAGTGGCTACTTACTATTATTTTTGTTTACTAAGTGGCTAATCGGGACGCCCAGAGGACAGGAGGCTAAAAAAAATTATAATTTTTTTTTACCCGGTGTTATTTTTATTTTAGTATTTCCGTTTTTATTTATATTTGACTTAGAGTAAGTGCTGGACAGGATTTGCATTTGACCGAAATTTGTTATTAGACATTAGTAGTGCGGTGAAGTAAAATTCGCGAACGAAAAGTGCAAATTAAAAAAAACTTTTTTAAAACTCCAATTTACGTAATTTATTACGCAAATGGGGGATTCCGGAACTCTGGTCGAGGGGCCGAAAAATCTGGAAGTTTCTTCTATTGACCATGAAGAGGAGTCACCAAAACACCAAAGGGTCGTGAAAATGGCCGCTAATGTGGAGCCCAAATACAAAATGGCGGCGGGAAAATTAGCTAATACCTATGCTGGCGCGTTCATAATTTGCACGTCGACGGACGTAGAATCCTACAAGGATACGGACGGGGGACCGGGGCCGAGGAAAACCTGGGTCCAGAGTTCACCCCTCTGAACCTAAGGAGGTCCAAAAGGGTCAGGAATGAGACCCCTCCATCAGAGGAAGAGGAGGATAGGCCTTCGTCGAAGGCCTATAAAACAGCGGAGGGCATCAGGTAGTACCTCCGCAAAAGAACAAAGTGCAGCCTTGAGCAGCAGGCTTGCGTGAATGAGAGGGTCACGGAGATGAGAGACCTGATCGTGGCCCTGGAAGAAAAGTGGAGAGGGGTACCACAATTGGTGAACCACGTGGTTAGAGAGGCCCTAGCCACAGATTACCTCCATGAGGTTGTAGCCCTGAAGGTCTCGTCGGTCATTGCCCCGATGGTGGCCAACTCGATTAGCGATGCCGTCGGAGCTACGTACGACGAGGAGATGAAGAAGTGGGTCACCCCAACTGTGCATAGGGTTGACAAGATGATCGACACCCTAAAGTTGTCAAAAGAGGAGACCCAGATATTGAAGCATACATCTCAGACCCGGGCAGAAGAGAGGAAGGGGAATTTGGAATTTTGGAATTTGGGGTTTGGCTCTTAAGTCGGTCCCCAAACCCCAGGAAGAGATAGTCACCTACATCACGGTGAAGGGGAAGGGGACCGACGGTAACTGGTCCCCCAGTAAGATTTTTGAACAACTCCCATCCAAGGAGGACCTTGAGGCCATTGGGGCAAAGGCCAAAATAGAAAAAGTAACAAGGTCTGGTGCGGTCCTGGTAAAGACGGAAGGGACCGACCAGGCCAGGAAGATTTTAAGCTGGGGCAAAATGGCGAAAAAGAGGCTCGAGGTGAGCCTTGCCAAGACGAGGTGGCCCCGAAAGAGGTCAGAAGGGTCCCCAAACACTGGGAAGAAGAGACGCTGGAGAGATACCTGTGGGGGAAGATCCCACAGGTAAAGTGTGAGGAGAAAGAGAGGAGGGGGTGGATGAGACCCTGCTTCTCCACCCCAGTGAGAAGTGGACTCACGAAGAGTTGGGTGATGGAGACCCACCCATCCATCAGACTAGCGCTAATGGAGCTGTCTGAGAATGACGTCAGCGGAGGATGGTGGCGACCCACCGCTCTGCCTAAAGTGCCAAGACTATGGCCATCCGGCGAAGTCCTGCAGCAAGGAGACTTCGTGCAGATGGTGCACAGATACCGGGCACAAGGCAAGTGAGTGCCCTGGGAGGACCAGAGAAGCCGCCCCTTGCTGCAGGAACTGCAAGCCGAAGGACAGGGAGGGGAAGGACCTCCAGCATTGTGCGGGAAGCAGTGAGTGCCCGATATACCTGGAAATGATGGAGGGGCTGGCGAAGCGGACACGGTATGCGAAGGCTGCAGATCCTGCAGGTCAACATGGGCCGAAGACGAATGGTCGCGGATGAGTTACGTACTCTCGCCCGGAACGTTGACATCATGGCGATCCAGGAGCCATGGTGTCAGAAAAACGTGGTCGCCGGATTTGGTGTAGCGTCGAGGGTGGTCGTTCTGAGCAGTGAAGGGAGGAGGTCCAGAGCGGCAATAGTGATTGTCAATCCTGCCCTCGACGTAATGGAACTGAAAAATTTCACCACGGCAGATCAGGCGGCATGTTATGTAAGATGGGGCGGCGTCACGTTCGCCCTCGTGTCCACGTACATGCCGCCGAGACCAGCTAATGCCGAGGATAGTATAGCTGCCGTGGAGGCTGTCGCGCAAAGGTATAGAAACGTGATAGTCTGTTCCGACACCAACTCGTGGAGCACGGCCTGGGGTTCAGTGCGCACAGATGCCAGAGGAAGAGCAGTAGAAGAGAGCCTGGAGAGGTGTCAACTCGTGGTCATCAACGAGCCTTCTGGCCCCACATTTGTTGGAGCGAGGGGCCAGAGTTGGATCGACGTGACACTCGCCACGGCTACCATGGCGCGGCGCATTGCAGACTGGATCCTACGGTCCGACACGAGCTCCAACCACCGGGTCATCGCCTTCAGTGTGGTGCAGGAGGAAGGCGGGAACGCCCTAGAAGTGGACAAGGGCTTTGTGACCTGATCGGCGGACTGGAGGGCCTTCTCCAGGGAACTGGAGGGTGTGCTCGCGGATAGAGAGTGGGAGGAGATGGCCCCGATAGAGGAGGAATCAGAGATTGACCACAGGGTAGCAATGCTGACGGGCGCCATCACAGAAGCGGCGCCCATATATGGGACATTCGTCTTGCCGTGGAGAAGCAGAGGATCGGGAGAGCTCCAGGTCTGGACGGAGTAGAAGCTGCGGTCCTCAGGAATAGTGCCCTGTACGTGGAGGAGGAGCTCTTCCGGATTTTCAATGACTGTTTGGAGAAGGGGCACTTTCCAAGCAAGTGGAGGATCGCAGACTTGAGACTGCTCTACAAGGGAGAGAGGAGAGACAAGGGAGGGAGGGGGGCCTAAGGCGTACAGGCCGATATGCCTCCTTCCTGTCGTCAGCAAAGTCCTGGAGTCCTAGTCATCCACGGCAATTCGGTTCGACCCGTGGCAAGGGAACCACAGATGCGCTGCTGAGAGTGCGTAGGGACGTGGAGGAGAGGGCGGAGAAATATGTCATGTTGGTGCTCTTCGACATATCCTTCGCCTTCGACAGTGTGTGGTGGCCCTACGTACTCCAACGGCTGTAGGAGATCGACACCCCCAGCAATTTGTACTCGCTCGTTAGTAGTTACCTCAGTAACAGGAGCGTGAAGATCAGAGGTAGCTACTACGAGGTAGAGCGAAGGATTGAAAGAGGTTGTCCGAAGGCTCTGTCCTGGGTCCGGCCATGTGGAAGCTCGTCTTCGACCAGCTGCTGGGGGAATTAGAGGAGAGAGGGTTCCTTGCCACGGCCTACGTCGACGACCTGGCGGTCATAGTGGCCGAGAATAGCAGTGCCAGATTGAAGACACAGGCAGAGAGGTGCGCCAGTCTCGTGTCGGAATGGTGCGTGAGGAGGAAGCTGAGCATGACCGCATCCAAGATCCAGGCCATGCTCGTAAGAGGCTCTACAGACAGGGCTCACCCTATCATACTGGACATTGATGGCCAGAGAATGAGGATGGGTGAGGAGGTGACCTACTTAGGAGTGAAGATGAGGAGAAGATTCGACGTCACCCCTCACCTAGACTACCTGAAGGATAGGGTGACCCGGTCTATCAATGGCTTATACAGGATTGGGGGTGCGTTCTGGGGCATCAGGTATCCCGCCACGATGGCCATTTACAAAGGCGTGGTCATGGGTATCCTGAGATACGCATCCCCAGCGTGGAGCCAACACCTCACGCAGCTGCAGAAAAGGAGATTGGCCACAATTCAGAGACTGGCTCTGCTTAGGGTCACTAAGGCCTATAGAACGGTGTCGCATGAGGCGCAGGCGCAGGTGCTAGCCGGAGCGATGCCCCTGGACCTCGTCCTCAAGGAGGACAGAACGAAGTATGATGTGAAGAGGCAGGGGCTCGACGCGCTTCCGGAGGGACTCCGTAACAGAGTTGGCGAGAATGGAACTTAAAGTCTTCTTCCAACCAATGGAAGAAGACTTTAAGGGAGGATACCATCGAGGAATGGAACAGACGGTGGGTGGGCAGCCAGAAGGGAGCTACCTTAAGGAAGTTCTTCCCCACCGTCCAAGCAAGATTGAAGGCGAGATGGGTCCTCCCCGACTATTGGGTCTCGCAGATGCTGACAGGGCATGGAGGTTTCCGGGGGAAACTGCACGACCATGTAAAAGACATAGACCCCCGGTGCCCCACCTGTGGAGTCCCCGAAACAGCAAAGCTCGTTATCGTATTCTGCACCGCAGTAGAAGGACACCGTGCCGGGTTTTCGAGAAAGACTGGGATCTTCGCCCTCGCCGAGTCGGACTTCCCCCGTCTGATGGAGGAAGAAGTGTACCCCTTCTTCAAGGAGTTCATATACGGGTGGAAGGAAGTGGTGGGCACCGAGCACTTCACACTGGGAAGGGCCAGACCACCCGAAGTCGGCGAGCCTGAGGGTGGTTGACGGGACCCGGACGGAGGCAGTGGACCGGCTTCTGGACGGATGCAGCCAGTGAGAGGATCCGGACGGATGCGGTGGACCAGGAGGGCTGGACCAGTATCCGGACGGATGCGGCTGACCAGGAGAGCTGGACGGCACCGGACGGATGGAGAGGATAAGGCGCAGACCTAAGGTGCGCAACTGCGCACCGGGCTGCTCCAAATTGCGAACAGAAAGAACTGGTACTTGATTTGTCATAAAGTGTGATGTGGAATTAGGTTTTCCCGACAAAGAAGAGTTTTGTGAATCAAATTTATTAATTTATCAAGTCACTTTTTTTTATATTTTGAGTTATCGCTCCCAAATCAACAAAAAATCTGACTTACGTAGAAAAACATTTAACGTAAACTTCCTGTTTTTCTGTATTTGTGTGATAATGAATTCAGTGAATTCAGATGAAATAGTACCAATCACCTGTTTTTTTTGGACCAGTTCCTTTTTTTGTATATATACATTTATATATATATATATATATATATATATATATATATATATATATATATATATATATATATATAAGTTAAGTGAGGAGTTAAGGATTATGGGGAAAAATATATAAATAAACATAGCAAATCCTATATAAGGCTGTACAAACCTTTTAGATATTCGTGAGACCTGGAATGGATGCGGATGAGCTGATGGCCGCGATGGCCACTTATTTGAAGATAAGTGCTCCGCCATAGCGGAGCTGGAGAAGTTTGGAGGTGAGATCGGCCACCTTAACCATTTTCTAAAGAGAGACCAACAAATCCATGTCCTGCTGGAGTCCAAGATAACAGCAGGGTTAGTAAATCAACTCGATGTCTTAGAGTTGCGGGCATCATTAGTAGGAAGGGTGCGACGCAGCATACTAAATCACATCCAGGCAGACGAACTGACGGCATGGGACGAAGTAGTACGGCGGCTGAAACAGGAGTATGGCGGAGGAAGATGGTCGCCGGAAGAAGACCTGTATCGACTGTTTACAGAAACCCGGCACACAGGCCAGTCAGGATATTCATTTGCGGCAACGATGTTACGCCAATATATCGCTATAGCGGAAAAAATAGTCGAGACCGTCGGTCAGGCAGAAGCGGGCCAACAACTGGCCATTTACGATAAAATTTTGAAAGTGCAGTTAGGAAGGAATTTAAAGACTAGAGAAAAGTTCGCTGCAGAAAAGACGTTCCTAGACTGTGTCCGGAAAATCATGGATCGAGAGGCGCGTGAACAGGAGAAAGATGAGGTTCAACCAGAGCACGGGTGGCAACAGGCAAGGCCAAGGCAAAGAAGAGCCTTTCGGAGGTCTTCACCAAGGAGAGATGAGCAGCGCAGTGGCCGAAAAGGGGAGCACGGCTCACGCAGAGACGAGCGCGGATCTCATAGGAAGGAAGAAGAACAAAGATTCACCTCTCGGAAGCCACGTAGAGATGAAAGAAGATGCTACTAGTGCAGTAGGACTGGTCACGTCGAACTGCCCGTCTGTGAAATGTTTCGAGTGTGGCGAAAAAGGGCATGTGGCACGGGCATGCCCTTGGATGCATTCGAAGAGACCACGGGAGGAACCTATGGAGGTTAACGCTCATCGGACGAGGTACGCGCGTCGCACGCCATCATCGAGCTCCGAGGAGACGTCATCGCCATCGAGTTCCAGTGGAGAGGAGGAGGAGCAGCCGACTTCATGGGCACAAATCACGAAGAGACGGAGCAGCAAAA
The DNA here is from genome assembly GCA_948150685.1 of Rhaphigaster nebulosa. NCBI lineage: Eukaryota > Metazoa > Arthropoda > Insecta > Hemiptera > Pentatomidae > Rhaphigaster > Rhaphigaster nebulosa. The sequence continues at coordinate 64,849,671 of OX411311.1, forward strand.
AATTACGGCCGACAGCAGCGATGGCGAGGAAGGAGACCCAAATTTGAGGAGACGCGGGCAACCCCAGAGGCTATAGATATGAGGTAAACACTGTGTGTCCGGAGCGGCCATACTAACCCGTACGGCTCTCGCTTCCTTTCCTTGAGCGATTCTACTTCGAGTCTTCTCTGTAATCTCCCCCAACCGTCGCCACCTATGTGATACCGTGTCACGTAATTGTGTAGTCATTGTCGTATAGAGATCGCCCCTGTTGGGTAGGGGATGTCCGAACACTACCTCGACTGGTGTAGCCGCATGTATAGTATTATTGTATGCCAGGATCGCCCTTGGCATCGCCGCCTCCGGTCCTAATTCCCTATGGACGTGAAATAGCCGTAAGTGCTCTCCTATCGTACTATGGAACCTCTCTATAGCCCCCCTTGCCCTCGGATTCCCCGGGGAGTTGAAATGCCAGTCGATCTGAAGTTCGGCACATTCCGTAGTAGTACGACTATTCCGGAATTCCCTCCCCCCCGTCTGAGGTCACCTTCTGGGGCACCCCGTAACAGGCGATCCATTGCAATAACCCTTCCCAAATGGCGTCGGCAGTCCTTGACTCAAGCGAATACGCCATGGCCAGTTTGCTAAAGGTATCTAAAACCGTAAGCCAGTGTGACCCCTCCCAGGAAAATACGTCCACTTGAACGTCTAACAGCGGGGAGTTCGGTGTCGGGGTTATTTCCGGGTGAATAACCACGAGGTGTCGGTCGTATTTAGCCCGATGGCACACCGTGCATTCTTTAAGTACCGCGCGAACGGAACGTTTCATGTGATGCCAATAATATCGCCGTTGAAGCGCAGCCACCGTTTCCGGAACTCCCCTGTGATTCCTCTTGCCCTCGTGGTAAGTGCGTACCAGCTCCCGCTGCCGTCCCTCGTCCTTGATCGTGTCGACCAGATGCCTACATAAAATGAAGTTCCTATCCCCTCCTCCTGCGTTCGTTCTCCCACATGTGCCTTATGCGCTCCAAAACCGTCATATTACAAGTGATAGGTCTTTCCCCTTTATAGGACTATCCCCCACTGGAATAGTCGATTCCAGGATCGTTGAAATCTCGTTAGGGGTTATCGAGGCTACAGTCCACACCGTGACGATCCAAGCCGTCCATAACGCTCGTGCTCCGATTTAGAGATACCTGCGGTTCGGGTTTTCCATATAATCTGCCTGATATGTCGATTAACAGGCGAATCACTTTCGGGGAGCTGTGATGGTCTCACCATACCCAGGGTCTCGTCAGCATCTACCGTGTCCTCATCTACATGTTCGCTGTCGCGACTGTCAGGATCCTGCGATGGTCCGCCGTCGTGTAAGGGGTTCGCGTATATCGCTCGAGAAAGCCAATCAGCGACAACGTTTTTGCTACCTTTTTGGTGGACAATAGAGAACGAATAGGGGCGTAACCTTTCCTTCCAACGTCCCACCCGTGCTGACGACTCCTTCAGACCATCCGTCCACAATAGGGACTTATGGTCTGTACGAAGCGTGAAATGCCGTCCAAAAATGTACGGCTTGAAGTATTCGACAGTAGTCTTGAAGGCTTGAAGTATTACCCAGATCACTGCGAGTAATTCGCGTTCCAAGGCGCTATATCGGGTCTCCGCGGAGTGAGAGTGAGAGCTGTTTGCTCGCGAATGCAATTGGGCGATCCCCTGAATTATCTTGTTGTGATAACACCACCCCGAGTGCTTTGTCGCTCGCGTCGGTGGTAACAATGAACTCGCGGAAAAAGTCCAGAAAGGCCAGCACCGGTTACCCCATAAGTGCAAGTTTACATTGCTCGAAACACCGGAGGTACTCATCCGTAAAAACAAACGGCCGCCCTTTTTTTAATAACTGCGTCAAGCACGCTATTGTATCCGCTACATAAGGAACGAACCTTCGATAGTAGTTAATCATGCATAGAAAACTCTTAAGTGCTTTCTGATTAGCGGGTGGTTGTACCTTGGAAATTGCCTCGACCCTCGCTGGGTCCGGATGTACCCCATCGGCCGATACTATGTGTCCCAAAAATTTTATTTGTTTCTGACAAAATACGGATTTCGACTCCGACAGTCTAAGGCCGAATTCTCTAATTCTCGAAAAAAAACGCGCGGAGATGTTTCTCGTGCATCGCGGGGGATGGACTAAAAACAATTAAATCGTCCATATAGATTTGGCAAAAGTTTTCACCCAGGCCACGTAAAAACTCATCCATGAGTCTTTGAAAGGTAAGGGGTGCATTTTTAAGCCCGAATGGCATGCGCAACAATTCGTAATGCCCCCTACCGAATGTAAAGGCCCTCTTCTCGATATCTTCGCGGCGCATCCGCACCTGATGATACCCCGCTTTAAGGTCGAGTGTCCTCTAACCGTGGTAACGGATACCGCTCGTCCACCGTGTTCTCGTTGAGTTTTCGGTAGTCCACAACGAGACGGTATGAGGGTCCCGTCCGAGGATCGGTTTTTCGTTTCTCCACTACCCATAAGGGATTACTAAATGAGGAAGTGCTCTCTCGAATGATTCCCTGGCGCAAAAGATCCTGAATTTCCTGTTGGATTGTCGCTGTTAATGACTGAGGATATCTCCGCGCCTTTTTATACGAAATTTTATTTTCTTTTAAATTAATATCGTGACATGTCCGTCCAGTAGCCGGTAAGGTCCCTCCCTCCTCATAAAACGCATCCCTAAATTCCTCGAGCAAAATCCATCGATATTCCCCCAGCACCGCACAAGATCCGCTCAAGGTGGTTATAGAACATCTACATTTCTCTACCACGTCAGTACATCCTAGCATCCCCTTGCTCACGAGAGTACTCGTACTTCCCGTATCAATGAGAGCCTTAACCCTCCCCTGACTCCCATCTACTATGGGCAACCTATCCCACACATTACACACAGTGTTTACCTCATATATATAGCCTCTGGGGTTGCCCGCGTCTCCTCAAATTTGGGTCTCCTTCCTCGCCATCGCTGCTGTCGGCCGTAATTTTTTGCTGCTCCGTCTCTTCGTGATTTGTGCCCATGAAGTCGGCTGCTCCTCCTCCTCTCCGCTGGAACTCGATGGCGATGACGTCTCTTCGGAGCTCGATGATGGCGTGCGACGCGCGTACCTCGTCCGATGAGCGTTAACCTCCATAGGTTCCTCCCGTGGTCTCTTCGAATGCATCCAAGGGCATGCCCGTGCCACATGCCCTTTTTCGCCACACTCGAAACATTTCACAGACGGGCAGTTCGACGTGACCAGTCCTACTGCACTAGTAGCATCTTCTGTCATCTCTACGTGGCTTCCGAGAGGTGAATCTTTGTTCTTCTTCCTTCCTATGAGATCCGCGCTCGTCTCTGCGTGAGCCGTGCTCCCCTTTTCGGCCACTGCGCTGCTCATCTCTCCTTGGTGAAGACCTCCGAAAGGCTCTTCTTTGCCTTGGCCTTGCCTGTTGCCACCCGTGCTCTGGTTGAACCTCATCTTTCTCCTGTTCACGCGCCTCTCGATCCATGATTTTCCGGACACAGTCTAGGAACGTCTTTTCTGCAGCGAACTTTTCTCTAGTCTTTAAATTCCTTCCTAACTGCACTTTCAAAATTTTATCGTAAATGGCCAGTTGTTGGCCCGCTTCTGCCTGACCGACGGTCTCGACTATTTTTTCCGCTATGGCGATATATTGGCGTAACATCGTTGCCGCAAATGAATATCCTGACTGGCCTGTTTGCCGGGTTTCTGTAAACAGCCGATACAGGTCTTCTTCCGGCGACCATCTTCCTCCGCCATACGCCTGTTTCAGCCGCCGTACTACTTCGTCCCATGCCGTCAGTTCGTCTGCCTGGATGTGATTTAGTATGCTGCGTCGCACCCTTCCTACTAATGATGCCCGCAACTCTAATACATCGAGTTGATTTACTAACCCTGCTGTTATCTTGGACTCCAGCAGGACATGGATTTGTTGGTCTCTCTTTAGAAAATGGTTAAGGTGGCCGATCTCACCTCCAAACCTGACCTTTCGGTCATACGGGGTCGTGGTGGCAGTGGGGTATTACGCCCGGTGCTCCACAGTAGCGGACAAATTGTTCCCAGAAATATAATATCCTCATTGGTCATTGTATAATAAGAATTTTTTGTTAATAAATGAGTTGATTATTGGTGGCAGTGGCATACGCTATCACAGCGTAATACCCCACTGCCACCACGACTCCGTATGACCGAAAGGTCAGGTAGGGGAAAAAAAAAAAAAAAAATGTTACGGGTTTCATCAACCGAAATACGATAATAGGGTTTTTTTCTTTATGTTTTACCAACACATTAACACTATAAATGTGAGTAAAAAAGTAATGATATTTACATTTTTAAAGGGAAAATCTTACAATAATCATATAAAATGTAAAGTGCATGAAAAATAGAATAAAAACATCCTTTATTGAAAATATATCTCTAAATAAAACCTAAATTTCTGTAAAAATCTTACTTTACTTTATTTGTCCAGAAATCCGGAAACATAGCATGTAATTTATAATACGAGGTCAACCATCATTTGAACATTGTACAATTGTTGAAACTCAGGAATTTCCAATTTCTCGAGTCAGGTACTAAATGTAGATATATAGACCTAAGATCAACATATTTAGGCACTTTCTCTGGAATTTGATTTATTGAAAAGTATAAATAGGATAAACAAAAATCTTTTTATAGGTTTTCACGACCTAGGCCACGTCTGTATTTATGGAACGGCCTCTGAATTTTTTTTCCTAAGGGTCATAAATTGGTCAGATTTATCAGAAGAGCATTTTTCTGTTCAAAACCAAATTCCTCAACGATATCTGTTAGCTTCGTCAAACCACTTTTTCATAAACGATTCAATGAACTGGAACAACGTACTTGATTAAGCCGATTTATTTTAAGTTATATTGATATTTATATCATAAAACACAACAAAAAAAATTGGTTAACTAAGTATCACAATTTTTATAAGCACCATTATTCGTTTGAACAAAAAAAAAAAAATTTATATATATATATATATATATATATATATATATATATATATATATATATATATAAATGTATATATACACAAAAAGGAACTGGTCCAAAAAAAACAGGTGATTGGATTACTATTTCACTAATTTTATTTTATTTCACTTATTTTACTAATTCACTGAATTCAGTACCACACAAATACAGAAAAAACAGGAACTTTACGTTAAATGTTTTTCTAAGTCAGATTTTTTGTTGATTTGGGAGCGATCACTCAAAAACTATTAAAGGTAATTAACTTCAACATCGTAAAGAAGACAAAATTTCGTCTTATTTTATGGGCTAGAAAAAAAGTGACTTGATAAATTAATAAATTTGATTCACAAAACTCTTCTTTGTCGGGAAAACCTAATTCCATATCACACTTTATGACAAATCAATTACCAGTTCTAGGCCAATCCCAAATGTTTGGACTAGAATTTAGGTTTCCCAGAAAAAGAAGCGTTTCGATAATGAAATATATTAAATTCGATTTGTTTCTAATCAATGTAATTAACACGAAAATACAGAATAAAAAGCTTCTTTCAGAAATAAAATAAAACTTTACCCAAAACCAATATCTATAAATTAACCAAAACAATTCTGAAATTAAATATGAAATGAAACTGTCCCTGAAAATAAAAATAAAATACACACATATATATCTATATATATATATATATATATATATATATATATATATATATATATATATATATATATATATATATATATATATACATATATACATATATGCACAGAAATTGAATCCTTACGAACTCAACCGTTTTAATAATATGATTCGGTGATAATTAAATTAGTTTTAATGATTATATATATGTATATATATATATATATATATATATATATATATATATATATACATATATATAATATGAAGCAACAACCTTTAAGCCCAACCAAAATAATAGTGTTCATATGAGCAGTTGCAGAAGACTCTAGTTGCGAACGCCCGGTCCCCCTACCTAGGAATGTGGTAGATATAGCTGATTATATAATGAGCAAGTCTGGGTCACTCTGTACCTGATTATACGCCCGCTGTCTGTTGAGCATATTCAGTATGTATCAGATAGTTGGGGCATAATTGACATATATAACGTAGATATATAGTCGCAAAGAAATTAGAATTGATAGAAAAAATATTTTGAGGCTAAGATAATTGGCTAATTAAAAATTTCCTCCTCCCTGAATTGCCAGCTGATACTATCATCTTTCGAGTCTTTGTTGTTTTTTTTTGTTTTGTCATTTAAGAAAGATGTGAACAGAAAAATACCGTTTTTTTTTTCCACTAGTTTGGATTTAGAAGACTCCAAACTTATAAGGTATCTTTTTTTTCACTGATTTTCATAGCTAATCTAGCTTAGGCAGTAAAACTGGATAAAGAAAACTGCATAATTAATTTGCCATATTGTATTCCCTTTAGTGGTATAATATCTAAATTGCTAGCATAATATAACTAAATTTGAAGACTGTACGCCCATATTACGTTTCCAATAACACATTGTTACTTTAATATCCTTTGCTTTATATTGTCTTATTTTAAATTTGGTCCCCAATCCACTTTAGTTTTTAGTTTTAGTAGCGTCTTTAGTTTTTAATTTATTATTTTTTTAGGTCTTCGTTTAATTTATTATAATTTTATATATATATATATATATATATATATATATATATATATATATATTTTTTTTTTTTTCTCTCTCTCTCTCTCTCTCTCTATATATATATATATATATATATATATATATATATATATATCTTTAATTTTTTTTTATAAATAAGATATGAAAATGTATACACAATGTTGTTTCATTTCGGAAGTTTGCTGATGGTATTTGTGTATTTTATCAACTCACGCCAAATATTATTAGGATTCTTAAAAAAAGTGAATTTACATAAATAAACCTCACTAAATATAAATGTTTCTGTTATTATTATTTTGTTTTATTTTTCAATTAACCCATGAACGAATGAGCAAAATGTATAAAACAAAGGCAATTTGGGAACACCAGAAGAGCATCACTATATTAATATATACCAATTGGTTCATCCTCGGTTAAATTGAGGAGGAAACTGGGTTATGGTTAACCACGAACTTAAACTTGGCCTTCTATTGGTATAACGATTATAGTTCATCTGGAGGAGTGATAATTAGAACTGGCAACTAGACTGGCCAAATAATATCACTGTTATAACTTCGCGTGCAATGAAATTAACCAATACTTTATTTATATATTTTAATAAATAATTCTGGTATATATAAATACATATATTTATAATTCACAAAAGCATGAGCCTTGTTTCGTAATAATTATGATAACAAAATCCATGCAAATCCGAAAAAAAAATTCGGAAAAATTGCATATTTTAATTTTTTTAAACTTCCTTTTTTTTTAATATAAAAGTATATTCTTGTATTTGGCAGTGTGATTGATAATATTATAAACAGTAATGTAAAAATTTTGGATGAGTACAAAAGAACAAGGTGATTAGTGATGATTCAGTGTTTGTGATCACATTATCATAATTACGGCCACTTATCAAAATAAAACATTGAAAATGTTACGACTGGCAATAATAAATTTTAAAAACAGCAAACAGAATTATTATTTTAAAAATATTTATTGGATGATTATTTTTTGCATTTGTTATAATTTGGGATAATAAAAATTCATTAATAGAACAAGTAATTGTAGGCTTGTCTAAAAGAATCTTTTTCTTACTTTTGACACTTTTTGCTGTTCTCCTATTTATTATTATCACTCTAATACTTAACGTTCAGAAATTAAAATAGACTCAATTATAAAGTGATTTTAATTCTCTACAATGTATACAAAAACAGTTTTCTAAAAAAATGCTATTCTTCAGAAAAATTAGGAACTTTGTCTAAAAGCCGTGTTTTTGCGTTTGTTTTTTGTTGCGATTAACGCCCTCGGGACTCATTGGATCAAAAAAGTGCCAGATATAAATTCGTCTTACAATTTCATTTCCTATCAGAATCCTTAAAAAAAATTAATCCCATCCCATTGGAAATTCCAGAATTATAATCGCTGGAGGAAGACTCCGGTAGGTCACTATGTCGGCAATATGCCTCAAACTAACTATAGGTTACTCAATTGGGATCTCCCAAATTCCATTCTGATATTTTAAAAATTCTATAATTTAATTGGGGGAGGCAGGTTATCTGTGAAAACAAAAAATCAGCCGTGAAACTCCAAGTAGCGTGGAAAGCAGAATACTTATTACGCCACCAATGAATGATTGAGTGTATTAAAAAATGCGATAAAATAGCAACAAATTCTGTAAAAATAAAAAATAAAATGAGTTTGAAATAGAAAAATGTTAGGATTGGTTAAAAATGTATAATATTCTCATAAAAAAGATACGAAACTAAAAAATTCATACATTGGTCAGTTTCGAAACCACATCCTCCAAAACAAAATCCTTCCTGATATCTAAGATAGTAAGAAAATTAATTACAATAATTATATAGGAAGCGACCACAATAATACATACTAGAGATTTAACTTTCTACAAATCACGTTCACATCATTTTCAACCTCACATTTAATCGTGGTCAACATTCAATCGTGGTGACATTATAACATATAATCCTAACTGAAAAAGTTTTTCTGAAATCAAGTAATGTTCAGCTTTCATGGAAATACCTAAATTTGATAGATGATGACGAATAGGAGCCGATAATAGCTTCTGGGTTGACTGCTGTTAATGCTTCGATCATAAGGAAAATAAGTTGGTTTAATACCCTATATATTATCGCTTCGCCAGTTTAAAAATTCTCACAACTTAAATAATAACAGCTAACATCTAATTCTGCTTAAATCGAAAACAAGATACATAATACACAACATATGCATGTTTTATTACATCTCATCGTGTAATAAAAGTATTTAAATACAAGATTTATAGGTATGATAAAAATATGTATTCGCTCCTTTACTTATAAAATATCAGTACTATGTAAAATAAATGAATCTACTCCTCTAGAATATCTCTATTCAAATTGCTGAAAGGGAGATGATCCAGCACTTACTTTTAACATTACGGTTTACAGCTGGAATCTTAACATCATTTATATTCAATTTAAGGATTTGCACTAATCTTGTTGGTATTGATATTTTTAGTACCTTGAACATACGAGGCGATTTCACTTATTAGCTCGCAGTGTAATTCACGTAGATATTATTTCTCTCTTAAGTCGTTTTGAAAGTTCATACATTTAAATTTTGCTTGTTTTTTTTAAAGTTTCGTTAGGAAATTCGCGAATGTATTTCGACACTTCGGCTTATGTGGTCGATTTAATTTTTAGCATTTTAAATAACCAAAAACATTTTAAATTTTAAACAAACAAAATATGACACTAGCGCACGTCTCGACACGGAATGTGACAAATTCTGTTTTGTAAAAAGAGAATTGGTAGGGGAAACAACGACAGTCATTCACGGAAAATGGAATTCAAATGTTAGGCACGTGGGATTTCTTCGAATTACTCGGTTACGTATTAAAATACTTTCAATATAGAAAACATTTTCTTTTGTTCATCATTTTTTTTTTAATTTAACATGAATATCCTTTGTTGTCTAAATATGGACAATAATATTTAATATCTGCTCCAAATATGTTAAAATAGGTGATATGCTACAAATATGTAAAAATATGTGATATGCTCCAAATATGTAAAATAAAAAAATGCTTATTTCCTTTTATATTACATGAAACGCAAAGTATAATATCGAAGAACGGTTCACAAGGCTTAGAAATGTGAATGACAAAAAAATACAAATAAATCCGCTCCCTAATGATGAGATCTGCGTGCCCCATTCTCAACCTGGTTACGGAGGGCTCTCCGCGATTAGACTGATTTGATGTGGCCCATGGTTTTACCGATTTTTTAATAACTTTGCTTGGTGGTCTCTCATTCCACATGGATTTCCAACTATCTGATACTTCCGTTTTAAGAGGAAAGCTCAGTTCTCTGGAAGCGTGAGAATAAAAGATGAATGGATGATGTATTTATTAGACAGGACTATATTATCTTGAATCATACATTAAGCATTTATGTGTTTGTTTTATTTAACTCAACAACTTTATCCCAAGATGATGAAATTTTTCACACTTCATCTTCAAAACAAGAAGTTGGCCACTGTCCAATGTGGTACTAGTATTGATGGGAGGAAGTAGTCCGGCAAGTGGAGCTTGTGGTCCTTTTTGCCAAACCCGGAGGGCTACCGTTAGTTCGCCACCGCGTACTAACCAGAGTGGGAGTGTCAAGATAATTTTTTCGGGATCACCGCGAAATATATATTAACCGATCCAGGTGGGAATTAAACTCACATCGTTTCGAACCGGACACTCTGAGACCCTCGGCCCAACGTGCTCGGCCATCAAGGCCTCTAATAATATATCCAAAAACGACCTTACGCCCCTTTCCCATCAATTCAGGCAGCATTGAGTATTGAGCATTGAGTATGAGCATTGGGTATTTTAAAATACCCACAAATCTTAATGCAGAAGTTAATTTATGCTCCAAAATCGGATAGTGTTTTTTCGAGAGCTCATAAAATTTTTAATTAAATTTCATTAGGATTTCAAGTATTAAATTTAATTTTATGTTAATATGAAATTGACCAACTACTCTATGTTTCAAAAAACCACCCTCATCCATTTAAATGAAGCCTCTTCACTCTGCGTGAAGTCGATTTCTTGAACATACATAATTCTCTACAATAGAGGTCATTTTTAGGTGTTTTCTTTTTTTGTGATTTCACTGAAATTCACAATAACTTAATAAATATGCATTTGGAACAATTGAAATGATTAACTAAACATTAAAGAATAAATAATAAAATCTGGCAGTTGCTGAACGATAATGATTAGGTAATGAACAAAAAGCAGATAAAAATAAATAATAAATCAAACCAGAAAGTTGTGAATACCCTTTTAAAAAAGCACATCTCTGAAGCCTTGTAATTAAATTAATTCAAATTATAGTTAGTCGATTAATTAAAGCTCAAACCTAAACGAGTTCACGTTAAAATATATTCCTCCACTCTATAATTACCCATCATTGCACGTTTCTCAATTAGTTTATTATTTAAATTGCAGGGTCTCCTCCTTCAAAGCGACACCGAGTTGGAAAATAACACAAAGGTTCGAAAAAAGAAGGGGCAGATATTTTTAGAATTTCTTTCCAATAAACTCCTCCATTTTACTGAGCATGATGGTTGACGATCCCTTGTTATTTTTTATTTGATACGTATTCTTGATCTGTCAAAAGGAATAAGCACTAAAATATAAATTGAAAAACTAAACATTTCTTATGTTATTTATGTAAATAACAAATAATTTAACGGAAAATTAATAAATGGATTTAAATAATTAAAATGAAATCTTTATTTTATCCCAACCGAAATTATTATTTGTAATCACTAATATTTTTAAAACCTTTCCAAACTTGTCGATAACAGAATCAAAAATGAATAACACTTCTTTTAAAGGCAACCTTGGAAAATGTATATTTAGGTAGTTTGGTTATATATGCATGAATAGTAAATGGTAATAAAACTGAAGCATTGGTTGATTAGAAAAAACCTAGAAAACATTGATTGGAAAATGACTCTTAAGTATAGAAAGATCACAGCCGTATGGAAAGCATTATGGAAAGATCATTTATAACTAGTAGTTCTTTGAACTGTGTACCTCACGAGGAAATCTAAAATCTGCTCATTATTTTATTAAAGAATTAGCCAATGTTGTCATTTATTGAAAAACCAGCATTGTTTCCTCCTGGACAAATTATGATGCCGGTATTCCTATACCGGGCATCATAATTTGTTCAAATTCAAATCTCAATATATATTTTTGATCAATTAATTATACTGGGAACAAAAAAATATTTGTTTCTAGCAGAATAGCTATTTGGTGTGAATATAGATAAATCAATGTACTAAGGTACACGACGCATAGTTACTTTGTTCAAATTGATTCTTATTTTGCGTAAAAAAGTATAGATTAGTCACAGTATATACAGCCTTAATTTCAAAAACCAGTCAGTCATTTCGGCAAATCTGATATTTTTCTCGAATTGAGAAGACTGAAATTATCCAGATCCACCTGAAAACCTCCGCCGCAAAATCACTGTTGCCCCCCAAAAAAACTTTATTTTCTTTCTTTTAATATAAGAATATGTATTGCCTTTATTTAAAAAATAGGAGTAATTTCAGCAAATCTGATATTTTTTTTTGGAATTAGGAAACTGAAATTCTCCAGAATCGACTCTGAAACTGCCCTGCAAACTCACTGTTGTCCGAAAGCCTCTCCAAAAAAACGTTCATTTTTCTTTCAATTTAAGAGTGTTTACTGCCTTTATTTCAAAAACTAGAGTCAATTCAGCAAATCTGATATTTTTGTCGTATTTAGAAGACTAGTGATTATTCAGAATCGACTCTGAAACTCTGCGCCGCAAAATCACCGTTGCCCTGTGTTATCAATAAATCTAATATCGTACCAATTCAGAGATTTTTATTTTATTTTGTATCCGCTTATTCCAATCACAACCCAAATCAGCTGAATAAGAATGTGTTTTCTTAAACCTCTTTCGCCACAGTTCACACTATCCTCTAGTAATATCGACGTCATCAGTAATATTATTGCAAATCTCAATTTCGAAAAATCGCCAGCATTCGACAAGATTCGAGTATCAGATATCAAAGAAAATTTACAAAAGTCACTTGAACCCATTATACAATTGATCGATTTTTAGTCGTATTTTCTCTGAATATAACAGGCTTTTTCACTGTCCAAAAGATCATCGGAGGGGAGAGGGGTGTTTATTTTAAACCTGTTTCATAATCCCTAAAACACGATTTATAGGGTCTCGGGGATGTCTGATATATACATATATATATGAGCACTTCCAGCAGCTCACTTAGCATCAAATGAGCTGAAATTGTATATAAGGTTGTTCTCTAGGTAGAACAATACCATAGAAGCGGTGATAAACGTCAGACAATTCTTCGACCACTATTACGATATTAATCGGTTTTACGCACCAAACTGAGTTGAAAGTTCGTATGTACGTGCCTGTTAGGAGCCTCAACTTTTTTCTTTCACCATCGCCATTTTGGCATTTTCAATTTCGTATTTTTGTTATTACTAAAGGTAAATAAAAAAGTGACAGAGCTCTGCTGCTCACACTTATTTTTTCATTCAAAATTTAATCTCCTTACAATTATTGGAATTTTCTTATTTTATTTATTGTTGATTTAAATTATAACTTTGAGTCGATCTACAGCCTTTTTGTCTCTAGATGACGCTTTTAAATTAACAAGAATATGTCTATAAGGATGTGGATGAGCTATCAAAATAATATTTAGGTGCGTGAATCTGCGATCTTTGGAACAAGCTAAATATAATACTATAAAACATCTTTGTTAATATTACCCTACTCAAACCAATGGAGATATCATTTTGTATTGTAGGGATGGAGTAATTTTGATTTTCAGGTATGTTGTATTTATTAACCCTCCTCTGAAAAATCCAATTTTTCAACCATGTGCGTTTTTCGCCATTTAAAAAAAAATATTATAATAATTTTCAGTTTTTTATCTGTAACTCGTTTCCAGGGCCTTTTAGGCAAAATATTGTTATAACCAATATTAAAGAACTGCATGTTTTATATGAAACATCTTGAAATATTCGAAAGAACTACTGCGATACGTCTCAATTTTTAATGCAAAATGCATTATCACCAATCCTGTATAGTGTTAAATTTCCAACAAGATTCATACAAAATATTTGTATTTGCTCAGAACAGACCCTAAATATAAATATAAATATTGAAATAATTATTTTAGAGAAAATGGATTGGAAACTCAAAATGTAACCCACTATTGAAATTAATATTTCTGAATATAAAATCATCTGAAATTCATTATCTATGTAATATATAGGTGTAGTTAATGAAATTCGTGTAAAATCTGCGGGATTTGTTTTTAAATTATTTTTTTTAACTATGCAACGTTTTGTCTTTTTCTTCTTTAACTTCCTCTTAGTGCCTTAAAGCGTTGAGTTAATCCAACCCAGGATCTCCATCTATCTCTGTCTCTCGCAGGAGTCGTCATCTCCCGTAATGTATTTCCTCTTGCTTGACCCAACCTGGAAATATAGCTATTATAGCTGAGCCTTGGTCTTCCTCTATGTCTTGTGCCTGATCTCGCTTCCATAAATTTGCGTGGCTCTCGATCAGGACTCATTCTACACACATGCCCGTACCACTCCAACTGTCTCTTCTCCAGGGTCCCCTTTATTGCTGGAATATTTAATTCTTCCCTTATGGTTTCATTCCTGATCCTATCCCTGCGTGTTTTTGAAGCCACTCTGCGCAAGTATTTCATCTCTGCTGCAGTTATTCGGCTCCATTTGTTGTCTGGGAGGACCCAACTCTCTGTTTGTATAGCATATCAAACTGTTTGTATAATATATAGCAGAACAGGCATATATACGGACTTGAAAATGTGGAGCTTGACATCTTTATTGACCTCTCTCTTTCCCACGATTGTGTTGCTAATGGAATAATATACATTATTAGATTTTCCTATCCTATGGGATATTTCTGGCTGCACTTTTCCATTTCCGCTAATCACAGTTCCAAGATAGGAGAACTCATTCACGATTTCAAGCTTCTCGTCATCATACGTTGCATGGATTTGTTCGGGCTCTCGTCCTACTTGTAGGATTTTACTTTTTCTTGCATTAATATTCATGCTCTTCCTTTTGAGTTCTGCTCACTCTACTAGGGCTTGTTGGAGTTCATATGTACAGTATAGTTATCATGTTCCAGTGACCAATCAATGCTCTTGATGTTCTTCTCTTACATATTTTTATTATTTCATCCATAAAGATGATGAGTAGTAGAGGACTGAGGCTGTCTCCCCGCTTTACTCCTTTTCCATCGGAAAGCTCCTTGACTCCAGACCATTAATTCTCACAATGCCTTTTGATGCCTGGTATCTATTGCGAGTAACAAACCATACGGCACGTTATTTGCTACAGAGCTTTCCATATTTCTTCTCTTGGTACTGAGTCAAACGCAGCTTTAATATCCAGAAAAGCAAGGTATTAGCTTTTATTTCGATCCCAGGCTTTCTCAATTATCATTCTTAAAGCTATGGTCGTGGGTTTGGCGTTCTGGGCGGAATGCTGCTTGTTCATCTTCCAAATTTTCCTCAACTAATGGCCTTAGCTTCTTTTATAGAATCGAGGTATATATTTTATATACCACCTGGGAGAGATTGGTCTGTAATTACCACACTCGCTTGTACTTTCCTTCTTGTTGATGGGTATAATAATGTTGTATTCCGATTCTTTAGGATTTTTTTTTCCTCATAAAGTTTCTGTAAAAGGTTCTGCAGCACCTTTATTATCTCCTTTCCAGCATACTTAATGAATTGTTGCATCTTAATGTTGTCCCATCCTGCTGCTTTCCCAAGCTTCTATGACCGCTTCAACTTTCTCTTCTTATATTATGTCTAAATCTTGGTCATTATCTTGTTCACCTGAATTGGAATCGATTGTTCATAGCTTGTTATTTGCTCTGCAAATATCATGCCATAGTGCCTTTCCCATCTTTCCAGAATGCCAGCAGTATCGGTTACTAGGTCGCCATTTTCATTTCTTACATTTCGTGTGTTTTTACCTCTTTTTTCTCTAAGGCCTTTAACTGTTTTCCAGAACTTTTTAATGTGTTCTCTATAATTCTGGTCTAGTTCCCTTCCAAATCGTTCCCAGGAATTCCTCTTAGACTCCCTAACAGGATGCTTTGAGATATTCCTCTTTTGAATATAGATGGACCAGTTTTGCTGAGACTTATTTGTCATATATTCTTTCCAAGCTTTCTTTTTGTTTGCCAATGCACGTTTTACTTCTTGACTCCGCCATTCGGTTCTTTTTTCCCTCATATTAATTTTCTTCTTTGTGCATATCTCTGTAGCGGTCTCCAGTATACAGCATCTAATATCTGACCACATTTCATGTATATTCTTTTCCATATCTATCGATAAGAGCCGATGGTCTAGTAAGTCTCCATACAAGGCCCTCTTCTCGAGATTCCGCAGTACTGCCATATGAATCCTTTCATATGTTTTAGGTTTCCTCTTGATAGGCTTAACAATCCGGGTATCTGCAATGAGAACTAAATAGTCTGTGCTGAGCTCTGTACCTCTAATTACTTTTATATCAGTAAAATAGCTTCTTATATTCTTATTGTAAATGAAATAGTCAATGATGCTGTTTATGTTCCTTTCCTGCGCAGAGAATGTAATTTTATGCACATCCTTGTGGGGAAAAAACGTATTGCCTATTAACAGATCAGAATCAATACAGAATTCTATTAGTCTCTGTCCAATTCTATTTTTTGTTGCTTCTCCTCCATAAAGTCCCATAGTACCATGCGATCCTCTATTGTATCTTCCAATTCTAGCATTTAGGTATCCCTTTATTATTACTGCTCTTCCTACGTCCTGACTTCTGCTGGTTTCTCTTTCCAGTTCGGCATAAAATTGCTGTTTGTCAAAGATATCGGTATCCTCTGTAGGTGCGTACACCTGTATTAGAGTAACCCCTCCTACCGATAATTGCATATTGACAGTAAGAATTCTAGAAGAAACAGGTGTCCATTTTTCAACCTTTGAGTAAATGCTCTCTTTCAAGATAATACCAACTCCCTCTTTTGCTCGTGTTCCTTTTGGTACTACTGAGTATATAAGAGTATAATTTTTGTCCAGTATAGTCTTTCCAATACCTTTTCTCATAATTTCACTTATACTAAGGATATCTATTTTATATTTTTCCAGTTCCTCTACTATTTCTACCTCCTTTCCTGAAAGAGACCTGATGTTCCAAGTTGCTAAACGTATATTCTTAATCGCGCCGTGTCGTAACCGTTTATTCTGTCCAAATCCGAGGCTGGCAATGTTTCTCTGAATCCATTTTACCTCCTTACGGGTGATTGGTCCAGTATGAAGGATCCCGTCAGCCCGGGATCACGGTCCTGGCAAAGAGGCGCCGGAAGCCTACCCTATGTAGTTTTATTTTTATTTTTTTTAATTTTGTACATAGAAAATAAAAATTTATTTAATGTTGTATATTTATTTAATATAAATATAAAATATATTTATATTATTAAATATATAATACATTATTATATAAATATTTAAGTTATATAATTTTATAATGCAGAATTATATAAATATATTCCAATGTATAAAATGGGATGTTGTTCACCTCGTTTGTGTTATACAGACATTATTATTATTTATTTATTTATTTGTTGCTTTGGTTTTAATATATATTATAATTTATAACTTGTTTTTCAATTATTAATATTACTATTGGCAGGTTAAATTTACAAAGGCTGGTATAAGAACAAAATTTGAAAGTTCTAACCCGTTTTGTTTGGAAGTTATAGAATTATGACCGGATCATTTTGTCCTAATGTGCGCTGATACCCCTTGAACCAGCACTGCCAACACATATGTCGGTTTTCCAAACTGTAAAGAAAATGGAGCGACACGTTTGGTCGTAAACGCAAAGCAAACAGATAGACTAATGAAATTCTAAACGGTCGAGTAAAAACAGGACCTCGTTTAAAGTAGGTATAAAGTTGGTTAAAGGGCTCCGTAAAAAGTAATTTATGGAAAGATCATAGCAGAAATGAAGGAGCCTTCATGCACGCTGAAAGACATGAGGAGGAAAAAGAGGCACAATTACTTAAATTATTCGGTAAAGATGAATGTAGGTATATGGGAGTGCCACTCTTAAACGGAATACAGTCCTCCAATCCCCGAAAAAATCGATAACTAATTAATACACTTGTACGTCTCTTACCATGCATGGTACATATACGTATAAGCATGGTATATGTATAAGTTCACATTGATGTGCCTCATCTTTGCATTAAATGTAGCATTATGGATGCCTCTGGTAATACCAAGAAAGAAGTATTCTGAGAAAAAAAAATCTCTAAAATCCAAAAGATTGTATAATGCACAATTTTTCTTTAGGATGATCTTTTTAAATCGGCGTGTCATCAACCTCCTCACTAAAGACTGGAATGAGATAATTGTGCCTTTAAAAAAAGGATACAAGACATAACTCAAAACTGGAGAACACTAGTCTCGTTTATGAAACCTTTAGGGAAATTGGCTACGGAATAGATGGAAGGCTCAGAGAAATTTTTCTGTCGGACAATCTTATTGGTTCAGGGGGCACTCGCGTATAATGAAAGGGGATACTTTAGCGAGGGGTTGCTTCATCTGTTTCTTGAATCTAATTAGTAGGATATCTTATTATATTTTTGATATCTGCTAGTAATAAAACAAAAATTTTGTTCCATTATAAAAACAAACATTTTTTAAATAATATCTATCTCAGATTAACAAGACAGGAAATGCTAAAAATATCTATATAGTTCAGAAAGCAAAATAAAAACTTTTTTTTTAACTTACTTTGAATTTAAAAACGGTAATTGAGTATACACGAATAATTTATTCATCCAAGATTATTTTTCAAAACAAAACTCCAATTTAGAATGAGTAATTAGAAAGACTATGTGATAATTTAATGACAGATACTATAAATTTATAGTTTGCATTCGACTGACTACGGTCATTGACAACTGATCTCAAGGATGGTCCAATAAAGTCAATATAAACATGGCACTATAAAACTGAAACCAAATATCATAAGAGACGTAAAAAGTGACCCATGAGAAATTATTAAATTATGCTTATAAAGGAATATTATTTATACTTACAACTATAAGTATAGGTCTTGGAGAAAGATTGAATAGTAGAATAAGATACAGCTGAGAAATTAAGGCGACTTCACATAGCCGTCAAGAAAATCTAATATTTAGATTCATGCCAAAAAAAAAAAAATTATTAATATAATTATTTGTATTATTAATTATAATTTGGTTTTCATTGTAAACACGATGATACTCTATAAAATTTGATACTGTTAACAACAATAACAAGTTTTTAACTTCCTATATAAAAAGAGTTACTGTACCTAATAGTATACTCCAATTTATGCATAGGTACCAAAATTTACAAATAAACAAAAAAATAGTTAACCAGCATTATAATTAATTGATAATTTGTACTGATCACTCCTTATGATTGCAAAGTATAGGTAGTAGTATGTTAACAATTATAAGTAATCGAGCCATTGCTATTGTTATTTTTTACTGAGAAGATTCGTTAAGATATATCTAACTAATATTTTAAGTTATTATAGATACTTAAAAGTTATATTTATTTACATAATTACAATTTTAGTACCATGCATAGACACCTGGCATAACGACGTTCTCAGATTCTGAATGAGGGCAGTTTTTCATTTCAAATTCTGTAGTAAGCGGACTTTCGCAGCTGCGATTGAGTACTACAATTGAAAGAATGTCAATGTGTAGCTTTGTAATTGTTCCCTATTATTTTCAATAATGATATTCATTTTATTAGTTAGTGGAAGCATGAAGTACGACCGGGAAGCAGAGAGATCTATCAGTGCATCACCCATTATTCCTGCGGTTAGAGTCGCAAATCGGAAAAAGACTAATACGTACGTTATAAATTAAATATTAATAAGTAAAGGATACATACTGAGTTCAAAGTAAAAGAAAAATAGAAGATCGGGGACTGGAAGACCATATAATCTTCTTGAGTGACACCAGCGATCAGTCAATGTATCCTTTAATTTTTAAAGCATCTATATAAATACAAACATAGTCTTCATAGTCATGGTGAGGTTAAAAAAAAAAAATCTTCAATATTTTAGGAAGAGATTGACTGATATTGTAATTTAGTTTACGCCACAACCAAATCATGTTGTACAGTACAAGAGGTTTTTTTTTGTAATTGGAAAAACTAATCGACTAACTTAAAAACAAATAGATGGTATTAAAATTCTATAATAAATTAACTAATACAAAAATAAATAAAATTATACATGAAAAATAGATCTTGGTCTTCATATACTTATTCTTAGATTAATAACTTAGTATCAACAAAATGCTGTGGTCTAATTTAAGGTACATAAACCTGCTAGTAATGAAGAAATACTCGATTTTTCTCCAAAAAGCGAAAAGGAGAAAATAATATTATTACAAAGCACTTCCTTTAGGAATAAAAGTTTTACAGGCCACTTCTTTTCCATTTGCCAGTCGAAATCCGATTATTTTCAAAGAACCTTTGCAATTGGGTAGCAATATTAATAATTTACAAATAATAACAATGCATTATTACTTTTATCAGAACGCGAAAGAAGTGTTTTCTGTATACAAATAGAAAAATCATGGAAAAAATATAAACTACGGTATTTATTATTAGAAATATCAAAGTTATGTTTTATGATAAATAAATATTATTACTTTTCATATGATTTATTTAATCATCATTCATTTACTCATCACTGATCCCCTTCAACGTCATAAAAGAAAGTAGTATCGAAATCAGAACGAATATAAAGCATACAGTAAATCTTTTGTACAACTTAGTTTAGCAGTACAGCCAAGAACGAATTACAGTATGTTTGGTATAATTTGAATCTCTTCCTACCGTCTTGTTTTTTTGTTTTTTTTCACTAAATTAGATTTTATTGAGGTAAAGGAAACGCAAATCCAATCATGGGGCCCAAAAGTATATGTATATATTCTAAAAATTTAAACAAAATCTTTGTGCCCGATTTCAAGATACATTTATGTATATAAATCTATATCTATATTTTTTTCATTTATATAATAATTTATTATTTGACTTTTAGTTAGCAATATAATTAAATTTAGCATTGTGAAATAAACACTATTTTTTCATACATTTTGCTCGTTTTAGAATATAGCATAAGCATCTATACCTACGAACTATCGGTGACAGCAAAATATACAAATATCAAATGTTTTCAAACTGAAGTTCTAAAATTTATTTTATTGCTCCGTATTACACCAATGACCTATGCCTATAAAACCTCTTTGGTATACCTCTTTCCACATTCCACATACCTACGATCAATTGCCAAGCGAATTTTCCAAATTTCATCAGGAACTTTCTCATCATCCTCATCATTAGGCCCAATTCCAGTCCATTCATAAGGATAATCCTTCTCGAAGAATAAAAATTCCATAGCACCACAACCAAAATATGAATTTAGGAGTGTTTAGGTTATCACTCACAGATCCGGCTTAGCGCCCTTACTCAGCGTCCACTGCCTTTAAATACCAGTGACGCGGCTGGGAGAGAAACATTGTGATTACAAGCGCCGCTGTATCTCCGCTTAACACTGATTAATTTAAAGTAGTTTCTGTTCTAATTATTTTAATAAAAATATTAAACAATACTTATATATAATCTAATTGTGCATTGGATTTCAGAACTAGTTACTAAATCTAGTAACTCAGAACTTTTTCATACGAGCAACTCGTGGATTGTTTTAATTTAGCAGTTCACGAACAGGGTAGGTTTAATTTGGATTAAGGGCGGGTCGATAGTGACATTTCACGTAGTATTTTAAATTGTGTTAGATTTAAGCCACATTGCAGCGTAGCAAGGATTTCGTTTCTGGAGGGATCCATCTAAGGATTTACTTAAAATAAACCATCCCAAATGAGGATGTCAGGGAGCCCTATCTCAGGATGTCAGTGGGCAGTATCAGCGAAGGGCCAATGCGCCAAACCGAAGTCGAATCGAAAATCGAACGAAAAGTCGAACAGTGTGGATGTAGCTTTATAGAGACAAATTTCACCCACTACAGCGTAACAAATACTTGAGCATCCCATTTGGCCCATTATTTATGTTCCTATTTTTATTTTATATTTTTTTAAACTAAGGAATATATTTATTTCACCTTTTTAAATGTATTATTCCAACTCTGAAGTGTACCTAATTTGACTTTAATAGGTTGATTGCTATCTGATTGACGGTTAGGCTTTCAAACGCTGTGATTCATGCGAAGGCGATAAACCGTATATATTAATACGAATCTCACCATTTTTGGTCATGGGCTTCATTTGGATTCTGTAGAGGGTTTGGTAGAAAAGTATTGATAAAAAATACTCTAGTCTCATTGTAAAGCAGAGGTTTATTTTTATTTATCATAATTTGTCGTAACATAACGGTAACATTTTATTATAACATTGGGTAAATCATGGATGTTTTTATTTGTACGGCTTTAAAAAATGAGATGTTTTAAATTTGTCAAATATATTTTGACGAACCTGCAGCCTCTAAATTAGTTTAAATCGAGACGATCCCCTCAGGCCTTTTTTTATACAGATATAAAAATTGTTTAACTTCATATAAATTTTCAAGTCAAATTATTTTTTGTTGTTTAAGTAAAATGGTGGTTTAAATTACTATTTCTTAATCAGACCAAATAGATTTCCTGATTTATAAGCATTAAAGCATGTTAAAATACATAATAATAATCAGTTGTTAAGATAATATTCGTAAAAAAAGAAATGTCATAAAAGCAATTTTAATTAAATAAACAAAATTTCCGTTTATTTATTTATTCAATTATATTTTTTATATAAATCATTTTAATTTAAGAAAGAAAAATATTAAACAAAATAGGTTGCACCAATGAGACAAGTATAATTTTTAGTCATACTATAAAAATAAATTAAATTAACCTTATCTTTCTTAGAAAACAAATTAACCATGTATAAAGCAGTGCAGTATAAAGTTTTTGCCTCTACACTCCCTCAGGTATTATCAATTTACCATTTTTACTCACTATGGAAATTACGTTCAATTATGATTTTGTAATTACTATTTTTGTATAATGAAACCGTAGCCAGTTTTCTATTTAAAATTAATAATATATTTTGCATTATAAATAGGGCCGTAATTTTATCATTAATAATTAATTAGTACTCCGGCATTCCATGAGCTTTTAAAAGAAAAATATAAATATAGCCTTAATTAATTAGGAAATTCAACAAGAGACTTTTTTTTCAAAGGGAAACGAGGAATAATATATGAAGTGGTAAAAAACAAGTAATTAGGTTGTATTTTTCGAATATTTAATGAACTAAAAGTGGAAAAGAGATTTATTTTTATTTAAACAAAACAGTTATAATTGAAAAGTAACAAACTCTTTCATGTATAAATAAAAATGTTTGTCCGGCCAAGTGTTTTCTAAAAAATACATTTTTGAAAATCTAAATTCAATTAAAACAATATTATATAAATTTTCAAAAATATCCATTTATTCTAAAAAAACATGTTTTTTACTCAGCATTATTTTAACAACAAAGTTTTAATGATTTTGGCATTCCTGTTTTGTTAAAAATAATCCCACGAGTTTTCATTGAATTCAGTTCAGTAGTTTTTTAAAGAAATCTGATAATTTGAGACGCTTTAGAACTACAGAAAAAAAAATATTTGTTTTCTCAAATTCTAAAAAAATACCACAAACTTAGATGATATTTAAATCCTGAAAATAATTTGAGCTGGTAGTAAAAGAAGTAGAGATGCAACTTGCACCAGGAAATAAAACAATTTATCTATAGATAATAGATAATAAATAACGGATTAAATAATCTGCTACTCGATGTGTCGAATAAAAATAACCACATAATACGTTATTCGTAAATAACGAATAATTCAAATGTATCTGTCATATGTTATCTGTTATCAGTTAGATTATTATTCGAATGAAAAAGAATTCGACCGATTAAAATCATTCCAATGAAAAATCATTCGACTTATAAAAATTATTCGATAAATAACATTCAAAAATTCAATTCGCAAAAAAAAAAAAAACGCTGCAAATTATTACACAATGGTTTATTATCTCCACTTAGTAATATTTCAAAAATATTAAAGAGTAAAATGATACAGAGGAAATATTGGATGAGCACTTCATTAGGGAAACAAAAAAGGAAAGACTGAGGAAGTTAAAGGAAGTGCAGAAATAATCCAAGGAAGGATAAAGCAGAGAGATGCGAGGAAGTCAGAAGCTCAATAGATTCCTGACTTATCTGTTAGAGGCCTAAGGCCACGATGACCAGCCGCGCCGAAGAATTAGTCTACGAAGTTTTGGGGACGGCGGACGGACGGATTTTTTTTTATTCGATATTTGGATTCTACGTATCTTGAAACGTAAAACCTCAAATTTTGAGAGGGTTACAACAATTTTTATATAGGTTTAGGCAATTATATAGATTTTTTGTTTTTTGTTTTTTTTTAAGACTTATGCTGATTTCAAAACAACTTCACAAAAACAGTTCTCCTCTACCTTTATAAATGGCCGAGTTATGGGCTTATATATAGATTTTTATATATAGATATTATATAGATTTTTTGTTTTTCATTTTTTTTTTTTTATAATGCCTTGTTATGCTGATTTCAAAATACCTTACATTTCTCCTCTATCTTTATAAATGACCGAATTATGGGCTTATGAGATCTCTAATCGACCACCATTTTGAAGCAAACAGACAGATGGTAATGTTGAGTTTCGAGGATCACCCTGTGGTGACCTGTGACATTGGTACCGAATCTCAAGAAAATATAGATTAAGTAGATAGGTTAAGTAGTCTCGGAGAAAAGTGTCGGACGGCGGACGGCGTACGGACGGATTTTCTTTTATTCGATATTTGGATTGTAATTATCTTGAAACGTAAAACCTCAAATTTGGAGGGGTGTTACAAAAAAAAATTTCTTGGTCGATTCCAAAGGTCTATTTTTGAAAATAATAAACCAATAGCAGTTATAGATAGATTTTTTTTTTATATATTATTTTAATGCCTTGTTATGCTGATTTTAAAACACCTTACAGTTCTCCTCTACCTTTATAAATGGCCGAGTTATGGGCTTATATATAGATTTTTATATATAGATATTATATAGATTTTTTGTTTTTCATTTTTTTTTCTTTGTATTGTTCACTGTGTTAATAATGAAAGCTCAAAGTGTAGTGAAATTATGCCAAAATCGGCCTACTAGTAAATGCACGTTGTAACCAAGAAGAATATTACCACTAGAAGATTTGTGTGGATTTGCCAATAAGTAGAACATTATCAATAAGCAAGTATAATACCACTAAATGCTTCAAAAGTTTTACCCGAGTGATTCCTTCCTTAGTCAGAAGAATCATGATCATCCTTATATTGTACAATTAAAGGTCGCTAGTTCTGAACAAGCATTAATACAGGTACGAGTAAAGCGATAATTTAGTTGGAAACCTTTCTTTGATCAAAAGCAATTAGTCACTCTCTTTCAACAACAATCACGCAATAATCCGTTTCTAACAATGATCAAATGCAACTGAACGTCTCCCTGAAACTGAGTATCAGTAGTAAATCCCAATTAGCTAAACAAATCTCGCAAATATCACATGGAAAATGAATAATAAAAGGAATAATTCCATTACAGCAAACCTCCTGGAGACTACCTGCTCTCGTATTAAAAAATTAGCCCCCTACCATTAGCCACACATATTTCACTGCAGCTCCCAATTTGCATTATTCATGCCCTTGCCACTCTCTCCGGATTATTTCAGCATCTCGTTTCGCTAAATCAACAAATAATAGCTACTGTGAACAATTCTTTTCCCTTCATCTCTCAAACAACTTTATTTCTGATTTTACACTAACAAAGGTCAGCTTCAAATTAAAGTACTCCTTTATTCGTTTTCTCCGAACGATTAGGACAAATCCAACAGAGAGAGGGCACTGACCATACTTGAATATTTACGACAATTTTCGGTGTTTTGGTTAGTGAAATTATAATACAAATGTTTGTATTGGTATAAAAATTTTACCAAATTTATTAAAATTTTGAAGAAAAAAAAAGTATATCAAATTAACTTGTCATCTACTCATTCTCACCTAGAATTTATGTGCGATTTGTCTTGTTTATTCGCGTTGTGCCTCATAGCTCAACGGCATTCTTTCAGCGAATGGAATATAAATGTAGACTGACAGCAGATCGCTCCTTGATCGAACCGAGAGGAACAAGATCTCCAGGTACTTTGGTCAATAGTAAAAAAAAAGTATCAATACAAACTACAGTTTGGGACCATCGTCGGCCACAATGTGAATTAATTGATAAAAAATGTTTAAAAATTCAAATTTTCACCATAATGGAATATTTTTTTTAATCATTAAGTATCAGCAAGTAATATACTATCCAGTAGAAACAATTAATAATTAATTGGTTTGCGTAAAAAAGCAAAAATAAAATTATAAAAACCATAAATAAAAATATTTTGTACTTAGGTACGTGGAGTCACATTGTTGCCGACGATATATATTGACAATGTATAAAGCGCTTTATATCCTCAGCTGGTTGGTATTTTATCTTAATAGGAAAATTACAGGTAGTAACTTCAATGAAATACGGTAATAAGTTCAAGTGAACTATAAAATCTAAATGCATACTGTAGGGTACATTTCGTCTTCCTTTGCTAAACAGAATGGAAAAAGGCAGAGAATTTGTTTTTTGATTATGGTGGTAGTAAGATGGTGAGTGCTAAAAAGCATGTCGTGGCCCCGGGAGGTGATTAACAATATGAGGGAATGGGTTCAAATTCGCCAAAAACATCAATCGAGCAAACTTAATTAAATTAAAATTATTTTTTTAGAGCCAAATAAGTAATAAGGAATATAAATACAAACCTTTAATGAAAATGAAATGTACAATATTCTCTTAATTAATTAATTTAAAAAAGTTAATATAATTTACTGAGTGAACGTTGAGGCCAGGAAAAAATAAAATATTCTCCTCCCCACTTTACACAACTTAATTCTGTTTTATGCCTATTTTAATAATAAGTGTGAAAGATCACTATAGCAAATATTTAAAATGTATTAAATAATACTAAAATTAATTTATAAAATATGGTAAATTCCTTACTAAGCAGGATAAAGGGCCTGTTTCACCAACACAATTTAAACTCTAGTTGCCTAAATCTGCCATCATAGGTTGTTTGCACATAGTAATACTTAATATGGAGAAGTATATAAATAAATAAAATGGTACCCATACATTTTATTTATGTTGTTTTAATAATAATTAATTTATTAAATTTACATTTACGTCGTTTTATGAAACGTTTTTTCCTAAATAACAATATATGTTTTGCAAACTTCTATTCTTTATGGTGTACCATAGGAGTTTATTAAGGTGGCAAAACTTTTGTAATTAGAATATATTTTTAAGGCTTTTAGCAGTGGTCAAGCCAACAATGACGATTGAGAGGCGTCAGTATTTGTTGCTTACGTCATCAATAATCGTTTTTTAGACCATTTCCAATTTTATTTCGACATACTGTGAGCGAGAATCGATAGAGGTTGATAATAAATCGAAACCTAAATTTCGAATTTTTGGCGCTTAAGCCTTTTTCAAACTTAAAATGTGATTTTGAACATGAATTACTTTTTTTAATGTTTTTATTTAAATATTCATTATTGGATAAGACAGAGAAAGACAACACCAAGCAGCACTTTTCTATGGATTTGATTTAGTTTCATTTTGTCACGGACGATTCACAACATTTAATATTCTCTAAATATGTCATAATTAATTAACACATTATTATTCGTGATTTCAACCCCACCAAAGGAGAAGTAGTGGCCTAACTTTAAGATAAGCTATTTAAAAATCCGTCACTTCCACCTGTTCCTTAATGGCGGGAAGAGGCAGTGTAAATGAGGTTAACTTTGCATAATATTGGATAAAGGATTATTCTAATTTGAGAGTTCCATCATTACTAACAAAAACAATTTATTTTTAGTAATTCATTCAGTGAAACATTTTCAGAAAACTTGTAGCAGTTAGTAATGTTTCATTGAGAGATAAATATTAACTAAAAAGAGATGAAAATATATGAGAAAAAAGAAAAAACCATAATACATAATAATAATAGCGTGATGTAAAATACCTTCAATAAATGCACTTATGTATCTCTAAATTTAAAATAGTTGTTGAACACTAATTTTCCAGATTGATGTGAAACCAAGGATCACTTATATGGAACTATTAGGTGAAAAATACTTGAAAATGGGAAAATGTGGTCGAGTTCAAAGGGATGCAGTATCTATTGATTGGAAAGGAATGCTCCTTTTCTCGAACAAATCTCTCCTAGAATTCCAATATCCCGGCTTGACTAAACTGCATACGTTATTTGGCTAAACTATATGAAAAGACTCTTAAAGGTGGCATTCGAATATAGAAATCGGTTTTGTATACTAATCAAAAGATTCACCATAGTAAAAACTGAAAGAAACCCATTACATAACAGTAAGGATATATTATAAAATTTGTGCAGAGAAATAATAGGCCAAAGAGATTGGCACTAGTAATGTACTTGTATCTCCATCTAGCTGTTGACTACAGTAATTGAAAAAAAATATAAATTACATTAATGATAACTATTAATATTAACTTAATTTTTAATTTTATATAACCTTTAATTTTATTTTAATCTATTCCATTCATTAAACAATGTATTTAAATTTCACACAACTCCCAAGGAATTCTTCTGAAAAATTAAATAAGTACCATACCTACCAAAGTTTAAAGTAAAAATACTGAAATTCATTCTTTTTTTTTTCAACGAACTTTAAAACTCCTATTCTATAATAAATTCAGTTGATTAGGAAGAAAGAAGATTTTTCGAGTTGATTTTCGAGACGAAACCTTACGAATTGTACAATAAGAAATTTCAGTCATTTAAAAAAAAAAAAACTGGAGCATCGAGAATGGGGATACCATTCATATTACTTACTACTAAAGTTTCAAACATAAATGGTACACTGGTTTAGAACAGTGATATCCAAACATTTTAGCCTATGAGCCACACTGACTCCTCCACCAAGTGCAATTGCCTACCAATGGCTCATAATTCCAACATACTCATAAGATTAATTATAGCTGAAATGTTAAATTTCATTATGTATGTCAGATATTGTGTTTCTTAATTGGTCGTTAAATAAAAGTATCTGATAATTATTTTGTACAATGTAATAACAATAGAAAATGGAGGTGCTCCACCAATCCGGATTGGTGGTGCTTGCGGGATTTAGTTTGGAGACCACTGCTTAAGAACAAAGGCTTTAGAGATGCAGAGATACAGACAATAACAAGAAAGGCAACGACGCAACGCTCTAAATTTCATCTTTTTTTTTTTACTTGAAAACGTTATTCACACTATATTCATTATCTTATTGACAACCAGAGGATAGGAAGAAATATCTTAAGAAATGGCATGCCATTCCATGAGAAGCATTAGGCAGAGCAGTTGCGGCTCCTAGAGTGATATCAACATGTATTGTTAATTGAGGAGCTCCCTCATCCAGCTACTATTCAGACTTCTATGGGCGTTACCTGGCATGAGTGTTGTGGTCATGTCATACATGAGTGAGTTGCGGTGTCCTTGTAGTTGGTAGTCGAATCGTTTGTTATATATGGGACGGCTAAAAAGACACATCAAACTTCAAATCTTTCAGGCAAAAACTTTCAGAACAATAACAAAAGTATCTTGGTATGTTAACAACATAACTTTACATACTTAGCTCCGCATGCCAACTTTAGAGAAACGTATACAAACATTTCTTTTAATTACTTTTTAAGGTCCGGGTGGGAAAACTAAAACATGCTAAGTGAGTTAGGGAAAACTTTTTTTTGTATTAATTGCCATGCTTTTCCTACCTAATTCGACCGTAGACCACAAAATAAAAATCCATTCATACACAATCTGCAATGATGTAGGAAAACACTTTTTCAGATATATGAAATGAGAATTAACATCTTCCGATATGCAATCTATTAAAGTCATTTATCAAATTAAAAATGAGATAAATGAGGAATATAAAGGCTTTATAAAGAAACAATTCCGAATTCGTAAGTAAATAAACAAAAAGAAAGGTAGCTGGCGTATAGTGACCATAATTCATCGAAACTCTTAATTTTGGTTTTCTAGAACCTAGTGTGTTTTCTAGACATTAAGTAAATAAATATTAAAAAAAAGATCAAGGAAATTGATTCAACCAGTAACATGTGAAGAAGATAGTAACAGTGACTTTTCAGTTTATGACCAAATAGTTAAAAATAATGACTATTATTAATGAACTAAAGGTTGTTCCTTTTTTTTTACTTCCTTGTACGAAATAAAAGAAGTATTGTAATCGCGAAAATTTTCGGTTTTCAGATTTCAATGGAAATATCCATTTTGATCATCCCTGAATCCATTTTGACTAGTTTCGTCGTGGCGTATGTACGTACGTACGTTCGTATCTCGCTTAACTCAAAAACGGTTAGCCGTAGAAAGTTGAAATTTTGTATTTAGGATTGTTGTAAAATCTAGCTGTGAATCTCCCTTTTTGGTCACTGCTTGATCACTGGAAGTGATACTTTACTTGAAGGTCATAATTGATTTCCATCAAAAATTATATTAAAATATTATGCATACATCTCAAATTTATTATTTATAACTTATATATATATATATATATATATATATATATATATATATATATATACATATATATATATTTAAATAACATACTAGATTTTGGTTTAAATTGGAAAACCGGAAGCGGTACTTTACTTGAAGGTCATATTAGACATTCATCAAAAATTATATTGAAATATAATGTAAAACATCTCAAATTTGGTAAATAGGACTTTTATATCGATATGAATGTATTTACTATATTTTGGTTAAAATTGGTGAGCCGAAAAGGGTACTTTACTTGAAGGTCATAATAAGCTTACATCAAAAATTATATTAAAATTAAATACATAAATCATATGTTTCTGTAATAAAGGTTACAAATGCAATTTGGTTTCCAATCCAATTAAACATTTTTATTATTTGTTTTAAGCGTTAAAATTGAGTGTAAAATACTGGTTTTCCTCCCCATTTGTGTGTGTGTCAATAGATGGATGTCGCGACGCCGAGTGTCGTTTTTGAGATACTGTAATCTTCGGAAACTAGTAACCAAATTCAGGATCACTTTTTGAGCTACCGATTTATAGTTTAATAGGCGTGCAAGAAGTCATGTGTTGTCCACATCAGATATTTTTTTTATTAACTACTTATTAAATTCTGAAAACCTGCTCAGTACTCTCATTTGGAGGAGAGCTGATTTAATTCTTAAAAATTATTAGCAGGCCAATAAGAAACAAGAGTACTAAGTTTCATCAACAACGTCGTATGTACCCCTTCAACATTACATGTTATTTTCTATTTTATTCCGGCAAAAGTCATGTATCTTGTCATTCAATAATTTGTAAAGTGTTACTTTGCTTCCAGCATAGATCTGATAATATGTTCTTAATAGTTAATAGAATATCTTAAAGCTTTTAAAAGAGATTTTTATGGATTTATTAATATATAATTCATTTAAATTTGATAAAATAATATTCTTTTAACATTTAAT
The DNA here is from genome assembly GCA_948150685.1 of Rhaphigaster nebulosa. Classification (NCBI taxonomy): domain Eukaryota; kingdom Metazoa; phylum Arthropoda; class Insecta; order Hemiptera; family Pentatomidae; genus Rhaphigaster; species Rhaphigaster nebulosa. The sequence goes on from OX411311.1 coordinate 64,881,184, forward strand.
AAAATAATTAACAAAGTCATACAAATTCTCTAATTAACAAAGCTTCTGTTTAATTCAGTGACTGAAGCGAATAATTAAAACTAAGCGTAAAATGAATCTCTGAAAATGTTTTTTAAATTTGAAAATGTTACGGCGTATAATGAGAGCCTAATTTAAAATTTAACAAGATTTATGAAAACTTAAATTAATTTCTTGTTGTATGCTATTGATAGGCGCCACTGAGAACTGAAAGCAATAAAACTCACACACATATATATAAAACCATAATAATTATATATATATATATATATATATATATATATATATATATATATATATATATATATAAGCAAAAAATATTCAAGTATTAAAAATAAAACAATTTCCTAAAATTAAATTAACATAGAATGCATTCAACTAGAAAATAATGATACTCGAACATCGTGATAGTTTCGATATTAACATATCGATAGTAATATCAGAATCCAAAGAGATCATAAGTGTCTTATTAAATTAAACATTATCAACTAAAGGGCGGATGTATGAATGAATGCCTTCCTCTAATCGTAGTAGTCTACACAAGTGGCCCAGCTCAGAGTCTAGTCTTTATAGCCCGTTTTCTTCCGCCTTGTCGTAATATGAAGGGAATGGAAACATTTATTTGGATAGAGAATCCGAAACAGAAATTGTTAACCTGTAAATTGTTGTTACAATAATAGTGATAATAATCAGTGGCGGCTCGTAGATAAAATTAGTGGGATTGCTATTCCAGAAAATTTTTAGTCATTATTTTAAATTGCGTACAAGGAAACAAACGTGCATGGAAAGAGAATTGAATTAGAAACTTGTTAAAATCCTAAAAGAATAAACTCAAACATTTTTTACTTATTTTATTTAAATTGTTATAGCTCAAACTTGATCAATTTATTTAAAAATTAAATCCATTCTTCTCGTTTTAATTTGCTAGAAAAGAGGATGCAAGGTCATGTAGAAGTTTCTGTTAAAAAAAAGAGAGAAAAAAAGATGTGGGAATCAAACAGAATAGCTAGTAGTAGGATAACAATCTAATTCCACACTTAATCACATACAAGAATATGGTGAACGGTTTTTAGGCATAACAAATGTGGTGTAAAAAAACAAAAACATTAGCTTGTAACAACAGAAGGGACGGCACTGTGAGATCGACAGTGCTCTTTCTTCCCGTGGCCTGGCGGGCACCTTCCTATACGCGCATACGCACAACAGCCAATCATTGCCCCGCTGGAACTGTGAGGCGCGCTGTTCCGTACAAAGGTTTTTAATAAACTGTGATACGGCTACTAGCAGTTAGCTGAAGGATTATATATTGGATAAGTATAAAGGAATAATTTTAAAAAAAAAGGAAACATTTTATTGAATGTTATTGATAATATAAATTGGAAATGGTGCTATTGCAGTTCCACGGTTCCTATTCATAATTTATTTAAAGAATTATATAATATATTGTTTGCCATCGGTTTTTCACAAATGCTATGAACAACGATATATCGTCGTTGGAACAAAAAGGATTAATATAAGTTTAATCAACTTGTTATATATATCAAATAGACAAAATTACATTTATAACTGGTTAGCAGAGCCTAGTTAAGAAAATAAAAAATAAAAGTTGTATTCATTATTTAGTTTATTCATTTTATTCCAACTCTAGCTGTAAACGATTTAAAGTTTTTATGGCTATAGTGGAAAGGGCGCAATTTTTTCTGAGAATCTCAACACAAAAATCGAAAGTTTTATTTACGAGTAGTTATCTAACAATTTTAATATACAATCAAAACAAAGATAAAATCTGATAGAGCTATAAACATGGCAATAAATTAAATAGCCGTATAAATTTTATGTGTCAACTTGCTTGATCAATTTAATACTAATTTAGCTCACAACGTTATGGTAAAACATTTTACATAAAATCGATTATAACATGATAATTCACAAATTCCATAGCCGTTGGAAATATTCTAATAAAGTTATGTGAGTTAAAATCAGAGTAAAGTGTCATTTTTGGATCATATTAAATGATGCCATCATTAATTTGACTTTTGTTGTATTTCTTTATACTGATGCTTAAAAATTAGTGGCAGAGTGCAATAATAAAGGTTTATTATTTCGTTATGAAACTCTATAAACTTAGTAATTCGTAACTCAATTGTGTTCTGGGTACTTTTTTTAGTAATAACAGTAACAAAAAAGTAAATATATAGACAGATAATTTTTATTTTAATGATTTTAAGATTATTTTAAAGAAACCGTCACAATTTATTTAGTTAGATAAATAACATAAAACTAAGAAATAATTTAAACTAAAGGTAATATCGCCTCCATTAAGATAACTAATGATCTTATAATATCCGGTATGTAACCTTTCAAAAAAATTAATAAATAATATCAAACTAAAATAAAATGTCCGATTTTACCCTCAGAACAAATTCCAACTATGTTATATGCATTACATTTATTTGTTTAACTTAAATGTACATAAATAAATAAATTCATTGTTGAAATAATAATAATAATTATATTGATAGCACGAAGTATGTTTTCTTAAAATTAAGAAATATTAAAGCTTAAACCAAATTGGAAAATAAAATTCTAAAAATAACAATACTAATACTTAATAATAGGACTACATAATAAATAAATATACACTCACATAAATGTAAATAAAAATACAAATTTTTAAAAGTAGATCTAAACATTATTCGAGCGATTTTTCAGCCAATAATTGTATTTAAAAATCTAATTTCACTAGAGTAATGTTGATGATTAAAAGAGGTTGATATTGTCAATTTCTGTATTACTACTCTTCAGAAAATCCATTCGAAATTAGATCTGTTATCACGAATGCTTTTCGTCAGACTAATGTTCTGTTTTTCACAAATTTAAATAGATATAAATAAATAAATTAGACTTTGATAGTTAAAGGGATATTAAAAAGACATCTCAACAGATCGCTCTATTGTTCCCGGTAATGGCAATTTCCGTGCGCACATTGCCGTAGTACATCCAGATAAAAGTTGGAAAGATCCACACACAAAGCTGATGGTGTATCCACATTTCAGGTAATGGTTTTGTGAGTAAAATCCCTTGTTTTCATTGGCTAATATTCTTTTTGTCGGTCTCGATGTAGTTTATCTTGTTTTGTTTTCTACCAGAAAAATCATCTGTTCGTGTCATGTACAAGATACAAATCCAAATTAGTTTATCCAAATTATCATTTGTAAAAGGTTCCGCCCGTGGTTCAATATATGCAAATGCGTTACCGACTTGATCATAATTTAGTAATGAATAACATTCTTAATCTTTTTCAATAAAAGCAAATCTACAAACAGGAAAAATATCGTTTCAAAACGGAAAACATACGGGGCATAAATACTGTTGGCAACACTTAGAGTTGAACAAGTTAAAGAGTATAATCTGAAACCCCGTATTTATACACTTATAAACAATAAATTGAATGTAAAAGCTAAATCAGCTACGATTAGGTATATATAACAGATTATATAGTATTTTAATAAAATATATTTTTAAGTGCGAAGACCTCCCAGAAACCAGAACAGAACCAGGAATATATTCACAGCATGACCTCAAAAAGTATGTTTATTATTTTTCGTAAAAAAAAAAAAATAACAATAAATAAAAGATAATCATAAGCTCGTGTGTTGCTAAGAACAAAGTGAGAAATTATTTGAATACTGCTTATACATTCTCTAACGGAAGTAATTGTATTATAACTTTTTGTGGGAGTAAAACACGAAGCATTCGAATTTCCGCCTAAGGGGGGAAACTCATTTCGTAAACAACCCGCGAAATAAACTTCAACCTTCCTACTCAGGTAAGAACAGGGTAATAACCTGCAGATAATCCTTCCCCATCCTCCCTTCGCTAGAGTGAATTAGGACCGTCAAACCAAACCAGCAACGAAAATAAAAAAATTTTTTTTTCAAAGTTTGGCTCTTCTCCATGCTTAAAACTTTAGGGTTGGAAAATCGAAAGTAAAATATCGATATTCGATATTTTGCAATATCGCGAAACCATATATCGATATCACATATTTACCATATATCGATATTCACCGATAATCGCTAGAAAAATATCGATATATCGAAAGGAAATAGATGAAAAAGGAAAGACAAGTGCATAATCAATGATTATAATGTTAAACAGTGAAGAAGGTTATGAAATAATACAATTATTATTTATAAAACAATATTTTTATTAGTCATGAATCACTATTAAAAAAAAAAAGACAAAAGAAATATTCTTCGGCAAAAAAAAAAAAGTTATAACACATTTTTATCTTGAAGACTTTTCATCTAAAAGCATGTCATTCATTTGATATACATCTCAATACAATCACCATTTATATTAATTATCTATTTGTCTTTAAATAGGATTAATTAAAGTTATTTATATATATAATCTACTTATTATTGTTTGATAATTAAATATTATTTGTTCCTATATTTTATGGTAAAACTCCAGTATCGTGACCCCAACATGGCGGAAGACTAGATTTTTAAGAACTTGCTGTACTTCGAGCTGCGCAAGCCCGCAACAAATACCCAAACTAACGGATCCTTATCAGTTGAGTTCGGGTTCTTACCGTAATTTAAATTATTACTGATTTAATTAGATTACAGCTGTCGATTCGCTACGCTCGCTCAAGACATAAACAAACCCTCAATGCAGATGTAATCACAAATATTAACAGAATTAAAAACAGATAAACCGCAATAAATATGATCATGCAGAATTATAGAGAAAAAATTCTATAACACAAATCGCAGAATTCGATTTGTTAAGTAAATGTTCATTTGAGTATTGGTTGTGGGTATGCATAGCTCGAAGTATGGACAGGTCATAAAAATCTAGACCTCCGCCATGTTGGGGTTACGATTCTGGAGTTTTACCGATTAAAGAACATTGTTTATTAAAATTTCATACAGTAGTATCTCGATAATTCCTATGGTCATGAGTCCAAGACTAGCATGAAATGTCTTGAATCGTTTAATTTTGGCCAAGTCTAGAGACTGTTTATATGAAATTGATTTATGATTTTAATAAATAATCGGTAAAGCGATTTTGCATACAAAAATTATAACTTTGAACCACTTACCAAATATTACCGTTTTTGATGTAATGTATACATCGTTTACATTGTGTAATCCTTATACAATTATCTAACTCCATCGTCTTTGCATTATATTTGCTTTTACGTATTAAGGGACGAAATGAGAAAAATGGAATAGCCACAAACAAGGAATTCTAGACTAGATAAACAAGTCGCCAACAATGGAGATGCCAGCGAAAGGTAGAGTACCAGAAGAGACGAAACAAGTTCTTGACCAGGTAAAGGTCACCTGTCTGTCTCCGATCTTTCACGGCCGAAAACCAAAAAAGTAAAAAATAATTTAACGGGTTTTTCCTCCAAAAGCTTCCAGCTTTTTTTAATTTTTTCCTTGCCAAGAAAGCTGGACTATCTTCCGCTTGGGACTTCCCGGCCAATCATATTGTATGGTACAGATGATTTATAAATTCCTCAGCGTTTAATAATTGGATTAAGAATATCTGATCCCTTGTTCGCAGATTATGGATTGAATTTATCGGAGAAAAGCTGTTGATAATTCTAAAAAATTTAATTTATTCGATGAACCTATACTTTCTTTTCCTTATTATTTTTATATATATTTTTTTATTACTTTATATTGCTATACTTAAAAATAAATTTAAAAAATATATCATAATAAACAACAAGACGTTGGCCTAATTATGTTCAATATTATAAATATCATTCCATTCGAAAGTAAACTACATACACTCACCAACCAAATAAACTATAACTTCGCGACACAAGAGATTCCCAAAAACCATAGGAAGCGTCTGAAAAGAAAATGATCCTGAAAACTTGATAAAGAATTATTAGTTATAGAAAAACTACAGTTTTTCACAAATAAAATTCTGGTAAAATATGCAATGAACCGTGGTGCATTAAAATCGAGCACATAAAATATCGCAGCTAAGACATTCGGTATTATTACCTATTTCCTCAATGGTGGAAAATAATAATATTCGCAAATTAAACAGTTTTGATCGTAAAAAAAGATAAATAAAATACTAATTTTGAATAATATGAATTTTGAAGCTTTGTATTTAATGTTTCACGCTATTTCATGGTATCATCTCTTCGTTTCTGAATATTTTTTTTATTTTTTACAATAAATATATCTTTATGGTGAATTTACACAGAGTATACGTAAATATTTACAATTTCTGAATGGTACATCAATTAATATCACCTTAAATATATAGGTAGGCTATAAATAAGAAATATAATATAAAAAATTAAATAAATATGAGTGTTCGTAGGTTGCGTGTATTCATTGATAAAAATAAATAGTACATCATTTTAAATACAACGTCCTCTTTACTAAGAGAAGTCGTGAATCTATCTAGTCTCTGAAGTTGAATTGGGCCAAATCACGCTATAGACATCTAGTACAGGAAAAATAAGCTGAATTAACAATCAATATGAGACGATACAATCAATACCTTTACTCGGTATTGAACTCGGAACTCTGGAGTTTATTAATAATTAATTTATTACAGTAACAGATGTATTGTTACAGGAACAGATGAAAATAATCACAAAAATTATAATAAGGACTGTGATTTTTGTAAAAAAACAAATAACCACAGAGCACTCACTATGAAAGATGGATCCTTACCAGAAAATGGAAAATAATAGACTGTCTTTGTGTAACCCCATGAAATCTTCATATTAATTTCTGTCCATTGCTAATTATTTTTTCCTAGGATACGATCTATGTTATGAAGAAAAAGCTAAAAATGTCTATTTTTGTATGTATATGAATCGAGTTATGTATCTATATACTATTTACGTTCCCCCACAATGTCATATTTAATTAATACTTTCAATCACCCATTTTTATACTTTATATGATTATTTTTTTTTTAAATTAGTGGTAAGAAAATTATTATTGTTTCTTGGATTAAACGCTCTTGTACTCCAGCTTGGATAGGACTGGTAGGTTATACAGGTTACCAACCTATTCAAGTCAAACTGGTCAGCTAATCGGTACGTCAGTTACAAATTAAAAGTCAAACTTCACAGGCACAAATCGAACCAAATGTACTTCTAAGCTACAGCGTGACTGAGTGCTGCTCCAACACACTCGATTTTCGGGGCTTCCGAAACATTTTTTTTACCTTGGAAATCAATAGTCTAAGAAGTCCTCATATAATCAGATGAAAAAAATAGTACACAAATAACATCTCAACAGTGGAACTAGAAAATCTCGTAAGTCTGTTAATAATAACAATCGGAACCGCGGATTTCTGTTTCCACAAAAACAGAAACAAAGTGAAACAGAGACCAAAGTCATTTGGTCTTCTCGTTTTCGCCTTGGAATAACTCGTACGTATATAATCTATCTTATTAGTAGACTAGTTTTTGTGGCTCTTATGATAGGTGAAATAGACATACAAGTTTTTTATAAAATATTTACAATAAAAAAAAATATTGATATATTTGCAATATATCTTACGTAAGCAGATAAATAGAAGCTAATGTGTCTCCTTGTTCAATATAAGTAAATCAATTATTTTTTTTCAATATTCTTATATGTTATTCAATAAGACTACCATAAGATCACATAATATATGCGGCGCAACATCTCGTCACATACACTGGGCATCCTTCGGCAGCCTCTCAACAATTCGATGCAGCAGCTATCCACATTCGAGTTTCAAGAAGAACAGAGTTCAATGAAATCGAGTCCTCCCATTTTTCAAAACTTTACTTATCGTGAAACCTTTAAAAATCAAAGAAGCTAATAATACTATCAAGAGCAACAAAATCTAATGACAACGGCACAAGTAAAGAGAAGTGTACTCCCAAGATTATCCGAAGTGAAATATTAGCCAAAATATCCGGTCCGGAAAAAGGCCACTAAATTCAGTGGAACATTTACCCAATTAATATAATTAACTAATCAGTATGATTTAGTTATTTAGCAAAGTATGGACAATTCCTGAGAGGGTAATAAATACAGTGTGTTACAGGATATCACGGTAGGGGGATAACATTTAGCATCATAATGGAGACAATATATAAAGGGGTTCAGAAGGGGTTTTCTAGAGGAAAACAGTTTTTTTGTAGTAATGGCTTCATTAAACAATTGTGTTAATCAATATCTGTATAGTTATATAATATATTATTTTAATATTAATATTAATTGTTTTCAATATTTGATCTTCGATATTATATGGTTGTCTTAAAGTTTGCCTCAAGGTCAACTACAATTCAATAGTTTTAATCTATATATTTTTTAGACCTTTCGGGGATGCTTTGTCCCCTTTTTCAGCATCTAAATAATATCTCCAAAATGTTCGATGAGTAAATTAGTTACTACTCTAATGAGATATGGTCAGTGAAGAGGAGGACAAAGCATCCCCGAAACTTCTAAAAAATATATACAATAACACTATTGAGTTTTAATTGACCTTGAGGCAAACTTGTGAAGACAACCGTATATTTTTTTTTAAATCGTGAAGATAAATTTATTTTGAAAATTAAATCGGAAGGTGGAAAAAACATTTATATGCCATCATATGATTTGTAATTAAGACATATCACAGAACAGCAACCAGCTAGTATTTAGTAAAGGCTGCTACAACCTGATCAGAGCCGGATTTAACATTACGGCCAATATCAGGGTGCGCACACTAAAAATATGTGTTTAATTAACGAAGAAAATATTTACTAAAGAACAAAATGTTGAAGTTACGAAAAAAATCTTATAAAGTCATAGGTGTATGATGTTATTATGCGATAAAATTAAAAAAATTATCATACAAATTATTTACTTGATGAAAAATGCCACAATGACCCCCACCCCTCAGAGAGAAGAGATAGCGGCTAAACTCTTTTGCCTAGTCGCGCCTAAACTTTAAATTCGGCCCTGATTCTGATATAGGAGATGTTATTTTTACCCTAAATATCAGTTATACAGATAAAAAAAATGTACGCCAACTTCATTATGCGGTACGCAATTCGGTGATACTATTCACATTTTTATCTTCCCTGAAACTAAATAAATATACAGTTTCATCTTTTTATATTACTTCATCAATTAGAAAATTTTAGGAAGATACCATTACATAAAAAAAGTCAGAATTTGTGTTATAGAAAAAATAGAATATACCAGTGCTTGTGAGAACAGATAAAAATACGTTTTAGTTATTTCAAATTGGTTCGGCATAATCTTCCTGATGTTGGTCAAATTGGTGGAACCTTCAGCATTTACTCTATTCGTTAATTTTAAAGGCCATTTTAATCTCATTTTGTACGCTGATAATAATACAAAGATACACCGTGACTTGCCATTTGATTCTTGCATCGTCCCTTTTGAATAAAGAAAAACAACGAGACGAAGGGCCACTTCGCGAAGGAGATAACATGAGCGATTGTGAGCTGGTGATGGAAAGTAAATACAGTGATTGTTTGTTTAGGACTCAGGCGGATCGTACGATATACGAATTTAATGGATATTAACTATTGAGAATAGGATTCATTTTACTTCGATATTGTAGAAGACGCTAAATATTCGGTTTCAACTTGGCAAATATTTATTTTTTGCTTAGACCTTATAAATAAAATATTAGCGCAGAGGAAAGGGAGGGTTCTTTGGAGTAAAATGCTTTAACAAATAAAAAGTCGATCTTACTGCAAATAAAAAATAATATATATATATATATATATATATATATATATATATATATATATATATATATATATATTAATATCTTCATCGTTACTTACTTCTACAACTAAGGTAGAAGTAAATATGGTCAAAAGCGGTCAAAGAAATGTCCTGGTCCTATTCAAACACAACATAGTATCGATAAAATCACAATTTATCTTAAAAGATATATTGGTACTGGTTTTAAATTTTAGTAGCCATTTGAGTAAAATATTTTACCACAATTACCAAGAAGGTTCTCAAATCTCAAAGAATTTTTTGTGTTATCAAGTAATTAGCGGAGGGAGAACACCCTCCATACTCCTCCCCTCTCATGACACCATTCCAGGTAATCAGCCCTATACGTTTAAGGACCTCCTGTTTTCCTAATCTATTAAATTAAAATATCCACTTGTGCATGCGCGATTATTACTTTACAGAGGCTTACTCTGTTATATATCATGAACATTTAGAAATACCTCATTTATAAAATCTGTGAAAAAATAGGCAGATTTGAAAACAAATCATAAACGTAGAAGGAGACATGACTATGAGGAATGAATAAAAACATATGAACTGAGGTAGGTCATCGAACCTTAAAGCATATACAATATCGGGGTTTTGATAATATATAATCAAAATAATCTTATTAGATTAATGAAAAATGAATTATTATTTTTAGTTGGTTAATAATTAATTTCACTTTTATTTTTCAAGATCGTCAATACAGGTATATTACAAACCAAATTATTTTTTTCAATACAATGTTCTCACAATATTAATAGGCTCCAAAGCAGTTTTACACATTTAATAATTATTTTGTAATTATTAGTGTATTTTGTAATCATAGTAATCATAGTGAATTACCAGTCCCATCACCGAACCGAGACCAAGTTTACTTGAGATCCGTAATTCGATTTCTATGATTCAGGATAAAATGGAACCATTTCGACACAATAGAAAAAAAACAATATTTTTTTAAAAGACAATTAGATAAAAAACATTGATTACCTCTTTTTAGTGAGAAACCTCACGTAAGAATACAATACGCAGGTCATATTAATTTTCATTAATTGGGACTTCTGTTTATCACCACTTCCCACCTTAAATCTTGCATTGATAGTATTAACAATCATTTTTTTAGTTCGTGAATCCTCCAATATCTTTTGAGGCACTGTAACACTAGGAAATAGATAAGCTATAGATAAGAGTATAGATATAGGTGAAGTGGTACCTCTATAGGACACTCCCGAAGATGGTGATCTGGTCACAAGCCAGCGCAGACTAACCTCCCGTTGCCCCTACCACTAGCGGCAGATGACCACCGCATCCATCCAGTCGACTGATATACATAAATATGGCATCTTATAGCAGACATCCTGGGAGGTCCACGAAAAGAACGCCGGGACAGGGACATAGCGATAGTTGCAGCAGATTACCTACTTTGAGGAAGGTAAATAAGGTAAGATCCAGGCGATCTAAAGCGAATCTATCTCAGTCTTCAAAGGGGCTTGGAAATTTGATACGAACGTTCTGAAGTAAAACAATTAATTTGTTCTTATTCGCAACCATTGCATTCATCATGAATTCGGAACACACAATCTAAATGATGTACGTTGAATGAATGAATACATAAAATTTGCGACATATTATTACATGCTTGACCAAATCTTTCGATCGCATTCTGTCAATAGCTTCTGGATTTAGTTTTTTTTTTTCGTATCAGCATTCCGAAGGCGAATGCTTTGGTTGAAATGATCTTCTGAGTAAAACCACTAACTGTCATTGATTGCTGAGCACCATCCAAAAATATCATATACAGTTATAAACAACAAGACCTTACTATAACTAATGCTGACGTAAGACTTGAGTGTCATCCAAAAACAATAACATCGAGCATAGAGCATTGCAATCATGGCACCGTGGTTCGTCAGAAATATTCAACTGCTCAGGGCAGAAGATTTTATGACAATGGAGATACATTAGTAGACTTAATCCTTCATTGTATAGTAATAAATTAAATTAGACGCAGAACCATCAATGAAAATTAAAACGCATAATGTAAATGGACTAGCAAAAATGTTTAACCAAATACTGAAAACGTAAACATTCATTACATATTGTATTACTATTTTTTATCTTTAATACCATCCTGAACCTTTTCTGCTTGATATATTAATACTTTTTGTTTCCAGTTAATTCATTAATAATGTTACTAAACGCCTTCCTTAAATAATTTCTTCACCAAAATAACAGGATAAAATTTCAAAGGTCATGAGATGTTCGTTTCCTAGTAGTGGGCAACCATAACCACTAAAAACTTAAGGAAACACAGAAAACGTTTTAAAAAATGGACCTTGAATATCGTCTTATAGGCCGAAAGAATATGCTACTAACCAGAACATATTTTTAGGCTCTGATTACTGAATGGCCCAAGCAGGCCTTTGTCGAAAGAATTAGACACTTTATTCAAAGATAAATTAGTTGAAATGTTACAAGAAAAAAGTGGTTTGCAGAGCAACTAGAAACCCGCCATTCATGAAATCGTTATATAAATGAACCATCCATCATGCCACTCTTTGTATTTTTTCATTAGTTGAGATGTCTTGATTATCCAAAATCACAGCCAGAAAACACTAATGAAAAAAAAACCGTCCTTATCGTACCAAGATTAATTTAAAAATAAACGTACTCTACAAATAAAGTGGAAGTATTAATAAATTCCAAGACAAAATAGATTCATCAAATTCCATTCTTAACAACTACCATCAGTTTAAAAGAATCCGGATTTCCGAAGGACATTTTGTAATAAATTCACTAATTTTTTCTCATTTATTGTTATTGTATGTTTAATTAAATTAATAAGTCGATTATTAATAAATAAATTTATTATTAATATAAGTAAATCGAAAAGATTCTTAGGTAATGAAGAAAAAAACGGAATAACAATCAGGAATGGATTTGTTGTAATGCCGTCCACAAGCATGACGCATATTATCTCCAATATTTTATATATGTATACAGTTTAAAACTAAGTGGAGATAATTTTTAAATTTATGAGTGCTTAATTGAGTTATTTTGTAAAAATAAAAATTCTTAAAAATCCGTATCAATCTAAAAATATAATTTTACTCAAATTCTACAACTACCCAAAATTTTCCCCTCCCAGGCAAATGTCATGTCTGCCTGTGCATAAATCCGCCATTGATAACAATGTAGAAGTAAAACGTATATCATTAGCACACAATGAACCACAAAAGTTATGTTTTATCGGCTTTATCTTCAGATTATTCATCAGTTTCGATTTCAATTTATTTTCTTCACTAGTGAACCTGAAGTATAAAGGCTCTGAAGTAACATTGACGAAGGACATTTTCGGTCAACTGTAATTACCATTATAAAATATCAGGAAAAAATAATCTATATCAGTAAGGTATCGCAAATGGCTCTCGAAAAGAGGATATTATTCTCATATCAGATTACTCCGTGAGCTTCGCAGCGAACCCGACGACTGAAGAAATTATTTGAGAATGGATACCGCTTCGTATAGTTTAATATTATAATTGGTAGCACTATACATTGAAAATAGACCATTTCTCCACATGAAAAACTTACAGCAACTTTTAAGAGACACCGCAACTGGACGAATTTTCCAGGGCTTGGAGTTGTTAACAATCAGATCGGCGCTAAGAAAATAATTTTCGAAACGTGTAAAGCTATCTAACTCGCATTAAAAAGGGATTATTTAAAGGTAAGTAATTTGATTCATTATAAAAAAAATAATAATTTGACAAACAATATCCCTTAAAGTTAAATTTGTAAATATAAAGCTATACTTATACTTAATCAACAATAGACAACTTACTTGCCTTGTTTTTTCCCTTACCCTTCAACTTTATTTATTTACAAATAAACAGTGGTCCTTCCATTGCCTAATGGCATTTTAAGACGGGTTCCAAAGTTTTAATAACTGAATGTTAATAACAAAAAGAAGTTTGAAATTATAAAACAAACTTGACGAAAACTATATGATGACTACGCCCATTTTTAGCAAATTTCTTCAACATTTCTCCCAGGAATGTTGTTATTTTTTTTGATGAGATATGAACTTAAAAAATAAATACAATTTAAAAAAAAATCTAATTGACATAGAAGCGCACGGGCTTTATTAAATGTGTTTTGATTCCTCGCTTGTATATTATTTAGACATAATTTCAAATTTTCCCATCTCCGTAATAGTTTTGTTTATTTTCAATTACCCAAAAGCTCAAAGTAGTAGCCACTGGTTTACTATTTTTTTAACTGATTTACAGCGCAAGACTGGAGGATAAGTGGAACCTATCTCTTGTCGTCCTGATTGTCATAAAATGATTCGGCTCGGGACAAACTTCATTCAAATAAATTGTCTACTGTTGATAAAGTATAAATATAATTTTGGATTAACAAATTTATCTTTTAAGGACATTGTTTGTTAAATTATTATTTTATAATAAAAGGTCAGCATCAGAGCAGAAAAAGGAGGTAGAATTTTTAGACGCTTTCTGAAAGTAAATATGAACCCGGCCGATTGCATCAGATTAGTTCTACAGGGTCAAGGAGGTTATGAAAGATAGTTCTCGACCTTAGATGATTAACTTTCAACGTGAAGATCTTTAAAAGGGAATCTAATCCACAAAAATATCAAATTAGCCAAGCTTAGATTACATCAAGGATTTTAATGAAGTCATTTAAATAATAAATTATAGCGATGCTCCTTGAAATGAATTTAATTTATACTTTGGAATGAATTAGAGATATTCTTCTAACGATTAAATTAGATTAACCAAAGGCAAAAGATGATTAAATGTTTTATCTATCAATTAGACATTCAATTTATTTATGAACAACGTTGACCAAATTTGCTCGTTATAATGTAACAATAATTTTATTGTTTCTAAGCAGTAGCGGATCTAGGGAGGGGCGAGGAAGGCTATCTCCCAGAGCCCCGCGCCATAGAAAATTTAATTAAAGGACTTTTATACATTACAGACGAATTTATAATTTTGACGAATTCGATTTCCCGTGAGGTTCCGCTTCATATACAAAAATTAAATAATATAATCATAAAATACAGAAGAATGCGATTTAGATGGTAGAGCGAAACACCTAACTGATCGCGGGGCCCCAAGCTATAGAAAAATAAAATTTGAACTATACAGAGTTGGTTTTGAACAAAAAAATCATAAAAATTGGAAATAAATACAAAATTATAAGCTTAATACATGAGTTTTGAAAGTAAATTTCAAATGTTCAACTGACATTAAACAAATGGCATTTTGTCACAAAGTTTTCAAATTATTTTCGGACCCTCTTCCACTTTGAAGGTATTATGTAGGCCCACTTGCCAGATTCGTCCTCCTTACCGAAGGGCCCCGAAATATCATATCGCCCTTCCAGATTGACGATTCCCAATTTCAAGTTCTCGCGGAAAAAGTCCCATATAAAGTCCCGTACGGCCGAGGGCCCAGCAAGGTATAGAGCCGCCATTGTTTCCAAGCGAGAATATCAAGCGTCGGGCTATTAGTTCACAATTCCAATAAAAGGAAAGAAACTCGGGGTCAGGTTTCAATAAAATAAATTAAAGCAATGTCTCCTGACGCAATATGGAATTTTTTTTTCGCGAGAACTTGAAATTTGTAATCGTCGACTGTTGAAGAGTGATATATGGAACCAACGAATAACTTATTAAAATAAAAATAAAATTATACTTTATATGAGCAATATGAATATACAAGTTCAGGAAGGCAGACATTAGCACTTCAACTAATATTATTCCAGAGCATGCATATACATACAATGGCCAGAACTAGCAGCATAAATAATAAACATTTATTCATTTTTCAGTATGTAGAGAATTTTTAATGTCTATCTTTAATTTTAATCTCTATCTTTTTAATCTCTATGTTTCTTAACCTACCTCTACACTTCGAATTAAAATAAAAAAACATTCGCCATGAATCGAGATTATCTCAGCATTAATTAATTATATGAAATAATTATTTGTATGCTTCTCTGTGCCGTATTTCGTTACTCGATTAAGCCTTTACACTGACTTATAATTATTTCATTATCTAATCTAACTCCTTTTTTCCCATGATGGTAACGGTATGAAATAGCATTATCTTTTAAGGTGCGTTTCCACGGTGGCCAAGTAATGCCAAGCATGTACAAACACCTGACTACCTATCAGAATACATCAAATACTGCGCAAGGCAATCCAAATAGGGCAATGTGGAGCAAATGAGCACAAAATTTTACAAAGTTAGACTTTACAGAATTGTAAAATTTTTATTTTTGAAGCTAGATTTTCCCTCTTTTTTTATATTAAGATCTCTTAAACGATTATGTTTAAATATTACCTACAAGCCTACGTTTCAACCACACCCATTTTGATAAGATTGATAATTTATTCAATAGTATTTAATACACATTTGCCCCTGTCTAAGGGGTAAGTGCGTACAAGGTATCTGGAAGACTCATTATTCAAGCAGGAGCGGTTTTGGGACAAGTGCAAAATAGTTCGGAGAATTATCATACTAGTGTAATCATCGAAAGTTGAAGCTTGCCTGAAATTCACATTTTACAATCTTATGTACTGAAAGTGGGTTATGGAATATAATTGAATAAATGTATTGAAAAAAATAATTTTTGTTTTAATTCGCTAGTCCGTAGCTGCCTCGACAAAAATACATGAGAGTAAGGGTAACACACCCTAACTAATGAGGTGACTATCACCACGCACACTGGTCACACAGTAGAGGTCTGCACTTTCCACTATAATCATGTTTTGCTGGGTGATTGCAGACAAGCGCTAAAAATTAGAAAACTGTCAAGGGGAAATATAAATTACAAAGTATTTTGAAGAACAGCTTCTGTAGATACCGCTTACAGCAAAAAAAAAAAAAAATAAATAAAGGCGTACTGGTAGTTAAACACCGATACAGCTTTACTGCAAAAATTGAAAGACAAAGCTATATCAACAGGTTGAAACTAATGTTTTTACGCGTTATACTTCACCTTACTGATATTTCGTGGCTATTTTCTGATAAATCTGTCTTTAGGTATAATTTACCGTAAAGGGAACCTCTTACCAGTTAAGGGTTTGGATTTAACAAGACAATTAATTACGCACTTACCCCGAAAACGCAATTGCCCCACATCAATCTATCCCATCTACACGCTTGAGCTTGTGGGCCCTTGCCATTGTTTGACAAACATGTATGTACCTTTACACCAACGAAAGAAAAAATGACATTGCTAAGAGGTGCGGCTTAGTATTGGGATTTCAATATATCGAAATTGAAAAACCAATCTTTTCTATCGCAATCTTAGCATCTGATATATCGATATTTTACGATACATCAATGATACCGACATTCAAACTAGATTACAGTAGAATCTTGATAATTCATATTCCGGTAATTCGTGTATCCCAAAAATTCGTATGGATTCTTTGGTCCCATGAAAATCTTCCTTACATTCGTATAAAAACAATGCAATCCGGTCCCCTCGATAATTCGTATTGATTTTCTTCTTTCAAGTACTGTAAACGTCTTATAATTCCAATTTCCAAATAAAAAACTTTGTTAGCTCTTAATCTTTTTAAGAGGACAGGAGAGTGAGTGAGAGGAGAATGTAACCGTATTGTTAGCCGTCAGTATGGATTGATCAGAAAAATTAAGTTCGCTAATGACTGGCAAGTCCGCGAAAACAATGTGGTTCAAAAAAAAAAAAGTCACCGATAGCCTGTCGTGTAAACACAAAACCATGGTCCATAAGCGAAATATTCAACGAATGTGTACAATCAATACATATATATAATAAAAAACAGTGAAATTTTCAACTGTTTTTGGTAATTGTACTTTCCACAACAGTACCCCATCACTCTGCGATGTTAATTTTTTTTTTTTTTTTGCCACCCAACACAACCTCTTAGCTGCAGTCTCTAGAACTGACCATAATTAAACGATTTAAAACATTTAACGCAAGGCAGTACTGATGGAACTCTTTGACAGCATCGAGGATGGGAATCACTAACCTCAAAATGAAGAAACTACCATAGCTTTCCGAAATTTCGCCTATTTTGATGAAGATTTAGCGGTAGCTAGGATCCTAACTGACGAGAAAATTTTGACTCTGTTTGAAAAGGAGATGAAGAAGAAATTGATGTGCCGACGATTATTTCTAAAATGGCAAAATATCACATCTACAACGTCTGTCTTAATTTTAATTAACAATTTCCTTTATTCGTTAAAACTCCAGAATCGTAACCCCAACATGACGGAGTCTAGATTTTTAAGATCTGACTACATTTCGAGCTGCGCATGTCCCCAACAAATACTGAATATTTACTTAATAAATCGAATTCTGCGATTAGTATTATAGTTTTTTTTTCTGCATGGTTATATTTATTGTGGTTTATCTCTTGAGCGAGCGTAGCGAGCGGAAAACAACAGCTGCAATCTAATTAAAGCAGTAACAATTTAAATTACAATAAGGGTCCGACCTCAATTGATAAGGATCCGTTAGTTTGATTTTGAGTATTTGTTGTAGGAATGCGCAGCTCGAAGTATAGTCAGATCTTAAAAATCAAGATGTATGCCCTGTTGGAGTCACGATTCGGATATTTATAACGATTCATGGCTAATAAAAATATTGTTTCATAAATAATAATTACATTATTTCATAGCCTTCGCAGTTTAACATTATACTCATTTAAAGCACTTGTCTTTGCTTTTTCATCCATTTCTTTTCGATATATCGATATTTTTCTAGCTATTATCGGTGGATATCGATATTTGGTTCTGTGATATCGCAAAATATCGCATATCGATATTTTATTTTCGATGTTCCAACCCTAGTGTTTGGTCAGAGGTGAGGATATATCACTCTATCCCTTCCTGCGTATGCCACTGAATAAATCTTAGTAACTATATGATTAAGAAAATCGAAGATATTTTCTAAAAAATAACAATTCCATCAGTTGTCCAAATAAATCTATAAGGACAGGGCTTAAGGCCAAGGGTCAAATCTTTCCCACCACTGATTATATAGAGAACACAACACAAATCGTCATTAAACGTGGTATTAGATCAGATGGGTCTAAATTGTACTCATCCGCGGGATCAGATTTTGTTACTTCCGATTCCACCCGTAAGTCGAAACTGCACTAGTTTTGTAGCATCTGTTCCGCGGAGGAGAAAGCGATCGCAATGGCTCTCGACTATTCCAGAAAACTGCCTAAAAAGAACGTTACCATAGGCTCGGATTCATTGAGCGCCCTAAAAGCATCCGACTGTTATTCCAGTATTCGATACATCCCGAAATCGAAAAATTCTATAAATCGCTAAAAAGATGAATAAGGTTGGAAAATCTATACACTGATGCTGTAATAAAAGGCAACGAAATGGGTGATTCCCGTTCATGGAGTGGGAAGAAACGTGAGTCAAGAGCTCATGGTCTATCAGGTGAGTCCGGCCCAGAGCAAAATAATACAGCGGGCCCTTTCCCATTCAATATTTCATGTTTTATTTTGCCAATAATATTAATATATGTATTAAGGTATTATGAAAACGGAAGTTACTACTATATTATAACTAGCGTTTACTGTTTTACATAAAATACATCACAATCTTTTTACAAAATTACTTAATAATGATAGTATAATTTAATAATAATTGCTTTGGTAAAGTGTCCATAATAACACTAGTAGCTTTTTTTTATTAACAATTATTCTCTTTTGCCTTCTTTTCTCCTAAAATAATCGAGTCAAAATTCAATGTTCTTGCTAACCTAGATGCAACAAACCCATTTTCTTTTCTTTTTAAACTATACATAACATAAATATTGATAAATTAGGCAAAGCTGTCAGAGTATGATAAAAGTATGTGATATTATTTTTTATAGATTGAAATGACTAATTAATTTGGATACATATGTTCAACAAACTTTTTGACTCAATAGATTTTTTTAATCAACTGTTATCGAGCCTCAGGTAGCCCGGGCACCGGAGATTTTTCTTTACCTCCAGCTCTTCCTTGATGGCAGACCTGTAAGAGCTACCGAAGCAAGCTTACAAGCATGAAAAAAGAGGTAAAGCCTTGGCAGACTCCAAGTTACAACCACAGAGAACAAGTGGATCCTGGATCTGGCTGAAAATTGGACTTTCAAGATTATCACAAAATCACTTTATATCGAAGATATTACCTTCGAGATGCCAACATTGTAAAAAAAGCTTAACAAAAGCCCATATTTTTGAAGAATGCACATTCAACCACAATGAACTCAGCCAAAAAGGATTACCAAGCAGTATCTGAATCATCTGAGGATATGATAACATTAAGATAAGCACAGTGATGTCTCTTCTCATCTATCTCGATACTTACAAACAGATCTGATGATGCCCTGGTGAACTATTTCTAGTTATGTCCTTTTCATTAAAATGTTTGTTACTTTTTTATTTATTTTTTTCATTTTATATATAGGTATATTTTTTTCATAAGATGTTAATTATTTTAATCGATCTTTTTTCTGAATGAAATGGTTGGGGCATGTTCTGAGAATGGATGAAGCGAGAATTGTAAGAAGGCTTAATCACGGGAAGCCGGAAGGAGTTACGTCTAGAGGAAGACCGAAGTCTAGATGGATGGATAATGTAAAAGAAGATTTAAGAAAGAACGGAAAATCCATCAGGTGCGCTGCCAACAGAGACCACTAGGCAAAGGCAACTGAGCAGGCCAAGGACCGCTACACTGCTTCTGTCACGCCAATAATGAATGAATGAATCTTTTTATCACAAATATTGATTGGTAAAAACTGGATGAACACGATGTTGATGTTTTGTGTCATAAAATAAAATTACAAACCAACCTAAAAGAATTAAGTCTTTGGGATCGATGGAGGCTAGCCTAAAATAAAATGCTGTAAATTCATTATCTCAAAGTTTATTTTTTAATATTAAAATACCTCATGCATATTTCTTATATAAAACAGTAAAAATGGAATACATTCCTGTTATAAAATATACACAAGTAGAATTGAACAAAGAAAAAAAAATAACTTTAATTTTTGTTTCTGGTAATAGAAATATTATATTTATAATATTACTATATCGTGAATTTTTAAATTACTATTACTAGTAATATGTGATATTAGTAATATACTGATTTATGTGATCTAAAAAGCTTTTAACTAGCAATAAAATTTCATCCTAATTGTTCCAACTCAAGAAATTATAGTTAATATGCCATTAACCAATAAGGATTCCATCTAAAATATATTTTTAAGTAGATTTTGTGCATGAAATATAGTTGAAAAATAGAATACTTTTAATTTAACATTTTAATTCCCAATAATATTTTCTTGTTTTGCATAGCATTTTTACAATTATTTTGAATGAGAATAAATGTTATCATACTTCCAAGGAAAAAGTTTTTTTTATAGCTTTATAAATAAAGCATTGTTATAAGATGATGTAAAGATTTTTTTTTAAAGTACACTCAATTGGCTTTGATTGATAATAATTTTGTTCTGCTTTTGATGGTACCAAAGAAGAATTGGTAAGATCATAAAAGAATGAATCACATATTTTTTTTTTTTATTGTTATGTGCTAAATAAAATAGAAAAAGAAACATCAAATAATCAGTTAAAATTTAATAAATCAATACTGCATAAGGTATAAATAAGTACTAAGTAAACTAAAACTGGGTCTCATAAAAAAACATTTATTGCAAGAAAATCATTTCAGTACACGCTCACTTAAAATTATACAAGACTGTCATTGTACTAATGGTGGATAAACATATAATATTACTTTAAATTATTATAAAAAGTAATACAAGTTTAGGTCTGAAATGAAGATTTTTCAAAAAAATTTCTTAATCCTTAAAAACACTGTTGTCAGAGAATCATTTGATATTACCAAGGATAAAAATCATCAATTATAATATCATGAAGCAATTCATTCATTTAAAATTAATGGTTTAATAATACCAAATATTTAATAAAGATTACTAATTTACTTCATCGTTCTCATAGGCAGGATTTGAAAGCTAGATATTTAATTTATGGAAATTGTATTAACAACAGCAATGTAATTTTTACAATTTAAAATTGATTTCAGGTAAATTTTCAGAGTTTCTGTAATATATCAAATGACCAAAATGAAACATTACTACTCTATCAATAATTGATTAGTAAATATATATTTTCAGAGTTTCTGTAATATATCACATGACCAAAATGAAACATTATTACTCTATCAATAATTGATTAGTGAATATATATTTTCATATTATAAATAATTTCATGAAAAATATTGCTACATTATTAATCAATTGGAAATAATTTTCCATGGCATAAGAAGATCCCTAAGGATAATCTCATCCAAAGCTCAACAACAGTCTAACTTTCAATCATTTTTAGGGAGCATCAATGCCAGACTAAAAACTAATTATTCTTCATTAGGATAAAGTGAAATAATATGTAAGTTTTAAAAAAGGAAGTAAAAGAACATTTGACAAATAAAGTTCTATGATAACCAAAATAAATAAGAGTAATGATAACTCTTCAAATAATTAATTAATTTTCATAACATACAAATAAATATATATTTCAACGTCATTTTTTGAAAAAGGTATATCCCACACATTTTCTCCAAATACCAAAATATTTCTTTTTAATTTTAATTTTGTTCTTTATTGTAAACAGTGGGAGTTCCTTAATGTGGCAAAACATTTATAATTATAATATATTTTTAAGGTTTCTAGTACTGGTCAAAGCCAGAGTGACAACTAAAAGTTGTCAATATTTGGTGCTTACATCATCAATAGTCGATTTTTAGATCATTTTTAATTTTTGTTTCTATATATCCTGAGCGGGAATCGATAGAGGTGGTGTTGAAGTTCCAGAATAAATTGATATCTAAACTTGGATTTGTTGGCACTTAAGGCTTATTAAAAAACGACATCGATATGTATTGATTTATTAATTTACTTATTTTTGTATGGCAGAGGTGAAAAAATGTATATAATATAGTAAAAAAATATAAATAGCGGTTAGGGTGAAATTTATATTAATTGAATTATATCTGGTTTTTATTTTTATATCATGTGGTTTTAATTATAAATGTTTGATAATCAATTATGTAAGTCCAAAACCTAACACAAGATGAAATAAAGGCATTAGAAATGTGAAGTTTTAATGAAATAAAACTTCAGCACATAGTACAATTTAAAAATCAATGATGGTCATAGCAGCTAATATCTACAAATTAAAAAAAAAAATTATAATGTTAATAAAAAACTTGAATCTCTATGCTGGACTTGAATCCTAAATTGTAAATGAAATCATATTTACAATCAAGATTAAAACAAATTATAACAGCAACCAAAACAGACATTATTTATTTATTTAAAATGAACACAGGTAGCCAGCTCTTCTCTAATCAGAGATTGTCATCTCTGATATTATAATTGTCATCTTAATTATAAAACCTTGTACCTCCATGTTTATTTATATTGAATTATATTTTTCATTTGTGAAGTATACTATCATTAATTTTTTTAAGAAACAAATGAATATTTAAATAAATGACATAGATGATTTAATTTAATCTTATCACTACAACAATAAGCACCTGATATTGCAATTCATCCATAAATAATAGAACTAAACAAAAAATTGTTTTAAAAAAAATCATATTCAAGGATTTAATTAATACTGATCTTTTGTATGAAAAAATGCTTTGATTGTTTAAAATAGATAAAGGGGAAAGACCATTAAAGAGGAAGCGAGCCTGTGGCACTGAAAGGGAAAGAGAATGGCCAGACTGAGTGGGGCCCAAGCAGTCGGACCAGTCTGGGGCAGCCACCTCTCGCCAGGGCAGCCACCAGCAATAAATAAAACAACTTCTTAGAGGAACACATCTTTATATGGTCAATAGGATTAGTTCTATTTAAGACTCGGCTCTCTTTCTTAGTATTTTTTTATTTATTTTTTTTATTTATATCTGTGTTTTACTGACTAACTTTTTTATTTTTTAATACTAACAGAAAATTGATAACCAGGAGATATATGCACCTTTATCAAACAAAAGTTTATTTTTCATGCATTTAAATCTAATTTTTCTTAAATTCAATAAATTTATTAAGATCGTAGACATCAACTGAAAAAGGGAAACAGGAAGAGAGCACATTGGAATTATAACAGAACGGAAATTGACAGAAATAAATACACAGCAAATCATAATCCCTATCAAAAAATGAATGGTAATGAACTATGTATGTATTACCAATGCTGCTCCAGTGTCTTTAGTGTTTTAAGTTATAATTAATTTATTTCACTTTTCTTCATATACAAATCTTTTAACTCTAAGTAGGATAAATTTAATGGTTTTGATTATATATATTCACAATCAATTTCAAATTTAATTTAACTCATTGATTGTAAAAAAAATCGCATACAATTTGTTATATTTTGTCTATTACAATAAAAGTAAATTCCGCAACAGCACCTGAAGAGTTTAAGGAATAGGCAGTTGTAGAAGTACCTGGTTCTTGACTTTACATTGTCTTCAGAAACCGTTTTCAGTTTTTAGGCTTTCAATATATTTTTTGATGTTTCGGGGTACTATAAAATTTTTTTATAAATTTAATATTGCTTAGAAATGTGCGATGTATTGCAGAGGATATTGTAATCTGATAAAAGACTAAATAATAAATTTGTGACACATGTTGAAATTTAGTCTATTTTAGATAATTAATTATAAATTTAATATTATCTACTTAGGTGTGTGATGTATTCCATAAAATATTGTTGTATTATGGTTGGGATAGCACCCCGAAAAATCAATAAAACTTATGAATGGAAGTTGAAGTTCACCAATAATTTTTTTAATTAAATATTAGAATATACTTCAAAGATTTTATTCCATTATGCTAGGGTCCTTTGTAGTTACTAATTGAATATTGGATGGGAATCACTGATTTTCCTGACATTACTCAGTGCTAAGAATCCAGATAATTGATGGGCAGCAGCAGTTGTATGTATTGCTAAATGTTGCTAGCTGGGGTGGACTAAGAGGTAAGCTGACCAAGAGGCCAGGAAGGCCCCAGATAGCAAAGGGCCACAAAGGGATTTTGGAAATTACTGAAAAGATTCAAAGACTTTTGAAGATATGAAATTTTTAATTACTTTTCTGTTTTATTGATAATTTAATGAGAGATTTCTTATAATAGTAATGTAATGCGAATGAAGCACTGTCTTTGAAATATGCGATGTTATCATTAACTCGCTTCATCAATTTGCTTGAGTATAGAGGTTATTGGTTAGATGGGTGAACTTAATTTATTTATTTATTTTAATATTTTTTTTCGGCCTGACAAGAAAAAATAAAACCGAGAAGTGACTGTCGTCAGGAATTTCGGGGTATTTATCGGGAATAATGGATGCATTAAGGGCTGTTGAGACACTGACAGTGAAGGACATTGTGATAAAATAGTTTGATAAAATGATACAATTGATTGTAATTGGATTAGATTTCTTTTTTTCTTGACTGTGCAAGGTAACGGTAAGGAAACGCGTTGTCCTCCAGCCTTGAATAAAAAAAAAATGTTTTCGTTATTATTGTGAAAATAAGAAAAAAAAAACTAAGGTATATTTCGTGAAGAAAATGTAGAAATAAGGAATGACTAGTATACCTGGGCGAGAACTCTCGCATTAGTTATCAATGCTTATGCTAATCCCTAATACATTCGAGGTGTAAGCGATAATAGGGAAACAATATAATACTACCAATAAAGTTTATTTAACATACACATTTGGTGAAGCTACATAGTTTATAATGACTATGTTGAAGTTACAGTTCATACTTAATAAGTAATTAGCTTATCCTACTGGAAAACATCTCTTCAATTTAGCAGTTAGGCAATTAGATTCAGCTATACCGTTTTCTATATGTAGTTTTCATACTTAACAGTTACCTTTAGGGTTGGACATGGGAAACAGTATATAATTTCCCACTCATTAAAAGTTTTTGTAAACAGACTCAAATTGATATAAAGTTACCATGACAACGACACGTACGCAAGATGGCATAGGACCCGTGCGGACCTATATCGTGCTTTATCTCAAAAACAGTAGGTTTTAAGGCTTTAAAAGGCTGGACCAAAATGATCCAAGGGACTAGAGTCTGGGGAAAGGAGATTCCCAAGGCGAAGATAGCCGATTCCACCCGAATCCTCCCTTCTTTTCTCTCGTTGCTTTTTCTGCCTGATTGTACCGCTCTTATGGATTTTAATTTTTTTCAACTGATCTTCATAATTTAAAGTTCATGATTAATGAAAACTATAATAATTAATGATCTAAACTTATTTTTAACAATTTAATTTTCTTTAAAAATAAGTTAAATAAATGCAATTATTATTATCCATCATGATTATCGTCATGATTAAAATCCACAAAATTATCCATTTACTATCGTATAAATTAAAATCTAAAAAAATTAAATCACAATCAGTATCGCAACTTCGAACTGATATTAGAGTTCAGACCACTGTGCGATGTAACAAAGTGGGGTCAAATATTTGTTTATAGAGAAACAAAGTTATCATTCGTTTTTCGCACCCCGAAAAACCCTCAGATACGAATTTCCATAGCAATCGAAAAATAAATTTTTTTTACTCAAAATTTTCACCTTCGTCCCTTCGATTTATATTCAAAAATCATATAAATTGCGATAACTTCAAAACGACTCCACCGATTCATACGAAACTTGGAAGGGGTTTTGGGCTTTATAATCTACACGAAATAGCACAAACCCGACCTCCGTAAACAAGTTAGAACCGAAGATACAAAAGAAAACGTTTGATGAGTTATTTTTTATTTTAGAGTACCTTTTCTCCCTTCCAAAGGCATATATTCTAAAAGTAATTGGCACGGGTTAGAGGTCAGAAATTCAGCTTTTCAATGGCTGTATTAACGTTAAATTTGGATAAAATCCTGAGGAGTTATGAATGCTTATGTGAACGCCGGGCGTCGGTAGGAATAAAAAGCCGCCCAGAAAAACCAAGACCAAAAATTTCGATTTTTTTTAAATTTTTATGAAAAATCATATTTAAGGATTTTACAGGACGATAAAAACTAATCTGAACTGCTTTTTCTTGATATAATTTTTTTTAGCCTACTTTACTCGAAGCGTCTTTTAGTTTTTGTGCATTTAAATTCATTTAATACAACGGGCAATATTTTTTTTTTATTTTACACAAAAAAAAAATCTATTGGTACACAAGAACTTTGAAATCCATGCAGAGCAAAGGCAGAAAACAATAATATAAATAATTGCTTAAATTACATAAAATATTTTTTTCTTGGCTCCTTTTTTTTATTTGTTTAAAATTGTATTGATATTTTTGATATCTTGTGTAATATTTAATGTTTGTTTAATGTTATTGGCTCTAATGGAAGAGATATGATCGTATTTTCTATTCATTTCTATAATTGTTATATTTAAGGTAGGTTTGTTAATTTTTGGTATTTTATATTTGTTAAATTTATGCCATATGCTAGTTTTCTTTTTTGAGAAATTAGGTTGTATTATTTCGTTAATAATTACATTATTTATACGTTTTTTACAAATGTCTTTGTTATTTCTCATCTGATTAATATTTTTCTTTAAGTGTATTTTATAAACCATAGCTGTTATTTTATAATTAATATTCCTAATTATTAATTATAGAAATATAATATAAAACCTTACGACGACTCAGTATAAGAGCGGTAAAATCACGCAAGAAAAGCAACGAGAACAAAGAAGGGAGGGTTCGGGTGGAATCGGCTATCTTCGCCTTGGGAATCTCCTTTCCCCAGACTCTAGTATCCAAGGGATCATATCTGATTTTGATGCCCGCGTCAAAATCTTTAAAACTCAACCTATCCCGTCTCGATAAGCCGAGTTTCAGTCGTCAAAGTTTTGAAACTTTCCAGTTTTTTCATCACTTTTATTTAAGCCCTAATAAGAATTTAACAATCGAAATTAGGATTCGTCAGTTCTCTATGAAATTCCTTTTCTTTTGATACATCATTCATCAAAATCCATCGTTCCTGAGAGCCGGAAAAGGATCTATAATACCGTAATAATATATAGTAGTGATTGAAAGTTGGAGCGAAGCTGCTTTGTTTTTAAAGTTAGAAGTGAGAAAGATGAATAAAAGATTATATGGAAGAATGGAATGGGAACGGATTCAAAAGAACATTTTGAGCTGTTAATTTTAATTTCGTACTTCATACAGAATATGGATTATTTAAAAAATATCGTTAAAGTATAGGTATACAGAAGTAAAACATATATTGATATTCAGTTTAATTTGGAAGGTGATAATTAAATCAAACGTTTATGAACTATAATGCTGATAGATGATTAATGATGAAACTCGTAACAATATTTAATTTTAATGTCGAAACAGTAGCAGTCATAGTATTAATTAGTAGCAAATGAAGCACTTTCAAAACTCTTTGAATGTTTGAGTTTGGATTGACATTAAAAATCTAAATTTGCAACCTCGGCAGAGGACTGGAATTTTATTTTATTTAAGAAAACCCCTAAAATTTTCGTTAATGTTTCATTTCATGATCAATATCTTGGAAACAACCTACCGCAGGAAAAACATTATACATACCTTTTTTAAAGTTAATTTTCAAAAAATTGAGCCCCAAACGATTTCTGTGCGTTTAGTAGTACCCGAGATACAGTTTTTCAAAAGTCACAATTTTTTTCGAAAAATGATAAATTATCATTTTATGAATTCGTTTTGACAAAATCATGGAAACTGCTGTTCCTACGAAGAATGCGGTTATAAACTACATTAAAGTGAATTAAAACAGGCTTCATTTTGGGCACTTACAGACGTCTGTATGTCTAATATTTCCTCAGATATCAAACTTTTCCCCAAAAAAGGGCTCATTTTCGACGAATGTAACATAATTTCGATATCATCAATAAATATTTTTTATGTTGCTCTAGAGTAAGAAAAATACTTAATATTGTTCATACTTCATGAACTGAATTGATAATCAGCTTTTAGTAATTAAATCATATTGAAATGAGCAACCAGCTACATAGTCCAGGCGCGATAGAATCATCATTTTTGTTTAATTTATAGTACCAATAATTGTATATAATACCCAAAATGTGTAAAATGGTCCATATATGCACAATTTTACACATTTAGTGTTCTTAGTGCACGATTTTTCACGATTTGAATTTTTTACTGCACGAAAAAACGGTCTCTGGATTATATATAATCTTAAGTATAATCCAGCTTAAAAAATAATAGGTTAACTTTTGGTAGTGGTGATAACTAGTGAAACGGAACGGGCTACAGTAATGGATAAAGAAGCTGGAAATTAAAACCACCTCACATTAATCCTAATTCGATTGCCCTTTAGATTACCAAGATTTCTTTTATTTATTTAATTATTTACATTGAAAAGTTCGATTTATTTTGTAAATAACAGAAGATACTAAATAGATAATTCAAAGAGAAAAATGAAACTTAAAAATTTAAATCTGGATTTAGTAGTGTACGACTATTCATAAGAAAGCAGAGTAAATTTTAAAAAATAATGTAGGGTAAAATTATTATGTATATAATCATGGCAATATTAGATGTGACTAGATAGATAATAAACAAAAAAAGTTAAGATGAAATCATACATCATATCATAAAACTTAATTAAATTATTACATCAAAAACCTTGATAGATACATGACAGAAACTAACTAGTAACTTTATTTTTAAGCTAACCTATCATAAATAGCATGCAAAGAATTTTACAATAAGTACATAATTTTATTCCATTTAATAAGTTTAGAAGTTTTCTTAGTTACGTGAAGAATGTCTGTTACTAGTTAAATTTATTTGAAATGTAGGTTACTGTTCGAAAATACTCAATTTCTAATATGAGTCACTATAAAATCCATTAAAAAAACTATTGTACTAGTAATAATTTAGCTCAGAAATACAGATTTGTGCATCAACAGAAGTAATGTAAAAGTTTTTCTTACCAGTTTTTCTAGATGGGCATAAAAAAAAAAGGCGGACTACTGAGAATTAACTGATCTTGACATTCTTTCCGCACAACCGATAACTCCACAAATACACATATGGATCGAAAACATAATGGATATAAGTAATAAGAGATAAAAATAAACTCAATTTCGCGAAAACAAGCCTATCAAGCTAGTAAGAAAAAGAGCGCTACGTTAACACTGCTGCCAATAGCTCTTGCAAAAGAAAAAAAAAAAAAGTTAGTAACAGAGCAATATATGGATCAAAAATAGGTCTATATCAGTTCTTACTGTGATTCGTTTTCCAAATGGTTGAAATATATATATTTGTATGCAAGAATTCCAGAGGTCCAGGCGCATTTTTTTTTAAGGGTAGAAGAAGGAGATTTAAATTTTATTTGGAGGGAGAAGGGGATTTAATAAGCAGACAAGTAATCATTTAAGTGTCTAGAATCGCCAAATTGCGCGTCAGTTTTAAAGATAAGAATTAAAATTGGATCAAAAATTGTTAATAAATATACGAAACTTATGTTGGTGGGGATGAAAATCATATTTTTCAAAACTGTCGGGGAGGGGGGGGAGAGGAAGGGAGAGACTCCTGATCCTTCCCTGCCTAGACCACTGCCAGAATCTAATATTAGAACTTATGGATATTGGCATTTACCAAACCAGTCATTTTTGTAGTTACATTTAAATGTTCTTAATGATATTAAAGAACCCTGAACAAAGAATTTTGAAATTGGTTTTTCCTTAGACTAGAACAGGAATAGTAAATTAAGGATTGAGGTATTTAGTTATGTACAATCTCATTCGCTGGATGACAAGTTGAAAATTGAAAAAAAGTTATATTTAAAAAAAACTATTTCCAGCTAAGTGCCAATTTTTTCAGGTGGTGACATCGTAATAAATTAGATTTGTTGTCTCCTAGTTTTTGAAATAAAATCTAACAGAAATAAATACTTATATATTATGATTTATTTAATCTTTAACCTCTTTTTCTTGATTTTTGAATATTTACTTTTATTTTTCAATTATTTTCTTAGATCCAGTAATCATAATTTTTTGACTGGTCATTATTTCTCTAAAATAATGTATCCAAAATTAAGTGTACATCATCTTATTTTCATTATTTCAATTCATAACTAAGAGGTACACTAAATTCTGGACAATGAAAGTGGAATGTTTTTACGAATCCATTGGGAAAACAGATTACTTTATAAATTAAGGAGAAAGGCAATAGAGTTACAGGGGACAGAGGAAAAGTATCCCAACAATAAAATATCATCCTGACCTTTCCACTCAAAGGCCTTGAAGCAGGATCTTGACCCTACTTCATCCAACTGACGTGTCATCTTTTATAGAATATGCCACAAAAGAATGAAGACTTAAAGAAATTTTTAAAGAGAAGTGAAACTGAACTATGTATGCTATGATTAAACAAAAAATAACTAAAGTAAAATAAAAATACTGGTTTCATTTAGATATGTGCATCCTCGACCTTTTATTAACTCCGATGAAGAATCATTACAGACTTTTTTTTTTATTTTTATTTTGTAATAGGTATACTAATTTTTTTTTAAATTTCAATGTATTCTATAAGAAAAAGTTATACGAAATAAGTATCTTTACAAAGCTGTTTGTAAAAATTTTAATATCCTTTCCCATACATTTTATTAGTACGCATTGTTCATGATTGTGTTATTGTCATAATAAATTTAGTTAACTCTATTTTATCCATTAGATGCTGCACATCCTGCCACTGTTTTGGGGCTGGTAGGGGTGTTATGCTATTGAATAGCGGATTTTTAACAAGTAAAGAATCAAAATACTCATATGAGTATGAATCAAAATAATCATATGAATTGTTCCACTGTTGGTAGTTTTAGAGTTCTATGAACATTAGAAGCTTTTCTAACCACAGGGAAGTATGTCTGCATATTTTTCTAATTACTCCCTTCTGGAATTGCTGTAGCACTTTGGCTGTATGAGGGTAGTAATTATAAGATAAGTTATACTCGTAATTATAACGAAATTTCAGTCAGAAGTGAGCCCCACCACTGGTATCACAACATTTCCTAGGTAACAGAAATATCAATAATATTTAGGTATCTTATCAAAATACCTTAAAATGCACCAAGATACAGAAGAAGAATAAAAGATAACAAATAAATGAAAAATTGAACAAGAAGTAAAATGTTAATTTGAATTTAAATTGAAAATTTTGTTAATTTGATCCAAGATTTTTTTTTTATTCAGTTAAGTAGAAGTGGAATAACATAAAATAGATGTTTTCAAATTTTTGTGACTAAACTTTAAAAATTTGAGACATAAATATGTTTTCTGTAAATTCCAAAAAAATACTGCAGGCATGAACGATACCATATTTCATATTAACCACATAATTTATTTACATGATAAATCTGGAACAGACACTTAATATTGTTTTTTTTCCACTCAATTTATTCTTAAAAAATGGATTATGCTTTATAATACACTACAGTATACAAACACCTTACATCTGCCATAGAGGATATTTTCTTGAAAATTGTGTTCTTCAAGACCCTTAGTGACTACTACATACCTATATAGTTTTATAGTAGAAAAGTTTTAAAAATGAGGAATACTTAGGATTAGGGGATGACCGCAATAGTACAATTTTTTTTAAATTCCTTCTTTGGACTCACTATTGAGGTTAAGATCTATATCAGGAAAGTTTAACCATAAGTTGAGTCTCAAATTACATTGAACAACTTGCATGGAAAAATGAACAGAGAGTATAAATAATTGTATCAGTTTTTAGAAATTCATGGGACGGTACTGATACCAAATGGCTTATCTGATTAAATAAAATTCAAAATTTAATAAAAAATAAAATGAATTTATTACAAAATATTTAACAATTGTTGCACTGTATGTATGTACTCATTCTTATCATTGATACCATAATCCAGCTGAAAAAACAATAAACTATATTAGAAGAGCAGAATTCATGTATGAAAATATTTTGTTTTAATAATTAATATAATACCTTATAAACTGGAAAACTTTCAATATTGGATTTTATATCTAACTGGTCTGGACAAATTGTCATAAGATGAACCCATATTAAATCAGAATAAACTTTGCTCAGTTCTTTGTACATATTTACACAAGCTTCCTAAACAATAAATAAGGTATAATTGAATGAAATAAAAAAAATAAAATTAGATACAAATTTTAATTCTGACCTGGAGGGGTACTGGCTGTTTTATGCTCAAATATGGAGTTGTTGAAACCAATAAACTTTGGATGTCCTTTGGAGTAAATTCTAAGTCCAAGGAAACTTGGCCTAGGTTGCAAAGAAGCAATAACTGCAGTTTATAAGTTTGTGTCAAAGTGTAAGCTCCACCTGGACTTTTATTTTTGCTATCTTTACTACTATCTTTCAGAACATGATTCAAAGATGGCAGAACATCCCTTAAAAACAAAATATTTTAAAACCACATATCTAGTTAGAAAAATTATAAAAAATATTTAATTTTATATTAAAATTAAATAATTTTGGTGAAAACTGTAAATTTTATACTTTTTTTTTAGGATTTAAAAGCTGTATGATATCGATTTTATCCATTTGTTTGTGTCAGATAAAAGAACAGGCTCATCAATATAATGCAAGATAAGAAAATTCCATGTATTGGGAAAATATAAATATTTAACACTTACATCGGCTCATCAGTCTTTATCAGTCTTCACAGCTTAACGATCTCACAGACCGCCATGATACAAAATTCAAATATTTTCCTATTTTTATAAGTTTTCCGCAGTTATAAGTCCCTCGCGGGAATCTACAACAACCTCTTATTCACGTAAAGGGTGAATAAAATTCTCGATATAATTTAAAAAATTGCACAAAAAATCAATATACTAATGAATGCATTTATTTCTTCTATTGTAGTGTTCTTGTTGCAATAATCTAAAGGATTTTTGAGCGCATTTTTGTTATTTTGGTATTGGCAGGATTGACAATTTTTTCAATTATCTAGTCCATAAATAGTACACGCTAAATTCACTCTCGAGAAGGGTCTCCCGACTGATGATGTCATAAACGTCTGGTATCCTGACCACCCTCACAAACATCCCTCCTTTCACAACAGCTACAACAGTGGTCTTCCAGACCAATGGGCTGACGTGAGGATTAACAAGTTTATTCTAAAACTAGGTATTCTGCTTCATAGTATTCACAAATCAGGTATTCAAAAATTTCACTTCAACGTTAATGGTACCTAAAGAACGAAGAGAGGATGATCTGAGAGACTGACAGAGCATAAAACTTAAGTTTTCAATAATACTTTTAGGATTAAAAAGGCTGATCAATTTATAACTCTAATATTTAAAGTATTAAGTACATTAAATCAGATAAATCACAAAGAAACTAATTTTCCTACAAAATGTTGACTTGAGGGAAGAAATTTAAAGTAAATAATAAATAGAAAAACAAATAGAATATTTCAGAAAAATAAGATGGTCAAAAATATAAAGATAACATAATGATGTGATTCTCAAAAATCATTCTTTTTTTTTTTTTTAGGTCTTTATTGAAATTCTTGAGTTAATGCAATTATCAGGGTGTCCAGCGATATAGCATGAAAAAGTTCAAGCCTAATTCAAGGATTTCAAGGCTGTGAACTGTAAAATTCAAGGTGCTTTTCGTCAATTTATTGGGTTAAATTTAAGACAAAATTGGAACTATAAAATGTTGTATTTGGTCGGCTTATGATAAAATGTATAATTCGGACTTTAGAATGAATTTGAATAATTTTAATTTTAATTTTATTTGAAATAAAGGTTGTATTTCTGTTTGATAATTAAAAATGATCACTTAACTTCTTACACTAAGGGCTCAACGCATCGCCAACAATAAAAACAACTAGAAAATACAGTACAAAAACAATTTCAAGAGTAAATAAATAAATTATTGTTAAAATAATAAATTGTTAAATAAATAAATTAAGTATTGGAATAGATTTCACTACAATTTTATTCATAAACTTTTTTATACATAAAAAAATAATATAATCATAATATAGGAATAATCCTGGCAAACCCTTATGCTTGCCACTTGATCCTCAGCCTCAAGGGCGAGGGGCGAACGTATTATAAGACAACTGTACATCAGTTGAAATTGAAGCTGTTTGGAACTAATACATTATTTTACTGTTCCATAACATATCTAGTTCACTTAGTGACATGGTGATGAGCATAGAATGAGTACGTGATTGAGGGAGTGGGACTGATGAACAAAGTTAGTGGAAGGAGACTTATTCTAGCTTTTATGGAATTAGAGATGGTAAAGGGAACAACATCAACCTTTGTCTCAATATTTTTTACACTTGTTGCTTAGTAGTGATGGATAAATGGAATCATTAGACTAAAAATTCCCGAAGACTGGGTGTTTTTCAAGCATAATTCCCGATTTTTCCCTAACGGGAAAAATTCAAGCAGAATTCCCGAATCTTCAAGGCTGCTAGACACCGTGAATTATATAATTCTAAATCTTACTTCAATGTTCGAGCTCTAATGAAGTCTTTACAGTATTTAGCGAGAGATGTCAACAAAGAAAAAGCTCTCTGGAGAAGAAGTGGATGGTTTGACGATCTGAACCTTTCGACTAATGGTGACCAAATCTTGTGAACAACAGGCAAAAGTTCATCCCTCCAACTTGATAATATGAAAACTCCTTTATTCAGTATCTACACAAATTAAAATAACTTTAAAAAATGAAGTTCAAATGGAAATATATAAATTGTACAATATTAACCTGCAAACATAAAATTTGTCGTGATAAATCATTTCCAGGAAGAAAATGAAGACTTCTGTTCAAAACATCCACTGTCATTTTAATGTGGTCAGGAAGAGAAGGTTTTTCTGGCTCTTTTTCATATTCTTCTTCTTGCATAAATTGTCTATTGGAAATTTAATTAAATAAAAATAAATTAAACATTTCTTGCTTTTATAAAATATAAATTCAGATAATTTAAAAAATCTATATAAGGTCACAAAAGTATCGAGTATGCTAAATGTGTTGGAAATATGTTATCCTATACTACGGATTAATGATAAAAAGTAATGTCTGTAAACTAAAAACGTTAAACTAATTATATATTAGGCCATTTTCTTAGATGCAGAACATCATTTTTTTTTTTTTATTCCCCCTACCTGGCCATTTCTGGCATACGGGGTCAAACCACATCAAATATCATGGCTGATATAGTTCCTACACAAATAATCCAAAAGTATAAACAGAAATATTTAAATTTTAAATAAGAATATACCTATTTACTTCCCCATCAAAGTATACAAATATAAACTAAACATGGATCTGCCCAACAAAAATGGCAATATTAATAAAATGTTAAAACCAATTACCATAATTCCTCAATGTTATGTAGTTGATGAAGTAATAAATTATAAATGTATAAAAAATTGTATAAAAAGTATATTTTTATTCATAATTCTCATTTTTACAAAGAACTTAAAGTAACAGGTTTAATTTTCTATGTATTAATTTATAAATATGACTACAATAATAGGAACACTGAGCTTACCCAACATCAGGCTCAGGAACCTCTTCAACCAAAAAATCATTTGCAGCAGCAAGATTTTCATTATAATTCATAAGCTCCTTTAACCAAGAAGTTTCATTTTGGGTTTTTGAATGTTCTATGTTATCATCTTGTTTTATATCAACTGTACACCTCAATACACAAGATAAATATGTCTTAAAAACATGTAAGAAGGCATTTGCATTGATATCTTGGAACCTGTCACAGCTCTGTACTAAAACCTACAAAATGAACAGGTTCAATTTTTAAAAATTAATCATATAAGAAAAAACCTTCAAAAACCACTCCTATCTAAATCATACTTTAACTAATGATTTTATCATTATGAAGATAAAATAACAGAAATGATTCTCTGTTAGTCTGAAGTCTGATTTAATATTATTATTGTTTATTTATCAACACTTTCAAAAAGGTTTTTCTCTGGAGAGGGGACGAATCAACACCAACATTCAGGTTAGTTTTTGTTAGATAAGTTCTATTGTATATTAAGAAAGCTCCTTACGATCTTTGGAGTGTTCAACAACACAGCTCATTTTGCTTTATTTATAACAGCTTTTGAGAAGCCCAACCGTTCAGTCACTTCCACAGTGGACATTGGTATCAGACCATTGCTGGAGATCGTGATAGCCCTCACAATCATTTTATACCGATAGTACAGATCTTTTAATTCAGCTGCTAGAGCTTAATATTTTAGAATTTTTACTGCTATATACTGCATGTACCATCATTCGGCACAGCAATATCCATCATCTCTGCTGTCTTTATATTGCTATCAATCAGTACGATATCAGGTCTGTTGTGGGTCTGTTATAAACGGCTGATTTCAATACAATTTTATCCCTACCCTCTGCATCTATCTGCATAAAATCTTTAGGATAATATTGTCCTAAATAAATCTTTAGGATTGTATTTATAATATGGTGTCGGGTCATTCAACAATTTTCTTTTTGACCTATCGCCTGGTGATAGACTGGCAACATAGTCATGCCTCTAGAGGTATTATGTGCCAACCAGCGTACCGCATCCTCCAATTAT
Organism: Rhaphigaster nebulosa; assembly: GCA_948150685.1. Lineage (NCBI taxonomy): Eukaryota > Metazoa > Arthropoda > Insecta > Hemiptera > Pentatomidae > Rhaphigaster > Rhaphigaster nebulosa. The sequence goes on from OX411311.1 coordinate 64,918,702, forward strand.
GTTCTGTTGCTTCAAGATGTGTCGCCAGTTCAAGACCATGACCTGATCCTAGATTTCTATCAGAAAAGCCCTCCCCCAGACTTCCTCTAACTAGCCAAATAGTAGACAATGTTTGATCTATTTCATTTTGCTAAAGCTGGTGATAAAATCTTCCGTGTAATGCTTTCAATTTCTATTCTTCCAGTCGGTCATTGTCGGTAACAATGATGGATGCAACTTTTTGAGAAACTAATTGTAGAGCAGTGTAACTGCGGTCAAGACTGCATATTATTTTATGCAATGATGCCTCACTTTGTTTAAAGTACTGTCTGGCTTTCAGCACGCCACTTCAATGTTTGTTAGGCCCCTCCCTTCTTTCTTTCTGGGCAGATAAAGCCTTGCGATGGATGCATTCTGGACCCAGTCATATTCGTTTGTATTAGTCTATCTAATTCTTGGAGTGATGTTGACCATTTTAGAACTCCAAAGCTATATGATATGGCTGGTATAAACCATGTATTTATAGCTAATATTATTATTATGTTATTACTAATAATGTTAAAGGTAAAATTTTATCGTCTTTAAAGTAATAATTATATAGGAGTATTAAAGACTGGATTTATATCTAACAAAAAAGATCAAAATATGCCATATAATATGCAGTAAAAAGTCCTCAAATATGCATTAAACCTGCAGTAATATGCAGTGAAACCTGAAGGAATATGCAGGAAAATATGCATAATAAATGTCAGAAACGTGCAACAAATCAATAAAAGGCTGTAATTATTGCCTAAATTGCTTTCTTTAAGAAATTTAATTTTAATTTACAATATAAATAAAGCAAGGCACAGGTAAATTGAAAAACAAATTTTATTCACAAAATTTTACATAGAATTCTTTTATAACTAAACAATTCTTAAAAATTCAAGTAATTGTAAAATACTTTTTTTTCCGAATGAAGATTTTTCAAGATTAAATAAGGGAATACTAGATGTAACTAATTTAAAACAAAGTACTTTATTGAAATTGTCTTTAGATTTGAATAAATTCGGCTAACAGTTCTGTGAATAGTCTCCAACTGTAAGAAAATATCCTGGTATTCACATGCAATATATGTGCAATACGTACCTGCCTTTACGAATTGGTCAATTTGAAATTTTTTTTCACACGGCATATTTTTATTGGACAAATCGCAAAAAATGTTTTTCCCAGGAAAAATATCTTTGTGTTTAATTCAAAGGGTTCCAACTGTTTAACATGGAACTAAATGATGCTCCTGCCTTGGGAATTTTGGTTTATATGAGAAAATTAAAATGTAGCTAATTTAATATAGTATATACAACGGATGCAACACACTGACCAGAATAGAATTTGAAATTCCAAAGAAGGCCAACAGGATGTTTTTTACGTTGTTAAAGAAATTACCAGGAAGTAAGGGCTCTAGAAAAGTTATCAAAATTACGATACTAAATATCATTTTCTATACAAATACATAACTATACATATTTCATCTTTTAATTTTTGTTTTATTTTAAATAAAATTAAATACTTTACATTATTATTAACTACAGGTACACGTTCTGTGCAGTTGTGATCACAACACCAACTTGAATTAGTTGTCTGCGACCTTAATCTTTACTACGATTACTATTGTTATAGTGACATAGACTAATAACTGTAATTATTAATCGTAGATGGGGATTATCCATCTTATAATTGATACATTAAATAAAAACGTCTATCAGAAAATAGTTTAATTATTTATTTTCTATTTTAACTGTCAGAAAAATTATTTTAACAAAATTGTTGGCCAAATATGCAAAAATATGCAATAACTCATCAAATATGCAAACATATGCACAATAAAATTTAATATATCTGCGCCAAATGTATTGACTTGTAAAGATGTTCAATCATTTTCATTGAAAAACGTATCAGAAAAAATATGCATTTGCATACAAGTCTGGTCATTAATTATAATTATTAGGGTACTTGGTGAGATATAATGCTGTCTAATTAATTAGAAAACATGTTAGATAAACTTCAACAAAATTTAATATAAAAATAGAAATTATAACTTATAATTAAAACAAACTAAACTATTCACACATACATCATTTATGATATCATGGAGAGAAGTCAACATGTCCAAAGTAGTATACTCCATTATTACCGAGAGTACTGATAGCACCCTTGGATTTCGATAAGCATGCCTCAGCTTCAGGGTAATGTGGTGGGAGAGATAATCTACATTTTTGGAGATAAGGGTGCTAATACTTTCATTATAAACAGATGACAATTTGTGAACTGATAAACGACCTGCAAAATATGAATATTTCTAAAATCTTACAACAGCATTAAACTTTAGTAATAATATCGCAACAATGGAATAGGAAGTATATAAACTTAATCAACTACTTAATATTATAAAATTTAAAAAAGTGGTTGCTTCTGTACCTATTAGTAAACTCCAGTGATATTTCATTTTCATATTTTTTTCTTTTCATTTTTAAAGATATTTTCTATTTAAACGACAGCTTTTAAATTTTCAAAAACATCAATGAATTATACTTAAAATATTCTGCTATAATATTTTTTGTTAAAAATTCTGATAATTTTTTATCGTGCATTATTTTTGTATCAATTTGTTGTGATTTCCGCAAAACAGCAAGCACACCTTACAACTCTGAACAAACCACTACATGCCCATCAAGCTCCATAAAAAACAATTCAGTTTAGGAGAATGAGAGGTTCTTAAACTTGAGGGATGACAGCAATGAGATGACATTTTATTTGATCACTGATTTGGACTCATGGGACCCTATTTTTTTTTTAAAATTCCCATATTTGCTCTACCTCAAGATTTGATGATTGATCACAACAAATTGTGAAATACAAATAATTAATATTAACAACTTAAAGAACATTTATATATGAGAAAACTTTGAAATTCACTTTAAAATGCTGATTGAAAATAAAACTCAGATAAATATATATATATATATATATATATATATATATATATATATATATATATATATATATATATATATATATATATATTTAAGCTATGCTAGTATGGATACTGGAGTTGAATGTAAAATAAATCAGACTATTGTAGAGATAATGGTATTCATTTGATTTTCTATCCTACCTTGCCTGATAAGCAATAGGTGTTTGCAGCAGTGGCATGGTACAAATGTCTGTGTAACAACCCACTGCTGCAAATAAAATAATTACAATTTTGTCATGAGCTGTCTACGCAGATTGCTCTTCTTGCCTTAGGTTTAGCCACCGTCCTCTTCTACCCCTCTTTTGTCGGGCAGTCCCCTCAAGGAGAAGTGGATAGGGCCTATAATTGTCTTCTGCCCATACACAAAGTCTTTGAAGTGCAATTAGTTTTCCCGTCATTAGCTGAGAGAAATCGCTCTCCGTCAAATGTTTCCCTCAGCAGGGTGGCCCTCAGTGCCTCAAAGTCGGTGCAAACAATGACGAGGTGCTCAGTAGTTGGAACTTAGGGAATCGATGTTCTTTCAGAGAATGGTGTTAAATATGACAATTAATTGTCGTATTTGAGACTGTTAAATTGTTTTATATTGTGTGGCAAACTAAGTTAAGCAATCCGAACGCTCCTGATGGGGAAGTGCGTCAAGGTGCTCCTCTTAGGAGACAGCCCCTCGACCTGACTTGAGGGCAGAGGGCTAGTTACCTGCTCCCCTTAAATAAAATAATCACGAAACCTCAGCAAACATATTGCCTCAAAGGAAACAACCCAGGAACTGTTATATTGGCCTTTGATTTTGGATTATTTTATCGTTATAAAGAATAGGAGCACTTCGAGCACTTTTTATAGAAATTGACAAATATAACAGACCTCGCAGCAATTCAGAAAGTTCACGGGTTAGTTAAAGGCACACTTCAAAAAAAATTTCACACCCTGTATCATAGTTGTGATGATACCCTCCATACTTTTGGTGCTGGTTATGTTGTGAGAGGGCACGCAAGACAACTCATAATCAATTTTGATCCAATCTCATCCCGGTTATGTAAGATGTGAGTTAAGGGCCAGTTTTGTAACTATACTATTGTTAACTGTAACTGTTCGGCCGCTCACTAATTTATTTTTATTAAGTGTCTCAAAAGCAATGAACCTCCTCCTCTGGCACAGGTAATCGCTTTAAAACCGATCCATCAATGGAAAATTAATTTAACATGTATTTTTTGTCATCAATCGTCTCTACGTTCGAGGTTACTTATTGCCTCTGGCTGGTTCTGAGCAGGTGTTGCCTGCTCTGGCTGTATGATGTAGACGTGCCCATATTTCATTCTAGTTGCAGCTCTGCATAGAGGTGCAAGTTAACTATAGCTCTCAGTAACAATAATAATATCATCTCTACAGGTAAGAGGATTGATTTTATACTGCTGGATGATGCTGGGATCAGAATTAGTCGCATTACAGTTATTGAAAGAAATTCCTTTCATTTGTCTCGCCTATTGGTCTCTTTATTATCATTCTGATCTTAAAGACAATCTCGAGTGGTACCACCTCCTCATTCAGCTGTGTTCAGTAAAAATTCTTTACTTATATGTGAATTAAGGTGCTACAGCAAAACCAGTTGGTCAGTGCTTAGACAAATTACAATATTTTGTTCTCATAATTTCAAATCAGAACGATTGTATTTTAGCTCTTAAGATTTCTTTTCTTTATATTAATAACTTTTCTGTGATAGCATTGATTTCTTTAGTGCAGTTAAAATAATGTTCATTCTCTCCCTTGATCAGTTAACACATAGCATTTAATGACTCTTTTCCATCAAATAATGATCTGCTTTTTATTTCATATTTCTACTAATGTTAGTAATAGTTTTCTGTTTAAATATAAATCTTTTGCGTCATGAAGTGCGCTTATCTTATCACTCCCCAATTATAACCTTTTCAGTCTAATTTATCAATATTCTGAGATCAAACAGTCACGTTCTAATTGAAATAACCGATGATGATAAAAAAATCAGTTCTATGAGAGTTATGATGTTAAAATAGTTTTCGGAGACTTTAATGAACAGGTTGGTAGAGAATCTGCATATCACCCACTATCTTGTAGTAACCACAAGGATGGCAGCAACAATGGTCAAAGGTTAATCAGCTTTGCATCGAACTTCAAACTACCCTATTTCCTGGAAAGAGGATTCATACAGCAATCAGAAGATTTCCCCATTGTCTAGTGGCCAATCAAATAGATCGATCATCTTCTGATCAGCTCACATCATAAAAAAAATCTTATGAATGTTAGGTCATACAGAGGAGCAAACATGGACACGGATCATTGCCTAAGCGTAACTAGAATTAGAGCAAGGATATTCGTTACCAGATCCTTTTGAAGACAGTTAAGTAAAAAGAAAAAAAAAAATTAGGACTAAATGAAGGACAATGAGATTTGTACTGCATATTAAAACCATCTCACTGAAGAATTTATTGAGAGGGTGAGGACTTCTGGAGATGGAATTGAAGAGCAATGGAAAGTAGGCTTTAAAGCACTCAATGCAGCAGACAATAGAACCTCAGGTTTAAAGAATGACCACTACAATCGTCTTAGTTCAATGAAGAGAGTCTCCAGAAAACAATAAGGAAGAACAAAGCCTACTTTAAAGTGGTGCGTCATACGAGACAATGAATTCAGGTATATGGTGAGAAGAGAAGACACATGGTCAGACTGCAACGAAAGAAGAAAAGGAATTGGGACAATCAAAGGCTAAATGACGTCGAAAATCTAAAAAATACTAATGACTCCAGACTTTTCTTTCAAAGAGTAAATGAGGGAAGAGCGACATTCAAAACAAAAGTAATATCCTACAGAGACGAGGATGGAACACTTATCGTTCAAAAATATCAAATCCTGCAGGAATGGATAGGACACTTAACGACTGTTTAAACTACTAACCAGTCAATGTTTCGCCAATTCAAGCATCATCATTATAAAAGAATTATCAGATCAGATATATCTTTATGTGATCTTATACAATATGCAACATATGTGATCTTATATTGTTTAAAAGAGATTATAAAAAAATATTTTCAAACTACATTTAATATTCATGGAAAAGAAAATCAAACAAAATGATATTTCATTAATTGAATATTAGCTAAATTGAACCTAGTTTAATTTACTTGTAAGTTCAATATTTTAGTAATAATTCTGGAATTTTCAAGTCCATGAATTTAGATCAGTTAGTGGATAAAAAATTATCAATAGATATCAGGATATTATTCATCTCAAATATTGTTACATGACCTATCAGAAGGCTAAAATGATGACCCTTACAAAAACGGAAAAACAATGTATATAAGAAACATCTGAATTATTTTTGTTAACAGAAAAAAAAAGATATCCCTTAAGCTGGGCATTCAGAACTTGAAACAGATCATGAAAGAATACATTTTATCCATTATCATACTACAGTTTTGTAAATAAATGAAAAATTATGATGTCAAAACTATTACATCAAGTATGATAAAATTTAACCATAGCCACACATTACAATAAGTGACCAAAAATAAAAAAAGTAAAATTTAATTCATAGAATGAAAATAATACAAGAAATAAGAACTATTAGTAATTGCAATGCAATACCAACCAGCAGAAGCAATAATGCTTATGGGGCTACCAGCACATTCTAAAACTGGATAAAAACATTGGAATAAAAGGGGGGAGAAGTTCTCATGACCAGCAGCAATTGCAAGCCGTCCGACTGCATCAGCTAATAAACATATCTGTAATAATAATATACAAATAAATTTATACACAGCTGATGTACATAAATTTTGATATTCATCTTTAATTAATACCTGCACAATATTTTCTTGTATTGTTTGTTTCATGACTCCATCATTATTGAAATAAATAGTAGCATTCCACAGAGAAGGCTCCATCAAGGCACATATGACATCCTTCAAAAGACTTGAATAAGGGTGAAGATCATCAGGAGGTACTGAAACAATATACCAACAAAAATTGATTTTTTTTATAAATATATTAAAACTTACATAAACTAAAATAAACAAAAAGCATTAAAATTAAAAAAATAAAATTAATCGAAAGAGAATGTTGTGGACGAACATGTTGAGATGACAGCTCAGCATTCACGATTCAAGAGCACGGCCAGTTCAAATCTGGCCTGGGTGAGAGCACTTGTATTGTGTGGCAGACCCACAGAAGAATTTTCGACCTTCTCACTCCTTCCTGTTTTTGAAGAAATGTATAAGGATGTAAAACAAATTAATCAAAATTTATTTTTAAATTCATAATTTTTTTGTTGAGCCACTGATGCCATGTTCCTATTATTGTATCTTGTTCTTATTTTTTCTTATTCTTCAACTTATGTACAGGATGGTCTCCACCTTCCAGCAGTCTTCCTGGTGCTTCCTCTTTTTAATGTTCCAAGATTATAGTGCGCTGGACCCACCACTACCTTCTAACCATGAATGAATTCCCTGAACTACGATAACAGCTTTACTCACTAACCAAGAAATCTCTTCCTTCATAATAGCATTGTTCAAGCAGTAAAATATGGGTAGTAGACTTTCTTTTTTTATACCATCTCCATGGTAGCATAGTGGAACTACAAGGCATTTATTTGCTCCCAACAACATCTAAGAATTATTTACTTAAATAATAGATCTTAAAGGATAACTTGAATATCATATTAAATTAAGATGAAAAGAAAAAGAAATGGAAATTAAGGATGTAAAGAATTATTTACGGTTGGCACCTACAATATGAACCTCTGTGGCAAAACTGAATCACTCAGATATTGTCAATTAGACCAGATACAGTTTTTATTTGATTTTTTTCGTGTAAACATCCCTTGATGACTTTTTCACTCATATTCATTTAATGAACTAGATGTAGTGCATATTAAATTAAATAGTTATGAAAGGACTTCAGAAGGAGAAAATAACCCTAAACACTAAATAAACAAAAACAATGAAAAATGTAAGAAATCATTCAATATTTATTTTTAGCCCCTCTCGCTTCGATGACCAATTGGAATCTATTGGGTATATGAGAAGCCATTTCTGGCCATTTGGTATAATTCTTAGAAACATATTTCTTCCCTCAGTACCTACAATTTGCCAAACCATTTTTGAGCTTCCTCTAAAACTAACTACCACTATCATTCGACATGCTTAAAAACAAATATGGACTTGCCTACAAAGAGAACTCATCTGTAGTGTTCCACTGTCGATTTCACATGTAGCTGAGCGAGCAAAAAAAACCAAGTTCTTCAATGATAGGAATACAAAAGACAGATCTACTGGATATCAAATCATTTGTGAATTATTTTTCTATTGTCCACTTGAAAATTGGACATTTTGAAACTTGTGAAATAATGCTTGCAGCTCATTTCAGGAGAAAAAATGGTGTCTCAATCCAAGATACCCATCATAATGAACTACAGCCCTGAACTCCTCGGTATGCCTTGTACAGGTCTTTTACAGTAGTTTCTGATATCAGTATCATATGGATCAAAACACTTTGGGCTGATTTATTTATCGAGTTAATCTCTTAGGCCTCAATTCCTTTAGGTATAGTAATGATGGTTAAATATTTTTTTTTTTTTGCAATAAAATAAATAATAATAACAAGCATTGGAGGACAACCAAATCAGTTTCCATCATGTACCAACACTTCTCTATATTCCAACACTCTAAATATACATAAAATTTGTGGTCTAAGTGTTGCAAATTGATCATTTATGTGTTCCAAGTAACTTTGCAAAACATTAATAGAATATACCTAGTTAATTTTTTTTTTTTTGGTTGGCTTTTTACAGATCTTTAGCCTCCTCTGTCTATCTTGAATGGTAGCTTACCAGTTTATTACACAGGGTTCAGCCGCGTCCTTCTTTTAACTACTGAGGCGTTCATAGTTAGGAAGGCCCATTGTAATATTTTTGCATTCATATCAAGCGTGATCGATTGCAGCGTATTGGAGAATATTTCATTATTAGTCTTTCTTCTCTAAATCCCTAATTCCTTGTCCCACTTTGGGCCCACTATCACCCTGAGAACTTTTTGTTCAAATTTTCAATGTTTTTCTCAAGGGTGCCCATAAGAGACCATGTCTCACTGCTATACATCACTACAGGTTTTATGATTGAATTTTAAATTTGTATTTTCAGGTTTCGTGAGATTTTCTTTGATCTTAGGATATGGGTTACTGAGAAGGCTTTGTTCGTGCTGAGGATTCTTTGTCGACTTCACTGAGCTGGTCAATAATGGAGGTTACTGTGCTTCCAAGGTACCTGAAATTTTCTACTTTCAGGAAGGTTTGACTCCTACACTTATAATTTCTTCTTGACGTATATTTCGGCTTACAATCATATATTTTGTTTTGTTTTGGTTTACTTGTAAGCCTATATCTTCCTCCACTGCGATCAGTGAGAAACCCAGCACCTTCTGCTTTAGTTGACGTCCACATGATTGTTATAGAAGTATCAATCTAATTAGGGATTGATTAATTATTTGCCACTTCTATAATTTTGTTTTTTTATGCTTTCAATTGCATACACCTTGATGACCGAGATGTTAAACCATCGACCTCTTTTCGTTAGCACACTAATCCAGTCATTGACAGGCATGAAGCTCAGGACTGACTCTCATCTTTAGGCTCATAATGAAGGTTGTGCCACCGATTCCATTCCGTTCATTCCTTCCACTGTAGAACACGGTATATACGTCTAAGGTCAACACGCCATTTTCAGGCCACCAAGCTTCTTGGACAGCTATTATATCGATGTTGTATCTTCCGATCTCATTTACCACTGTTTGAGCAGCACCTGGTCTGTACAAGCTCTGTACATTCCATGTAGGAAGTTGTAGTCCTTTATACAAAGCCGGGGTGATTACTTTTTTAAGATATTTATTTCCGAGGTTATTTTGTAGGTTTCGTAATCGATAGGTTTCTCCGAAGTCAGATGATTGATCCTGCATCCAACCCCCGTTAACCTTGGAGGGCCTGTAATTTTTTTGTCAAGATTTTCTCCCTTAGATGAGATTTCTTCTGTAGACTGGCAGGCCTCATCATCCCGTCAGCCAGGATATAAGGATATGGGAACGAAAAATTAAGGTGGGATGGGATCAAGGTAAGGACATGATTCTCCCCTAATAAAGAAGGTGGGAGAAATCAAGAGCTCGCGTGGGCAGGGTTGCTGGGTTCTTGAAGTAGATCTGATCTTCACTGGGATTGTGAGAAAGCATCTACTTTTTACCCTAATCTAGTTCATTATCAAAATACTTTAGTTTCCATTAAAAAAAGGTATACATAAAATTAAAAATGTATTTTATTCAAAATTAATAAACATATACGAGGTGTGGCTATTAAATAATGAGACTATAGCAACAAAACATTATATTTTTTTAATTTGTACCATTTTAGTTATTATCACCTTCAATATGCACCACTCATCTATCTCTGCAATGCTCCATGTCAATTTTCCATTGTTAGAAACAGTGTAGGAAGTCTTCTGCGAGCTATTTCATGACGGCCTCCGCTTTTTTTTTTTCACAGCTTCAATGGACTGAAATCTTGTTCCTTTTAATGTAGATTTAACCTTGGGAAACAGATACATATCACATGGTGCAAGGTTAGGCGAATAAGAAGGATGGTCTAACACTGTGATGTTGTACTTGACTAAAAACACATTGACTGACATTGCAGGATGAGCCGGCACGTTGTCTTGATGCAGAACCCATGACTTGTTCTTCCACAATTGGGGTTGTTTTTTTCGTATTCTTTCATTAAATTTAGCAAGGACCTTAAGGTACTAATGTTGATTAATAGTTTGACCTTCTGGAACTCAGTGAATGTACGCAATCCAATGAATATAGAAAAAAAACAATCATCATCGCTTTGAATTATGATTTGCTCATTCGAGCTTTTTTAACTTTTGGTGAAGTTGGGCCCTTCCAAAGTGGTGTTTGGTTTCATATGAAATTTCACAACGATTTGTTGCCCTATTACAACACTTATCATTTTTCTGGCAAAACCAAACAGCTCTTATACAAAAAAGGCCACGGTCAGACTACATTGTTTACAGAAGCCGGACTAACCCATTTGAAAGAGCAGGCTTCATGCTACACAGCTATCGATTGTTCGTATTTGGTGCTTGGGTAGTTTTTCTGTGGAAGCATCTACCTTATTTAATAGCCACACCTCGTACATCCAGCAATTTACTAACAAATCAACAACTAGCAGTAGCTTTAAACTCTACAACTTTCATTTGAAAAAAATATTGAATCTTCTTTTAGGAACCTTAGTAGGTTTTTGTAGATATTTGTAGTTTTTAATTAAATGTATATTTTAATAGCTTTACTTTAATGTATTAATTTTCTAAATAGCTTGTATTTGTGTTTTTTTAAAACAGAAATACTTTACCTGAAGAAACTAAATTCACAAGAAGCAATGTTACTTCTTTTCTCTGGCTGTGATTTGAGTTAAATTCATCCAACAGACTGCTAATTAATACTTCTTTTTCGCACAATTTAATAACTTTGGCACACAATCTCAATACGCCAGAAGCACATTTATCAGTTTCGCAATACTTTAGGCATCTCCATTTACATTCATTGGAAAATGGTAAAATATTTATATCTAAAAAGTTATTTCAATATTATAGCCAAATAAAACACTTTATTAAATTTTAAAATTAAAAACGTTTACAGGGTGTTTAATACTCGAATGGCACCCATATTAAAATGCTCAAGTTTTGGAATTCAGGGGTGAAACTTTCCAAGTTTCCATTGAGCTCATATTCAACCACCGAACTCTCTTCTAGGACATATAACTACCTCACTAGGACATATAACTCTGGAATTTTCCATGGGATGCGGTAATTTTTTTGCAGATTCTGATAGGAAATGAAATTTTCATATTAATTTATATCAGCCACATTTTTGACTTGATGCTTCCCAAGGGCAGTAATTGTATAAAATGTTTTACAAAGATCCAAATTTTTCTGGAGAAATACATTTCTTTTTTATAAAACTATTCCAGTGAACGTTGAAGAGAACTAAAATAACTTTGAAATGATTCTACTTTCATTCTTGAACACTAAGCATTATAGTGGCAATAATAAATAAGAATGCAATTAAAAGTATTATTTAAAAAAAAAATCATTGGATGATAATTATTATTAGTTGTATTTGTTATAATTATTGGATAACAAAAATGCATTAATAAAGTAAATAACCGGTAGCTTGTCCGAAATACTCTTATTGACATCTGACAGTTTTCGATGTTCTCTTATTTATTATTGTCACTCATTTTTATGCATTTTTATTTCCCAATAATTATAAAAAATACAAATAATAATAAACATTCAATATTTTTTATTTTAAATAATACTTTTTGCTGTTTTCTTATATATTATTGTTTCTCTAAAACTTAGCATTCTGGAATGAAAGTAGAATCATTTCAAAGTGATTTTGATTCTCTGCAACATTTACTCGAATAGTTTTATAAAAAAAAAGTATTTTTCTCCAAAAAAATTTGTATAAAAACATGTTATGCAATTAGCGCCCTCAGAGCACATCTGATCAAAAAAGTGCCTGATATAAATTCTTCTTAAAGTTTCATTTGCTATCAGAATCCATAAAAAAAAGTTACCCGATCCCATTGGAAATTCCAGAGTTATTTGCGCTGGAGAGGTACTAGATAAAGTTAGGGGGTTGAATATGAGCTCAAAGAAAACTTTATGCGAAACAGTAGTGCCCTGCCAAATTTCACCCCTAAATTCCAAAAATTGAGGATTTTAAGGGGGGTGTAAATCGAGTTTTGAACATCCTGTATAAAAATGCTGTAGTTTACCCCGAACAGATAATTCTTCCAAAAGAGTGATATTCCTACAATCTGGAGTGTTGCAAACCAGAAGACAATGTAAAAATCTGTTGTAGTGTTGAACAGAGCTTAGAACAACAGGTAAATGCTTTTGGCCTAATACATCCAAATATCCACAAAAAAGCATCAAACTATTTTCCTTAAGAGTTACATCTGTAAAAAAACAATAATTCTAATTAAAATAAGTTTAACTGTATTGCTATTGTTGAATAAACACATTAATTTAATATATATATATATATATATATATATATATATATATATATTTTCTTTCATATTCATATTCAAATGAGATTAGAAAAAGCCACACAAAAAGCCAAGTGCGCGCATACATGCACATTCGCAGAAATACATCAAACAGAAAAGTTATAGAAACATCTCACATGAAATTATAAGACTGATTAAATTATTACCATTTCCATGTAAAATCCGTGGAAGTCGAGTCAGGAGAGAGAAAAAATTCTCTTCAACTATCTCTACAAAAGATTTTACGTTATAATCTTCACACTTTTGACGTAACAGAGACATATAACTTGTACTCTGATCAGCAACAGAACACTCATCATCCTGAGATAATATGGCCAATGCTTCTACCAAATAACCAACAGATCTTGGCAAGTTTCTGTATTAGAACAAAAAAAGGAATTTGATTCAATAAAAACACTTTACTGTACATTTTTGTAATACAACGTGAATAAAACAAAAAACTAAACACATTGGTAGTATATTTTTTTAATTCCCAGTGGAGCTACAGACAATGAAGGTCTTGGGCCAAGTAATTTGCTCTGTTTTAAAACATTAACAATTTTCAGGGGAGGAGAGATAGCCCCGAGGGGATCACTTAACCTCACGTTCCAATAATCAATGGTTGTCCATGCTACAGCCAGAGGCTAACTTTATCTTGCTAAGTGGGGTCTTTGCAGCAAAATCAGCAGTGTAAATACTAAATACTGAATTCACATGATCCACTGACCACTATTGGGATATTCATCACTGGAGGTCAGATAGGTATATGCATATATTGTTAGGTAATGATATACAGTGGACCTTTATTATATTGTGGCTCGTTTTACTGTGGGTTTGGATATAGCATGAGTCCCAGTCACTGATTAGTCTTAAAAAAGATGAAAATATTATAATTTTTATGTTTCCCGCACCATATAACAAAACATGATTGAAGGAATTAAGTACATTAGTAACGCTCTTGTAATTTCATACTTTTTTTTCCAAGTCTTTATTTTCAATTCTGCTATCTCATCTTAAATCATGTTCAACTTCTCTTTTGCATCTCATGATTTTTGTTTAGGAACCATTCACAGCAAGAAAGATAGATCTTAAATTGAATTAAAAGTCAAATTCTCACTCCAATGATCAATTACTTCTAGGAAAAAGTCTGACCATAGAAATTAATAGTTCCTTCCGGGAACAGTAATACCTTTTCGAAACAAGTTCTTCTAATCGTAAACGCTGTGGTACCGGTCGAATAACCGATTGATGAGGAATACTGTGAATAATTTACTAGACTCACAACAATGCCTATCCCTAACAAAGTGCTTTCCACAATCAACATCATATAGACTTGGATCAAGGGGTATAAATCGTCTATTGATAATACAAAATGAAATTCCATAAAAATAAAAGTCCTTTAATTGCAGCAAGTTGCTTCCATTAAACCAACAATTATGAAGGTGAAGCAAAAGGGCTTAAAGAAACTTAAAATAACTGATATTTTCAAGAAATAATAACATTAATTAGAAAAGTATGTTATATGTTTTTTATGACGTATTATAAATGATGCATAATATCTTTTTAATAAAGCATCTTTTATTGCAAGCATGTGCGTACATTCCTCCAAATGATTTACATTTTTCTGTCCCCTCCTATAGTGTGGGTGGCTTCATTTCCCCTTAGTCCGTGTTAGAGTGAGGGTCCACTTTATTTAGTTTTTTGCTACCTGAAAAGCATGTCTGTAGGTAATAGACAGCATTTCCTCAATATGGATATATTGTTATTAACAATGATTCTGTAAATGCAAAATACTTCTATTCTAACTCATAATTGCTAATATCAAGGACACATGATGAATTTCATGACAGCCTACTATGATGAAATTTAATAAAAGGAAAAATGAAAGTAATTTAAAATGATGACATATAATGCAACAGTCTGTATATCTAACGAGACAATGACAAAACTCAATTTGCTGTAAACAGAAGTAGAATGATGGAGAAATGGGATTTTATTATAAATAAATCAAAATACATCTTGATTAGTGGTCAAGCAACCGATATAAACTACTGATAATAACATAGCATATTGGAGGAGAGGCAGATCGGGAACAGGTACACTGGAATATTATCCAAGAATTTCAGAATGTTTATGAAAAAAAATAAGATTGAGGAAACACTAAATAATTTCATGTCAAACAAAAATTTTAGTTCCAAATGAATACAAAATAGTGATACAACTCAAGATTTCATAGCTGATTTATCAATTCGATTTCATAACAAATTTATAAAAAAACATAGATAAAAAGTGTTTCATTCTAGTTTAAAGGTATCTTATTATAAATGCTACAATTGGAAAGATAGCTGAATTTAATCTAGTCAATGGAAAGACGATGACATTATTCAACAATAACAATTCAACACAATAATATTTAAAGATTTTATACTTACTTGCCACAATGCTGTAGAATCATAAAGGCACTTGAAGAAAGTTCATAGCGAACTTTCCAATGTTGATGATTGTGAATTTTAACAACTGATTCAGTCATCGCCATCAAATGTTCATCAGTATTTTCTAACCATTTTGAATCTCTCTTAGTGTTCATAAGTATTTTTAAAAAGTCTTCACGTTCACTTAAATCTTTATTTTTAAAATTGATTTCATCATTATTAGTTTCATTTTTTGAATCAATAAATTCTTCATTGGAAGTTTCTTCAGCAACAAGTGTTAAAACATGGCTCCATAAACGCAAAGCAAGCTTTGTAAAAAGTTAAAAACAATATGATGCATAATAGCCAGTAGACAAAAAAGATTATTATTAATACTACCTCAAATTAAAATTAACTATAAGTAATAATACTAAATTTACCACAATGACTTTATGATTTTGAGTTTCTCCACTGTTGATTATTTCTAAGCAAGTAGACATTAAACCTGGGAGCATCAAAATTACAACATCAGCCACCTGAGCTTTGTACTTCTCATTTTTTAGATACTTACTGTTTATTTGGGTCAAATGCATAAGACATTTCAAAGCTTCAACTCTAAATTATATCAACAATTATTAATAATAATCAAGAAAAATATAATAAAATTTATTGTGAAACCAATAATAATGGAATAAATGAAAAAGAAATTAAAAACTGAAATCTTACTTAAGAGTTATATATTTTTCAACTTTTGCTATTGATGTACATACAAAAACACCAGCACTCAATTTTGAATAGTACGGTCTGGCAAAAAATAGTTTTAAAACATCATATGAGCTAGATTTTATCAACTGCATCAAACACTGTAAAACTAAAAGTTTCAATTCTTCTGAAGTGGTTTGTACTGAAAAAACAACAAATAAATAAAGGATCAATCTATTGTTAGTTCAGTGCTAAAAGAAATCAGTACAAACTTTTCTGTTTGATATAATCCATTTAAACCTTGAACTGAAGATGAATGTATAACATTCGAAACTAGTTTTCAATAAAACAAAATTATAGAAGCGGCAAATAATTTATCAATTCCTAATAAAGGATCATTTTATGAGTTCAATATCATCAGAGACACCTTCAATAATATTCAAAATATTTGTGATATTTATACCTCAAAGAAAAATTGTTAAGAAGTCCGAGCATATTTTATTATGGATTGATTTCTTACAAAATATCTTAATTACAAAGCAAACTTAATGAATTTATTAATATTCGATATTTTGTTTACGATGTTAATTATTTTTATCTAGAAAAGTAAAGACCTATTATTTCAAATTCAGAAATAAAATCTTTCAAATAAAGCACCAAAATAGAAATCCATTGCTAAAAGCATTTAGAAAATAATAAAGACCTTCAAAGACCATGATGGCTGGAGTCTAAACTTCACTATTTTCTACTTTATAATATTAATAAAAACCTTAACAAATAAATAAAAAAAATAATACAAATGTGGTGTAAGGCCCTCCTTTAATTCCTTTTAACTCATCCTTTGAATCAACCCTCTTCAATTTTTAAGGTAAACAATTTGATCAAAAGTTTTTGATTGATGTTTAAGTGGAAATTTATTTATAATTTTTATTTTCTCTCCTTTATATTTCTTTTTTTTCTTGTTCAATACGTATACATTTTTGTTAAGAGAAGAATTAATTTTTTATTTATTTATTTTTATTGTTATTGATGTAAAAACTTAAGTATTTTTATTATTGTAGTTTTTGGCCGGATGTGGTTTACTTTTTATTTGCTCATTTTTGTTTTCTGAAGGGACCTAATCCCAGAATAAAGCAAGTTTTCTATCTATCTAAAAACCAGGTGCAACAAAGATTCAAACTAATGCAGGAGCAAACTGTATTCCGTGGCATTTTTTCCGACTATGAGGAATCCCATTATTATATGCTACATAATGGTGTAGTACCGGGTGTTTACCTTCGTTTCGTTTTTATGATGCCATGAATTCAAGATGGCCGCCATATGTAATATCTACTCATTGCATACATTATTAATAACTCCTTCCAGAGTGCTCATATCCAAAAAATGCACAGAAAATTTTCTGTTGTACATGAGCTGACAAAGTTTGTCCTTATCATTTTTTTCATATCGTCCACCAATTGTGAGTTATGGTCAACTAAATATGTCACTATCGATTTAAAACATGTGTTACAATTTATTAAGGGAGAAACAAATTGTAGTATTGGTTAATGATAGGGGATGTAGTCCAGCAATTGCCTTTTTGCCTTTCCCAAAATAACCGATGAAAAGCTATTATTCCTCCATGTCAAAACTTTGCTTTTCTAACACAATCCAATAGGGAGAGCCATTCAATAGAGGAAGCCTTGTTTCTGGATTTTATCTTAGCCCAGTAGGCTATACATTAGTGACGCAAATCAGTCACTGTAGCAATATAGTGTAGGGCGGATTCCAAAGCCTATTCACATATGTGGCAGGTTTCATGGTCACAACTCCACCAACTTTTAAGTGTCTTTTGACCAGAGTGTCTACAATGTCCAGAGAGTCTACAATGGCCTGTTAGTACTCCAATAAATAGTCATAATTTTTTTATATTTTGGCCTAGCAACTGTTTGGTTCTAGAAGTGGAGATTTTTTTAATTAATTGCTTTGTCTGTATAAGATCAACAAATTCCCTCCAATCCTTGACAGCATTTCTCCAAGTCCAGTCTAGGACCTCCATGCACTGGTGACTCCATAGTTCAAATCTTAGGAAGGGGAACTCTGCACCATTTCTAGCAAACTGGTCAGCATTCTCATCACCTATATTACTTTTTTGAAGAGGGACTCACACTAGTTTTAATTCTTTGAGACAGGTGAGTGAGTTTAAGGCCTGCTTACACTCCCTTACTAATGTGGAGGTCACCTTGGGAGACTCAATAGCTTGATAGACTAACTGAGTAAATAGTAACACCAGTCCTATTACAGCTTATCACTTCCATGCATGTGGCTGCTGTGAGAATGGCAAATATCTCTGCTTAGAATACAGTGGTATATTTGCCAAGGGGATGCTTAAGTTTATGTCTTAATTCTAGATCTTTCCAAGATTCATCTGTGTAACAGGGAAGGTGGACATTTTGAGTTTCTACTAACCCTTATATCAAATCTAAAGTCTTTGGAAATAGATAACTGACTTTGGCGTCAAAGGTATTCCATCAAGCGGTGGGGAGCAGTATTGCAAAATCCATAGTTCCTTTTTTACCACTTTGGCTATTGTTAATTGGCCAGCAAGTTCCCCTGTTTCTTGCCATTGTCTATTGTATTTAATTCTAACGTATGCCATAATAGCTTCACCTTTTAACCAAAGGTGGAGTGGGGTAAGCAATAAGAGTACTTTTAGTGCCTTAGTAGGAATGGTGCGAAAAGCTCCAGTAATGCCTAGTAGTCCATTCCTTGCATTCAGCAGTGTTCGCGCATGGGAAGACCTATTTAGGGCTGACCACACCATACTTCCATGTTGAATTCTCGGTCTTATAACTGCTTTGTATATCCAATCCATTACTCTTGGGTAGAATCCCCAGGCAGCATCTACACGCTGTCTTACATGTCAAAAGGCTGCTATGGTTTTTCTTTCACTTTCTGCCAAATGAAGGCTTCAGTGTTAAGTTTGGTATCCAGCTTTTGTTTCTCGGTAAAAAGTATTGCCTTGCATGGTATACAGTTATAGTGTGCCAATAAATCTACACGGATAAAGTTCTGGGAGATCAAGTCTCTACTACTGGTGAAGTGGGGAAAGATATAACTGATTCCCTGTAGCCACTAGCATATCAGACATGTGTCACTTCAAATCATTCTTCGGTAGTAGATACATCTAAGAAACTAACAGTAGTAGTTCTTAATGCTTTTACAGAAGTATAAGCCATGAAAAAACTATTAAAACCTCTAGAGACCTTGCAAATGAATATAAAAGGAAACTAGAATGTACACTATCATGTTATGATAAAGACTACTTGATCATTAACACATAAGAAGATTCAACTAAATCTTCTATGCGTAAGAAAAAAACTGGCAACACAACCAGGTCCAGTGCAAGATAAGCGATACAAGGTACATTAGAAGCACATCTATGAAGTTAGTGTTATCTCAAACCAAGGCTAAAGATGAGTCAATAGCTTACTTATTCGAGAAAGTAATACAGTATACAAATGAAAGAAACAAATGTTTTTTTGTATCTCGGAGGAAAACAGCAAACTCTTCAATGTGTTCATGCATTGTCCGTAAGTGATCCCACAGGAACATAGGCAAACAAAGCAAAAACCTCTTTTTGGAAAGTCTTCAGCCAAGCAGATGGCAGCATTCTTGTTAATTATAGACTTTTAAGAGAAAAGTTCATACGTCAAGTCTGTATCCCTGGTACAAATATATCAAACATAGGAGATGTGAGGTGGTGGATGTTCACAAAAAAAGGAACTCAAGAAGAAAGCTTGTAACCAACAAAAGCATTACTGACACCATATGTTGATAAAGTTCACTATCAAACCATAAAATGGTACTGTGCTGGCCAGTAATACCCAAATCTGTCTCCACCATTAAACTTTAGTAGGGAATTAAAAAGAGTAAAACAACCATTATTCTCCTGTTATAAGTTTACTACCATGCATTCCACAGATGGTTCTTTAGCTCATTAGTTCGACTGTGATAAAGGAAGCAATGCTCCGCCATTTAAATATCATTCCCACAATCTTAAGTGCACTGAGCTCTGTGTGTGTATGTGTGGAAGAAACAAAAAAATGTGTTACAATTATAATAACCAAACAGACCATGGAGATGTATGAGAGAACATAGATGGAGAAAACTTGTTTTAAAGAGAATAATTTAATTTCATTAATTAACATATTTCTATATAAATACTAATCTATTTTAAGAACTTATACTAATGCTAAGCCCTTCTTCAAAAATTTTTATTTGTTTTAAATCATTGTATATATTTAGTAAAGTGTATTTCATACCAATATACAT
This sequence comes from Rhaphigaster nebulosa, assembly GCA_948150685.1. Lineage (NCBI taxonomy): Eukaryota > Metazoa > Arthropoda > Insecta > Hemiptera > Pentatomidae > Rhaphigaster > Rhaphigaster nebulosa. The sequence goes on from OX411311.1 coordinate 64,939,249, forward strand.
TATTGTACAAGCAATTATTGTTCCATATCAAGAATGTTGATACAATTTATTGAGGGGGAGGAGCAAAATCTAAACTTTGCCAATAAATTTGATCCGATTTCTCAATTTTTCTTTTTATTCAAGCACATTGTGTTGATAAAATCCCAATTTCTTAATTTAGGGTATTGGTTTTAAATGTTAGTAAGTCTTTTAGTAAACTGTTTACAATATTTTTCCAGTTTAAAGTAGGTCCTCAAATCTCAAATATTTTGGGTTTTCAAATTATTTGGGGAGAGAGGATGGGGGATTGATCCCTTCCATGGCAACTCCCTGTTCCAGATCATTGAATAATTAAAGTTTTTGTGAGTAAAAAAAGGCAAAATCATTATTTTTTATCCTTTAATAAATAACTGATGGCAACATTTGTTCTAAGCTGATGGGGACATATTTAATGGACCATAACTCACAACTGGTAGAAAATATGAAAAAAATGATAAGGACAAAATTTTCTCTTCAGTTCGTACACAACAGGAAACGTTCTATGTATTTTTTTGCTTGTGAACACTACTTAAAGTAGTGAATAGATGGCACATATGGTGGCCATCTAGAATTCATGTCATCACAAAAACCAAATGAAGGGATTCCATTTTGGTCGCACCTTCTCTTCGCAAAAATCCCACGGAAGGTAAATATTAGCAGATTGCTCCTCCACTAAACTTTTTCATCTGTGTGTACTGAAAAAGAGGCTCACAGTATACATAGTCGCATATATTTGAAAAATGTGAAAAACCGCATTTTTGGAATCGCTTAGTTTTATTAATTTACCAGAAACATATTTGCAAAATAAAATCTTATAAACACAAATCTAGGGCTTAGAGAAGTTAAAAGGCAGGGATATATAAAAATTAATCACAATGGAGAAGTTACAAGTAAAACATAAAGCTCGTTTTTGATTTCTTGAAAAGTAGCTGTTTTCACATTTGTTAGTCATACGTGGTGGCGACAATATAATAAACACAGTTAAAAGGAGAAAACCCTTTCACTATACTTAGGGAAACTCTCATTTTATTATTTAGTATATATTTTGCCTTTCTTACAACAATTAATTTAACTTAAAAATATATTTGCTTACTTTTAATAATTGGAGTTTTTATAAATAGAATTTTGTTTTATATTAATCAATTTCTTCCAATTAGATTGTTTTTAAAATAAATTTTATTTAATCATTCTTGTTCTGATCATTTTTTCTATCAGAAACCTTTTGTATGGTGCAGTAGATTCAAGTTAACATAAAAGTTAATAATAATAATAAATAAAATCAAGTTAAAATAAAAACAATCACCTAATAAGCAATTTATGTTTATAAAAAAGGTACTGAGAGTATTTTATCAAATTACCTTCAAACAAATTATTAATCTGAGAAATGAGCAAATAATATAACTTAAGAAATGTATCTAAGGAAGATACAGTTAAAATTTTCAATAGCTTCAAAAGTTGATTTAAAAGCATACAGGCAGTTTCATCTCTAAAAAAACAGAAAAAAACAAATTATTTGAAGTGCCTCTTTATCAAATAATATAATATATAAATAAAGACATACTTATTTTTGGTTGAAAGATGAATGCATATAGGATACCAAATATAAAAATCGAATTCCTTAATTATAGTTGAATCAATAGTTTTTAAAACTGAATATAAATTTTCAAGAGATTTTTTAGAAGGATTTAGGGCAACTTCATTACAAGCTAGTTTAATAGATGGAAAAACATCTTTGATCACATGACAACGGTCCGCCATAATCATTAATTTAGTTTCAATTTCTTAAACAGCTTCTAATGCAACTTCATAAATAATAGATCCAAAATAAAAGTAACTGTCATGACAAATAATTCACCCACAAACTTCAAATTCACAGTAGCACCAGGTTTGGCCATCGTTAACGAAAGATCAAAGTTGACTGATATCGATTATCAAGAGGAGAAGTACGAAATGCCTGGAGAATCAAGAAACTTTATTAGATTGGACGCAATCTTGGAAGAAGACCGGCACAACTCCAATGCTGAACTTTTGAGAAAATGACGCTTGACGTTTTCGTCATCGAATTTCAACTGATTATTACAGGTGTTCTTACAATTGTACAAATAGTTTCTTGAAACCATTTGCAAGTAAATGCTTGGAGGTAGCTTGTGTAAGGAACCAAGCCATTTTGCAGCACGACAATGACTCTGCATATCGTTCTCGTTTGATCAAGGTCAGTCCCTTTAGAACTGCACCTCTTCATTTGCGTGAATCCTTCCACTAACACGCTTTTAGAAGATTCTGGTCTTACAAAGGTAAATTGAGCGCTTTCCCATAGCGCAATGTCTATGTGATCTTATAAACCATATAAGCGTAAATTTTTAAGAGACAGAACAACAAACACCAAAGTCTGCTTAAACACTTTTAGCAGCATCGAGGTTACTTCAGGAGACTATATCGACGTCGTTTTTTGAAAAAGGCTGAAACGTCAAAAATCCGAAATTTAGGTATCAATTGATTTTGTAACATAAACACCATATCTATCGATTCCCGCTCATTATATATCGAGAAAAAAAATTGGAAATGATCTAAAAATGAATGTACAGCCAAATATACGGAAAAACTGGGAGATCACTAAATCAGAGATTAAAATAACATATACTGCATATAATAATAAGACAGAGAATTCCAACTTTGAACTCATTTAAATGAAAAAAACTCATAAATTCATCAAAGACTCAGGAGTTAAATTAATACATCACGTTGAAAACAGTCTCAAATTAAATATATATGAAGCACTTGAAATAATAAAATACTTCAAATCCAATCCAGATTTTTGCTTAAATGACCGAATAAATTCCAAATCTACTTTGGAACTATGACTTCCAAATCTACCAATCCTTTCCTCCTTCCGAATTATTAGCAACGTTTGCCAATACCCAGGAATATCTAGATAGGATCAGTCATCATCTGGGCAAACCTGAATGGATTAAGGTTAAAGGCTATGAAAACTCAGGCTACTGTTATTGGTTCCAATTCCCTCAGATCCAACATCACCTTCCCTACTTTAATCCTAAACAATCACCCCCATCACATTCAGCTCCTCTGTTAAAAACTTGGGTATTATTATTAACCAAACTGGAAACCCCACATCGCCCAAATCTCCCGACGGTCAATAAGTACCTTCAAATTATTCCGTCGTTACCGACATCTTCTTCCATAAACAACCTATAAGCTCTTTGTATCCTCTCTTATTCTCTCCCACTTTGACTATGACAGTGTGGTATATGGTGACCTCTCGATCATTCCCCAGGACAGATTGAAGGAATCTTGAACTGTTTTTTAAGATTTGTCTTCGGTCTTGTTTACTACGTTTCTCATCTTTATGGCGAGTTAAAGTGGCTTTTTCCCTCTATCCGGCGACAATATTTCCTCGGGTCTTTCCTATATCAAACCATCAACTCCCAGCATCCTTCCTACATTTACAGACTCCTACAATTCAAATCCTCAGTCCACTCACTGGCAACAAGAACGCGCCTTTCTGACCTCTATACCCTCTTCCACAAAACCAAAACATTCGAACGTTCCTATCTTGCCAGCTCCTCTATCCTCTGGAATTCTCTCCCTTATAGTATCCGTCATGCTTCTTCTCTATCCTCATTCAAATTCCACCCTTTCCTCACTTCCCAAAAAGATGCAGTATAAGCAAAAAATTAATTTAAGGTGAACAATGTGATCAAAAGTTTATGATGTTTGAGTGAACATTTATTTATAATTTTCATTTTTCTCTCCTTTTCACTTTTTTTTTTCTTTTCTTCTTTTTCATTTTTTTAATACTTGTATATTTTTTTAAGTGAAGAACTCATTTTTGTTTACTTATTTTTTTTACTGTTGATGTAAAAACTTATCTACTTTTATAATTGTAGTTTTTTGGCAAGATTTGGTTTACTTTATATTTGTTAAATTTTGTTATTCTGAAGGGACATAGTCTCAGAATAAAGCAAATTTTCTATCTATCTATCTAATACTGACGGTGTAAGATCGGCTTTACTGTAATTTGAATTATTACCGATTTAATTAGATACAGCTGTTGACTTTCGCTCGCTCAAGAGATATGCAAACCCCCAATGGATCCTTTTCAGCTAATATCGGATCCTTACCATAATTTAAATTATTACTGTTTAAAGTACTTCTCCAGACTATCGGAACTCGACAGCTCTAATAATTTTTAACAATATCTAATTAAAGGAGTAATAATTTTAATAGTTCTAATGAATATGAATTTTCTAATGGAATACAAAGCAGTTTGTTAACACAAGTCTAATCGACTGACTTAAAGAGTGATAGGGGCCAGCCGTTACTGATAGGATGGCTGCATTGCAAAGTTGTAAAGATGTGATCGATGATACTGGACAGTAAATGAACTTAATTCTTTTTTAACCAGTTCAATGTACTGTGTTCCTAAAAATGGTACTTTCACCAAAACAGTTATTCACCAAAAAATGATTTCTCCCACCTCTACTTTTTAGGTAACGAGCCCAATGCATAGAAATGCATTATAAAGCAGGGCCAGAACTAGAATTTTTAAAGGAGAAGGGGGGAGGAGAAAGTTTAATTTCATTGCTCCTTCTTTCACTCACTCCCACCAAGAAAAGTTTTGTAATATTATTTTAGGTAATATATTTCAAAATAAATAGTATCATTTCGTGGCATTAAATCATTTAATCACTGAATTAACATCAAAACAATCAAAACGCATAAATAAATATTTTTTAATTAATCTAAAAATAAAATTATTTGCTGCCAGGAGCAAGTGCTCTTTTGCCCCCTAGTTCAAGCACTGTTCTTAACTATCATAAAATGGGTAATATTTAATAAATATTGACAGAGATTATTAAGAGATTTTATAATAAATATACTTAAATATATTTTTGCTGCAATTAATTTAGGGGTCTATTATTTATATAGTAATATTGAGTAGTGTGAACACACTTTATAAAGAATAAGTATGTAAAATAATCAGTACAAAAATTGTGTAATAACAATATATAAAGAAAAAATACTATTTTACTAAAAATAACAATGGAAAGTATAAGCAATATGTTTGTTATAAGAATTACATCAATTTATGAAATTTGTTGATATAAGTAGGTAATCAAAAGTCTTAAACCCTTAGAATCCAACTTTTAATATTTCTGAACCAATTATTAGGTACTCTCTTTAAAAAAAAAAATAATTTAAGAATATAAAATACATTAGTCCGATACATATTTACATGATGACATAACTTCAAAAAGTAGCTAATATATTTGATAACAACAAATAGAAGCTGATTTGATTTAATAGCATATTTAAATCGGTTGTAAAATGAATTGGATAATTACACTAAAAAGAATGTTTAAGTTTAATTATAAATATTATTTACTTCAAATTATAATAGGGAATGGAATAGCTTAGTGGTAAGGCATTGTGTTACCATGCTCCCGGTCCCGGTTCGAGACAGTACGGTCCTTACCAAGTACTGAACCTAAGACCTTAGTGGTACAGGTTTTTTTTTTTTTTCAAATCATGAATTTTTATTATATAAATATATAAAACTTATTTTGTAATTAAATTGCACTTCTTGTAGATGTTTGGGATTTAGAACCAGCTTCTTAGTATGCTCTGTAAAATATGTTCTGGGTAGGTTTTGTACAATGGTACATAATTGTTTAATTAGATTACAGGTCTATAGAACCCACAAAGGCACCCAGATCAACTAGAAGTTCAAAATCTTAATAGATCTTTGAAAGTAAAAATAGAAGATACAAAGTAGGTGGAACTAGTTTTTAGCATGTACTATGTCCTTCATTCAAAGAATGTTTAATTGGTAAACAGTTTTTTAGAAACTGAGTCAATTATACTCAAGAAGCAATTTATGATTTTATAGTCATCCCATTTCATCTATGAACAAACACAGGTGCACAAATGTACATATTATGTATTAATATGTATGTATTGTCATGTTTTACAATGTGTGCCCATAAAAGTTAAGTTGTACATAATTCATTGCTATTGGTTTATTATTGTTCTATATGAGCCAAGGAACATATGAGAGGCCTTTTAGATGTTTGCACTCCTCGTAGATCTTCAGAACTTGTTTTTATCATATTCCTATTGTGCTCCACTCAAACAATATTAAGTTAGCTAAAGCACTTTTATTAGCACAAGAACCTTTACCTAAGCATAACATAGATATATAATGTAGGATCTATAATGTTTATATAACTCGAATTATACAAAACTTACTTATGCTTGAGCTGGAACATAATACCAGTCTACTTTAAAAAGCGCATGCTTCTTTTTATAATTGGTAGTGTTTGATTCATGTAGTAGGCGCATGCTATTTATTTTTATATGCTGGCAGTGGCTGCCTTCTTTCACTAATCATTAAATTGCTTATTTGATATTTTATAAAAAAAAATTAACATTCAAGATTTTAATATTTATAACATTAACATATTTTAAATAAATTTCATTCAGATTTTATCACAAAGTCAATTTTTTTTTTAATGGTCGGCCTGATTTGTATTTGTAAAATAATTGAATTAATTTATTTTTTATCCACTCATTAAAAAAAAAATCATAACTTTAATAATAACTACTAATTATTATAATAGTTAACTAATAGTATATTACTAGTAGTGGTTCACTACTACTAATCTTCATTCAAGTAATTATTATAATTAGTAGTTTTCATGTATGCCTTTTGGAAATTTTGTAAAAGGAGGACACCCAGAGCAATAGTGGGATACTGGAATATGACCCCAGTGTTGGCACAGGCATTGATGCACGCAGATGATGTGGTATTGGTGGCAGATACTGCTGAATATCACCAGGCCGCTGTGGATGAGAGGCAAGAAGAACTGCAACTAAGAAGCATGCAGATCAATGCCTCCAAAAGCAAGGTTATGTTGTTGGACAAAGGAACAACGATCTTAGAATCACTTGCAATGGAGAGACTCTTGAGGAAACCGATACCTACTGCTATCTGGAAACAATGATCTGCAAGGATGGAAGAATAGACCAGGTCAGGAATAGAGTCCAAAGGCCAATGGAATATTCTACCAAATATCCATGACACTCATTGGATAGCAGGAGTTGAGCAGGAAAGCGAAGATTCTGCTATTCAAATCAGTTTTTCTACCAGTGCTACTATACGGATCGGAAAGCTGGACACTCTTGGACCGCCATGCCAGCAGGGTTGTATCTGCAGAAATGAAATTCCTACGGAAAATATTAGGAAAAACCAGGCGAGACCAAATAAGGAATGAGAGAGTAGGAGTTAGATCCGTCCTAGAGACGATTGAAGAAAGACAACTGAAGTGGTTTGGGCATGTTAACAGAATGGAAGATGACCGTAAGGCCAGGTAGCTTCTAGAGGCAAGATCGGAAGGAAGGCGACCTCAAGGCAGGCCAAGGCTCATGCATGTAGACTTGATTGAGAGAATTGGCACAGAAAGAGGATGGCACCATGCCGGAGATGAGAAGGCTTGAACAGGACAGAGACCGTTGGACGAGATGGTCAGATGCAGCTACTCCACGCTTAACAGCAAACAGGAGATAGTGAGAGAAGAAGTTTTCATATATTTTATTATATCATTTATTATCTTTCTTTCTATATTTTCACAATATTTTAAATATCTTTATTTCCATTATCTATTAACATATTTTTCCTTATTTCTTATTATTCACATTATGATTAACATATTTTTCTTTATACTTCATTTTTTTTAACCATACTGTTTGTTATCTTTTTTTACTGTTACTCTTACTGTCACTGTTGTTATATCTATTGTTATCTGTTTTTTTTTATTTGTGTGTTAATTCATTGACCAAACCCCCACCAACCATGCTTCTCCTATATGTAGTTGGTATTATGTTTAAATAGTAAATAACAATCACAAAATACTATATTTTCTCAATATTTTGAACTCAAATCGTTTCAAAATATTTACTGAATAATTGGGGTCAGTAAATTAAAAAAATGATTGTCGTTCGCTCAAAAAATTAATACATACCCTCAAACGGACATACTAAATACGTTTAATAAAATATTTTCTGAGTACATTTAAGGGATCTCATACGAGTTATTTGAGCCATCAAACTTGAAAATCGGTTCAGCTGTTTGCTCAAAAAATCGTTATAAATCCTTAGACAGACCAAAAACATTTAATACAATATTTTCTCATAATTTTTTGCTCAAATTGTTTTAAAAAATTCCCAGGATCTCAACGAGTAATTTGAACCATCAAACTTGAAAATCAGTCGAGCTGTTTGCTCAAAGCATTATTACAAACAGACAGGCTAAACAAATTACCCCAGTTGTAGTTCCTGCTGCAGTCGGGTAATGTATAATTTACATAATTTTTTTTTCAGATCGCCTCATATTCATCTGTCTAAAGGATACTATACTAAATTATCTCTCAAAATAATATATCTTTGTTATATCTAATTTAACATGAGAATTCCCTTTAAATAGTATGAAATTGGAGTGATATTCTTTCAATCGTTTCAGTTTATAAATTGTACAAATTCCTAATTTGTAATTTAATTTGATTCTTGTGAAAACTTTCATTATTTTTAAAATATGGATTTGGTGTTAACTTCTTTCCATTACTCAGCAATATATCTTCTACAGATTCATAACCATCTTTGATTATTTATTAAGTAAACAAGGCCTTGTTTTTTAGAAACATATTCAGTGGTAAGTTAAGATTCAGCTTCGTTGATGGTCAGTTTATCAGGGTGCATTGCCTAAGACCAGAAGTGCTTGGATAGGCAACTTTAAGTTCTTTAAATACTTTTTTACTTTTGGAACGAACTCTGACTCAAACAAACCACACTGAACTAGAATGAACTCATCCAGGTCTATTTTTGTGACCTACAGTACAAGGGGAAGGACGAGGGGTTCAGATGCTTGAAGGCAAGTTGTTTAACTGATTTACCGATTTTGTGAAATCCTGCTACATTTGAAGAAATACCAACTGTGATATGACCAACAACTGATTTTTCTTGACTTCCCCAAAACCGCTTCCATTTCTCTGTTATCATGGGGGATTTATTTTGTTGTTATTGTTTTATCTTTAATAGGCTGGTTAATTCGTGGCTGGATAACAGGGGTTCCACTGTAATACAAAATACTAATGTGATTTTTTTATTTATAGACCAATTTTAAAACACAGTAGCTGACATACATAAAGAAACTGAATGTTTTATGAGATTAACCCTAAAATCTTATAGTAAGTGACATACAAATGTAATTCGTGTAATTCAAATGGTGAAATCAAACATTGTAATTATGATTAATGACATTTAGGTGTAAATTTTCAATGAAAATTGATTGCAGTTGTGGATCAAGTTTAATATAGAGAGTAAATTATCAGTAGCAACTTTAAATGCTCAACAGTAAATTTAGATCTGTAAATTTTTTTTGTAAAATTCATTTAGGAGAATGTTTTTTCACACAGGCAAGTAATCCCAAATTCTGTAAAGCTGATCAACTGTATTGGTAGAAGACTCCAAACAATTGTTAACTGTCAGACTTCTGCTGACAAGGACCTCCTAATTAGAAGTAGGAGTTTTTTTGTGGTAAGTAGTCTTGAGGGGTATTTTCGACTTTATGGCTGCAAGAGCTATAGAAGAGCGAGCACCAAGCAATATTGCATAGCACCAATACTTGGGCCCTATCATCCTTTGCTGGTCAAGTATTGAAAAGAAATTTTTTTTTAGGCCATGAATATTTTTTGAAAAATACATATTCAAATCAAACTCAGTCGTGCATTTTAGAGCAGCATTTGAGCTAAAACTGGAGGAGTTTACATTTATTTTTTGGAGCAAACACGGATTAAACCTTGGCCTTTCATCATTTGGCTAAAACGGATTATTAACCTGTGGATAAAAAGTGGTATTAATATTACACTAGTCTAGGACAAAGCCAAGATCCAGGTTACGTCTTCATTGCTGTTTAGCTTTAAACTTATCAGATTTTATCATGCTGCACGTCAGGTTTTTGCTTAACTTTTAATCCTGTTATTACCAAAAAGTTAAAATGAATCAAGTTTTTTATTTATTCTTTTACATAGCTGATTTAGGACAGAAATATTAGATGATATAAATTGATAATTTTTTTTTTTTGACAAAATGTGAAGCCTTTTTTATAAAAGATCTTTTTTAACTGATACATTCTAAAGCAACTTCAAAAGAGAAAAATATAATATTCCATATAAATGTTCCATGACCACAATTTTTTTTTTTTTTTTAAACGAGATTTTCATAACTGTTAAATACGACACCATCCATTTTTACCATGTTCCGAAAAACTTGGTAAACATATTCAGTTCACATGATACATGAAAAAAAATCTAATTTTGAATTTGTTAAAATTCAATAGGCTATCTAGTATTAATATTTACATATTATCATAGCATATTATTTTTTGCTTAAATGATACTGTATATTTTCCTCGCATTTAGTTAATAAAAACAGTCTATAAACAGCGACCACTGCAAATTTTCAAAGCAGATTTTATTCTGTAGCAGGACACACCATGTTGTGAATACCCATCAAATAAAATATACATCAAAATCTATCAAAGCAGATTTTCGTTTCCATCTGCTATACCTACTTTTTTTTTAAAGAGAATGGTATAATAGATAACATTATTTTCATTATTTTATAGATGAGAAAGAAATACAGGCAACTATAAGAGAAAGTACTGATTCAAGGCAGCATTCAGTCAGGACAAAAAAATCAATGGGTTTAACACTCCAATCAAAAAGCAATATCATAATTCACATCATGCCATTTAATTTTCTGTTCTAAAAGCTTAAACAGAGAGAAAAGGAATAAATGAAAGAGACAATAAATGGAATCAGGTATTTCCTTTCAGCTATATCACATTAACAAACTTGTATTTGCAATACTATCTGTACATTTACCAATACTTCAAATCAAAATAAAAAATTTACATGATTTCTATTTAATTTTTTCATAATTTATAGTTTTCTTTTAATTTTTATAATTAATTAATTATAATAAAAAAAAGAGATCTTTAGGAAAATTATTTCAATAACAATGAAAACGGACTATCATGTGGAGCTAAACCCAATAGTAGTGTTATATAAATGATAGTCCCGAAAATGACAATATGGTTTAAAAAAAAAAAAAGAGATAGCAATAAAACGGTAAAAAAAAAAATTCTTCAAGCTAACTGATAAAAAATCATAAATGAAAATATTAGATCCAAGAAAGGAAAAAGAAATTAGAAGTTTTCCGCATAAAGAATCTATTATTATCAATAATAATATACACATTAAAATAATAATAGATAACTAAAGTCATCAGCCATTAGGAAAACTAATATTTTCAAATCAAATTTCTTTTATTCAATTTCATAAAGACTAAAACCGCCTACAATATGAGGCAGACTATGAGAACAAACATATAAATATATTTCCAATTTATTAACAAAAAGAAACTCAACTAAAAAATTTTAACATAACTATCAAAAATAAAACTATTACATTACAATGATTCAGTCAAATCTTCCTGTACAATTTACACAATATATATTACACTAATATTAATTAACTCAAGTAACGACCTTAGTCTTAGGAGTAGGGGAGGGACTATGTGAGGGAGAATCCACTTCAGTACTGCTCCCGAGGGCTTTCTCTTTCTCTAGACGCTGTTTGCTGAACTTACCCATACCAGGACGATAAATTTCAATTGAAGGACGATCCTAAAATTGAATGAATTGGCAAAGAATTAACTTTTTTTTCCTCAAAGCAAATAATTTTTATGAAATGTTTTTATTCAGTTCATTTTATTTAAAAAATAAATAAAAATACTTACTTTGTTCCGTATGCGTCTATCAGACCGGGGAACATCCTTAGATTTGGTAGAGTTTCCTTCTGATTCTTGATCTCTCATTTTAGAGCCTGTTTCGTTAGTATCTTTATTCTCTTCATGTTTTTCATGAAACCTTTCTTTTTTCCTATGGGAATACATTTTAGTTTCAGTTATGGGTTTATGGCTGGACAAATCTTTTCTCGAACGATCCTTGACTTCTTTAGATTCTTGTTTTTCTCTCTGAAGAAGGGTCACTTTTTTGGGTGGTGGTTCTGTAGGACATTTTTCCTCATGCCTCAAATTTTCTAATGAAGAATGACGCTTCTTACTCCCAACCATTGCATCATTATTTTCTATTTCAATCTTATCTGAATTTTTCCTTTCCACTGTAGATGTAAGAATTAAGTCATCAACACTTTTCCATTTGTCCTTTGATAATTCATTATCTTTTATTTCAATTTTATTTTTATCAGATTCTTCCTGTATTTTTACTTCAACTTGCTCATTAATCACAGTTGAAGACTTCTTCTTATCATCCATAATCTTAGAAAATTCTGAATTCTTGAAAGTTTTAATTTTCCTTCTTAAGTCAGAATCATTGGCCTTTTTATCTTGATTTCTTCTATAATCATCTTTCCTATCCCTTCCATCTCTTTTCAAATTAGTCCTATCATTTCGGCCTCTCTTCTTTTCATCCTTCCAATCATCATTATCATATTTTTTTCTATATTCATACTTTTTCTTTTCGAATCTGGAAGTTTTTTCTTCTGATGCCTTTGGCTGTTCACCGGTGCCTTCACCAATGTCAGCTTCGCCCACATCAATATCTGCTTTTTTGTCCCTACAATTCAAGAGGTCTCTTTTCTTTTGCTCCTCCCTTCTTTCTGCTAAGCGGAGCCTTTCCTCCTGGTAACTTTTTCCACCCCGACTTTTGAATTCTCTTATCCTGAAAAGATAAAAACATTCATGTAGCATAAAAATATAGAAACAAAGAGTAAAAAAAAAAGTAAACCATACAAATGTTTTATTTTAATTAAGAAATAATGGGTGCTTTCGAAAGAACAAAAAACAACTAATTACTTAACTTTGGGAATAATTAAAAGAATTGAAAAAGTAATAACCATGCTTAACACCCTTAAAAAAAAAGGTTATACATCAAAATCAAAAGTTCAATGATTTTCTAGTTTTTAGAGGAATAATGATTTCAAATATGGCTGGTAATGATCCCTCATGATAGCTGATAATAAAAAAATGTGACAATTGGCAGCGAGCTACAATAACAAATAGAAATTTCCTAAATATATTATGCACATGGACAAATAGGGATAAAAAAGCAAATACAAGATCACTTGAAAATGGGCAATATAGGTCTGAAACGTTTTGAGGAATAATTAATAAAGTTGTGGAAGTGGATAAGGGGAAATTTTCCTGAAAATTGATAATTTAAATAATTAATGTACCCTTGTAAAAACAGTTAAAAAAAAAAACAACTATTTTTTTTTTTTAAAACATGTGACATAATCCAATAATAACCAATTTTAAGGATATGAATAAATTAAAAATTAAAATAATTGGGTTTTATGCTAATAAAAGAAATAAGCGATATTTCAATTTAAAAACAAGAACCCAATACAATAGAGAAAAAACTGACAATGAACTACTAAAAAGTGTGTTAATGATAATAGCGATTAATCTTATAAACAACGATTTAATGTATGTTTGTAGAAAAATATTGGACTTGATAATGGACAATGATGGATGGTCCAAAACATCAAAAGAAACTAATTAAATAAAATGTTAAAATTTTTGAAGGGTATACATGATTTTCCAGAAAACTGAACAATACCAAAAAATTCAATAAACCCTCCCAAGAATAAAGTTATTTATAAAGTGTAAAAAGTTATATATAATGAATATTTATTTACCTTGTATCTTTTACCCGCTCTTTATCATCCTTCTTTTTCACATTTCGACTATCCCGTTCTTTATTATCCCTCTTATCCTTTGCTTGAACCTTGGAACAATAAATATCAGTGATCAGTAAAATATTTGAAAACAATCAATTTCTAGTAACATAAGAGTGATGAAAAAAAAATAGAATAAAAATTTTAGAATAATTTTATAAGGAAAGGAAAGTACACTTTCAATAAATAAATAATACAGTTACTATCGTATTAATTTTAACTGAAATAAGAAAAATTAGAGACAGTTGAAATGATCAAATAAAATTAACAGATGAAAATAATTGATAAGTTATCAATGACAGAAAAAATAAATAAAATAATAGGACTTCAAACAGATCTAATTTAAAAGCTCGGGGAATTTTTTTTAGTAGGCTAAGGCGTAACAAGATGACAGAAAATTTGAATGTAATCCAGAAAATGTAAAATGTAATACAGAAAAATGTAATTAAAAAAAAAAACAGCATAAAAGAGCCAGAAATAGTTCAACCTATCACCAAAGTAGAAACCATTATCAATTTTCTCAACAACAGATTTGAATATTCAGAGAAGAGCGAAAAATTGTAAGTTTCTGTTAAAGTTTGAAGTAGACAGATATAGAACCAATGGCAACAATTAAATAAAGCTAAGGATAGAAGCTAAAAAACAGGTCATATATCTCTATGATCGTGTATTGCAATAGATTATTTTTAGTATCCATTTCATCAAAAGATTTGGAAGAAAATTCTAAGGGTAGAATTCCAGCAACCTGGAATGATAGCTCAAAATAAAGAGGAAGAGAAGTGAGAAATAATAAATGAAACTCATTAGCTAGTGCCTCATGATAGGATTGTAAGATGGTTAAGATGCAAGATAAATGGGGCATAGACAAATAGTGCACACAAAGAGAATGGACAAGCTGGTTTTAAAATAAACAAACTATATCAAATTTAAATTATTATTAATACTCGTTCTTATCACAAAAACAGAAAAATACAACAACAAAGTGACTATAAAAATAATATAAAAATATGTGGCTTGGTATCCTTATCATTTGATTGCCATGAGTAACATAATGAGATAAAAGAAAATAATTCTTCACAACCTTAATTTTGAGGCTTCATAGCTATTTCCTTAATAATGCAACAGTTCATGAATCCCAAACCAAATCTAATCCTTTTGGAAAAGTCTTTAAAACCCTGCTAATCAAGCCCATGTCTTCTTGCTTCGTAAGCAGACAAAATTATAACTAGACTAAGATGATAAAGTCATTAAAATAATTAATAAACAAAATGGTAATAAAAAATAAATTCATCAAATAAATAAACTAATATAATACTCTATCTTTCACAAGTAAAATTCAAAACTGTACAATAAACAAACTAATTATTAAATATTCGGTTATCAGTAACTATAATAGTAGTCCATCTTCCTGAAATTGAAAGGATATGAGGTAAATAAAATAACCAAGCAGGATTTTCTGTGTGATTTATAGTGGACAATGGTTACTATTAGATGATTCTGATAAAGACTAAGGATGGCCAACCCACTCATAAACAAATTCATAGAGTGAGGAATTGGAAACTGGAAGTGATAAGACAAAAATATTCGAGAAATCTCAAACCCCATTCATAGATTTTCACTTAGCTGTGAATTATGGAAAAAAGCTACTTAACACCAGTGAGTCATTAATTCAACCCTTATTCATCAAATTTGTGTTGAGCCAAGAGCAAGTTTATTTCAGTAAGTCATGAAAAAGAGCTACTTATAGCAGTGAGAGTAGTTCTTATCCAATCCAGAAAAAGAGTTTTGTTCATATGTAATTAAAACCATACTTCTTCAGGAAAAATCAAAAAAATTGAAAAAATATTGATAAAACTGATCAATTAATCTTTTTAACAACAGAATAAATTATATCCATTCTTGAATTATATCTAAGCAACATAACAGTAAATAAAAAATTGTTATATCCAAGCTAATACTAACTAAAACAACATATTTTAATTGTATTTATGAAATTATATTCTTTATTTTCTATAGTAAAACGAGTCTGAGAAAAATGATTTATTTCAATAATAACCATACTTGTCAATAAAAAAAAAAAAATGAAATTGTGACATTTAAATTATCCAATAGCTAAACATTTTGTTAAGTTATGTTTGAGCTTGTTCAGAATATCAGAAAATATATATATATATATATATATATATATATATATATATATATATATATATATATATATATATATATATATATATATATATATATAATATCCCCACAAGTTCAACCATCAATGGCAACAGGTCATGATAAATTAGATATTATTAAAGGTTATCGTCTAACCTAAGAATGATTAATCAAAAACTAAAAGTAAAAAATTAAAACATAACAGAAACTTTTAAAATTTATATAATCAGGGTATTAACTATAAATGTATTATAGGATAATGAAATTTACACATTTTTCTTAATCATTTTGTAAAATACCTGACTTTATGATATTAAAAAACTACTCCAGAATTTCATTATATGGAACTATGTAATAAATTATTTCATGTTTAACTATTCAGTTTTTAATTTTCATCCCCTCCATGGCTATACAGGATTTGGCAGCAATGTTAAACCACTGATGCCAATTATCCCACTATTTATTGTATTGTCTTCTTATTTATCTCTATTCTTCTTTTCACCACATTATAGTATCTGATAACCCATGCCCTACTGAACACCAAAACCTAAAAAGGTAGATACAATAGCAAAACATGTGAAAAATAGATGTAGCCTGGAAATCCCAGTTTCTTTCTTTTTTGTTTTCTTAATTCATAAATTTAATAAAATTATAAAAATATATTAATAAATTATATATATACACACATCCTGCAACATTTTTAAACCAGAGGTTTCTTATTTTTCTTTTTTTCGCTCATATACTTAATTAAAAATAATGTTTATATAGTTTAGAGTATTCAATTTTATAGTATAACTGGTTTCTCAATTAAAATTTACGCGGTTGGTTAATATTTTAGATCTATTGGTAATTCAATTTATTATATCCTATGATAACACTAGACAACGAAATTTAACTTTTTTTTTTGTGTCTGGGTTGAAAGTGATTGTGTTTGCTTGGTTAGACCTTAACATTGAGAAAAATGAACAGGGTTCCTCAAAATATTTGCTTTTGAAGCCATTAGTATGCTTTTAGTATATTTTTAATAGACATAAACATCTAAAATATTCATATTGTAATCAATTCAACATTGTAAACAATATTTCAAACACAAAACATTTTAAACTTCTTGTATAGAATTTCGTAATTGTCTTCCTTGTTTTTTCCTAAGAAGCCTCTCACCACTGAGACAAAGCTGTCCCATGCTGCTTTTTCTACTGTGGTAAATTGTTTGGGGAATTCATTAGAGGAAATCACCTTTTTGATTTGTGGTCCGACGAGCACACCTGTAGTGGACCTTGGGAAAATCCAAGCTGCAGAAAGCTTGGGAAAATTTCCTTCAGGTGCAAGAATGCGACTGAGTTCTTATCTAGTGCCTTCACAAACTGCTTGAAGAGGCCTAATTTGATATGCAACGGTAGCATTAGAATTTTCTTGGGATCAACTAACGGAGGTGCTTTGACATTGTAGGCACCCATGGGAAAATCAGATCTTGGCAGCCAGTATCTTCTACTGTAGTGCTCTGAGGTGCTTCTACTGTCCCAGAGGCAGAGATAGCAAGGGAATTTTGAAAGCCCATAAAAAATGTCACCATTTTGAAATCTCCGATGACTTCCCAGCCGTGCTCTTCGTATTTCAAAAGCTGCAGCAGTCTTTTGGCGTTGAAATAGTCCTCTTTAAGATGTACAGAGTGAGCCAGAGGAATGGATGGGAGCACGTTACTATTATGGAGCAAGACAGCTTTAATGCTTTTAGATGAACTGTCAATGAACAGACGCCACTCTTCAGTATTAAAATGTATTCCAATAGCTTCGAACAATCCAGGCACATCTAGCAAAATTGCATCTTGCAGAGTGAAAAAATGTGCAAATGATGAATGTCGCTTCCTTTGATGAATGACCCTGACACTTTTGTCCAACAAGTTCCACTCTTTGATCCTAGACGTCAAAATTTCGGACTTTTGAATTGTGAGACCTAGATCTCTGGCCAAGTCATTGATTTCTTGTTGATTTGGAAAGTGCGGTATCCCTCTTTCTCCATCATCAGTTTCCTGATCAAAACAACTACCTTCACTGCCTCTCGAATCGCTTGAAGAAGAAAGACACTCAGTTTCCATAGGCTCTGGATGAGGTGGAGTCGGTATAGGAAACTCCAGTGTATGTGGCTTAGGAGCTGTGGAGGATGGGATGTCCAGCTCCATGAACTGGTAATCTGCACGTTTTCGCCCTTTAATCGTGTCATATAAGCAGAAATAACTGTTAATCAGGTGGTCAGTCGGTTCCCTCCAAATCCTTGGTTGTGCAAACTTCATGGCACGCTTCTTCCCTCTATACCATCCTTCCAAGTTTTTTTTACAGTTCCCACAGGTGAAATGTGGGAACCACACTTTTTCCTGGCTGCTTACAGGGATTCCAAAATATGATTCATATGCCCTACAAATCTGAGGGTTAGATTTTAGGGCATATTTTGAATCCCTCACTTTAATGAAAATTCCGCATAAAAACAAAAACTGTCCGCTGCATGCTTGCAACGCCGTCCCATTGTCTCTGATTTCAACATCACTCCCGAATGATTCACAATTAACTTAATAGATGGTGGCTCAAGAATGTATTTTTAAGTTTAAACCAAGCGATACCTTAAATAAAGGACAATGTTCACCCTCAAAACATAAATAAGGCTTAGACCGTTGTTGAAGAATTCACCAGCAATGCGCTCTAAATTGCCCTTATAATATTAAATGAAAGAAAAAATATTTATTTAATTACTGATCCCCTTTTAATGATTCGGCCAATGAGAAAGCAGTAAAATAATCAGCTGTCTTGACTTTGCAGAGAGGGAAAATGGGATGACATTACAACCATATTAATTAACAACCCTATTAAGAATAATTCAGGATTCCAAATTAGAGTAAACAAGCTCCCCGCCACAAAAGCAAACATTCTTCAGTAGGAAGGTCATATTCCACTCTATTTTGGCATAATATGATGAAAAATTACGGTCCTTGACCAGACACAAAAAAACGAGTTGTATAGTGTAATTATCGCCTGGAGAGAACTTGAAGCACACGGATAACTAGATATTAACCCATTATTAGCACAATATGAATGAAAATTCATATCCTTTTAAAAAATATGATCTACAGGCAGGTTTAATTCTATCTCTTCAAGTGGCAACTTGTACTGTTTTAAGAAGCTAACATATAACAAACTGATGGATTTGATAAACAGTTTTAGATAAACTGAGCCCTATTGAATCGCATATCTTAATAAGTTAAAATGCATGAAAAAATATTTTAAGCTTGGCAGGTTATGTTGTATTAATTAATATATAATTTTGATCAAATTTAAAAAATGACAGAAAAAATTATTTATTAGTAAATCTAAAAAAATCCTGACATTTTAAAATAATTTCCAGATCTATCCTGCCAGTTTGAAATTCCTAAAATGTTTTCCCAACTGTTAAGATACTACAGTAGTTAACATAATAACAAAGAAAATTGCAATACTTTAGTCCACTGCACCTTAATTAATTTTTGTGGTAATTAATTTTTAAAGAATTGGAGAAAACAATTACTAATAAAAAAAAAAATGAATACTTATTTAATTCTGAGTACAATTCTTTGGCTTAAATAAGGAAATATCATTAGAAAATAATGTTACTTACCAATACCAAGACTGGAGCAGATAATTAGAACAGTTATAGTAGTAATAAACTTTTTTTAAATATTTTACTAAAACCAAAGTAAATTTTCAGAAAATCTTCTTTCTTGATACAATTAAATCAGTTACTAGCATTATAAATCTTTAACACTCAATATATATTTAAATAATTATTATATATATTTTTTGAAATCTTGAACCAAATTGAAGATCAGACTTTATTTAATATTACTTCAAATATTAAATAACAATAGTCACATTTCCCTTTTCTCTGATGAATTTCCAGCAGCAATTTAAAATTAATGTTCAAGACAGCTAATTAAGTTCTCTTAATGAACAACTTAACTCATCTGCATCATTGATCTAAAATCACAATCTACTTTAAAAATCCAATACACTCGAGTGAAGGCCTGCTTGTAACAGCATGCATAAGAATATCTGTTCAACGTGATAAACAAGAATCATTATTTGTGAATTATTTTGCACTTGGTGATAAACAACATCAATTATTAGTAGACTGTCATGCCCAATGATGCAGATGGGTTTATATGCATATACTCTTATAAGTTTATTTATATGCACCAACTAGAGGCATTTAAGATTTTCATATTCCTAAGATTAGAGAACTATACAATTTAGAAGTAAAAAATTTATAGCAATAGAACATTTTTTGCAGACAATAAATGTTTTATAAGTATTGCAATAAATATGATTTACCCTTAAATTATTTAATTTGGGTGGTTAAAATCCTAATTGCAAAAGGATTTTGTAGAAACTCCTTCAATCTTATTAAGGTATCTACTTAAATAAAATTAATAGGCATATAAAAAATGGTAAATACAGGTATCACTCAAGTTACACTTTTAAACCAAAAATGAAATATCTTTTTGGTATGAATTTCTAGTTTCAAGTTGCATGGTTTCCTGTTATGTGGCATACAAGTTTCCGATGGATTCAACGTAGCCAGCTTTGGCTTACATAGAACGAATTAACTTAGTAACTCGAGGGGCGCCTGTATGTTTGGGATGAGACAGGACAGGATGTATCAAAAGAAAGAAACACTGATATAAACAAACAGATATCATACATAATGTCTCATCTAAATCCTCTAAGCATAAAAATCTTGAAAGGCACAGATGATACTGAAAAAATAAATAGTAGAAAAGGTGTAGTTATTTTTCTACAATTTTTCACTTTTTTTTGTTAAAGTCATGCTTACAATAAAAAAGTTATGCAACATGATGTACGTCACTAGAAACTGAAGCAAAAAAATTTTAGAAATTATGACCAATTAATTTTATCTGTCTTTAGTGGTTTTGAGAAAAATTTCCATTGGGTTAGAATCCCATGTATGACCTAGCTGCATATTCCTCATAAACCAGTAATGAATAGAGATACAATTTATAACATCTTCACTTTAGTCCTTCAAAAAGATTACATAAAAGAAAATTGAAAAATTCACAACTAAATAGAGTGCATGCCCTAATATATATTTCATATACTATTATCAGAATACAAATATTAGACAGAATTAATGAAATATAAAAATTTATTCAGTACTTTTTAAATATCATATTGCCTGCAATAAAATTGTTTACTTTCTACAAAATAATTTTATTATAATTTATATAATTATAATATTATAATTTTTATGTTCAAGTTAAAGGGCTCCATGACAACCGATATAGAATAATTCCATGTACTTCTAAAGTAGTTACTATAATTGGTTGGATGAGTTTCCCACAATCAATGGAGAATCCAAAACAAACTTCATTAATGCAGGTTCTTCTCATAAAAATGTGAGCTACTAATTTTAAAAGTTTCTTCTCTAGCAAAATAAGAGGAAAATAAAAGTAGACAGGTCTATAGACTCAACACAAAAAAGGGTGAATTATAAGATGTCTTGGAGAAAAAAATTCCAATGAAATAACTGACATCTAAATAAAACCTGAAAGATAAATGAAATACTAAAAGTTCTAACCTCTGCTAAAACAAGAAACCTGCTGTGTTATGGAAAACTTCATTAAAACAATCTAGAAAAAAAAAATTAATTGTGTATTTCCTGATATAAAGCCATTATTAGTTCTCAGTCACCTCTATGTTTTGGCAGGTAAAAACAATATAAGGTAGTAAAACCAATATGCCCTCCAACAGTGACAGGTCATCCCTTCCTTGACTGCTTCAAACAATGGAGAAATTCTTGCTGGTGGAGAGCATTTGTCAAAATGCTCAATTTTTCATAAAAAAAAGAAGAGATTTTTACACCAGAGTACAACCTTATTGTTGACCACAAATAACTTGATGGAATAAATTATAAATATGAGACTAAAAATATAAACTTTTTTCTATAGATTATTCTTTA
Source organism: Rhaphigaster nebulosa (assembly GCA_948150685.1). NCBI lineage: Eukaryota > Metazoa > Arthropoda > Insecta > Hemiptera > Pentatomidae > Rhaphigaster > Rhaphigaster nebulosa. Next base: position 64,961,265 of record OX411311.1, read on the forward strand.
ATGGAAACATTCAGCTGGTCAAAATATCGTTATGATTATTAAAATTGAGTTATCTTGAAGTAAATTGCAGAATAAAAAATATTAACACTTTATGACAATCATTTAAAGAAGACAAGTTAAATTATAAGTTCAATAAAAGTTATATTAAAATGGCATCAAATGAAACTGGCCAGTTTCAATAACGTGCCGAAATAAAATAGTCCATACATGTCTAGGAATTAATACAATAGAGTAAATAATGAATGCAGCTATGATGAAAGAATTTATATTCAACAATAAAAATTGAAAGCAATGTAAACATGGGCGTTAAAACATGATCATCAGGCTTTAGAAAAATAAATTATTTATATAAAGTATAATTAATCTTTCCAGAAAGAAAATATACAGTCACAAGAAGTAGAATGCCTATGAACCCTTTTCATGAAGTCCAAAAACATTTACCTCTTCTCCTTTCTGTTTGGAAGCTTCTGCTGAGGATTGTAAACTGTTCTTCCTAAGTAGTTTTGTGACATGCAAAGTCCCCTTAGAACTAGCCTGGATAAGTGAAACATTTGGAGTACTTGAAGCCCCTTTAATGAAGTTTTTTCCTAACTCAGAGACAGTTTTGTTAGAAAAATCCTTCGATTCACTTAACTCCCTTGGAGCAGATAATGACCTTTGTTCTGCAGGCATGTCTTGTGGTGATGAATTGCTAGTCTTAAAACTTGCTGAGGGAAGAGCAGGATTTACATTATTTTTACTCCAAAAAATATTTGTACTCTGATTTACAGAAATGTTTTCTTTGAATGCTGACAAGACCTCTTCTGGAGGCTCAGTGGCTTGCTTTAACTGTTCAGTAATGCACACGTTTTTGACAGATGAAGCGAAATCATCATTACTACTATTTTTGTCATTTGTTTTATCACTAACCTCTTTTTTTGAAGTGGATAGCTGAGTGTCTGACGGTAGTAAGCCAAGCAACTTCCTCAAATACATCGTCTGTTGCTCTGCCTCTTTTATTTTTTGAACTTCTGCATCTGGAACAGAATTTTTGTCTCCAGAAGATATATCAGCATTTGACTCAACAGCACCATCATTTGAAGAACTATTACCTTTACTCTGAGATTCATTTTCACTTTGTAGTTTATCTTTATCGGATTTAATGAAAATTGAAAACTTTTGATCCTGTAAAACAGTCGGTTTCATATCGCTTTCTTTTTTTACATTAATTATATTCGATTTCTCGAATGATTCTTTTCCAAATTTTTCATTTTCACCTACTTGTTTATTTCTTTCAACGATCACCTCCTTCTCAGGGTCTTTTTCTGAGGATTTATGTTGGATCTGTGAATACAACAGGATAAATTAGAGGAGCAAGGAATTACATAAAGGAAAATAGGAAAAGAAGGTTATGGATAAGAAAGAGACAATTAATGATGAAGAGTGAAGTTATTTAAGAAATAAAAATACTTACTTTGGATTCTTTAAGAGGTTCTTCATCTTCTCCCTCTCCCTTCTTATCTTTTGTCTTTTGCTTCAGTTTTCTTTCCAGTTCTTTTCTTTTTTTCTCCTCTCTACGTTCTTCACGAATTCGAGCTTTTTCTGCTCGACGAACCTTCAGAAACTCTAATAATGGTGTGGTGTTCACTTCCTCAGCAGTGGAAACTAAAACAAATAAGGACATAACTTACCAATCTAATTTCTGTAATAAACTAAAAGAATAAACTACAAAGAATCCTATACCATTTAATAAAAAACATAACTTATTCCAAGCTCTTAAGATCAGAATTTCACAATTGGTTGGTCTTAGGTAATCCTAATTAGTTTGCAGATAAATTTTTATTTGATATAATAAGTTTATATATGTGTATCTGACTTTAATTAAGATATGAATAGATAAAACTGTTTTCTTAGCTAATAACCAGAAATATTGATAAAAATATCATGATAAAGTTTTGAAATGATAGTTACTTATAGACAATGAAAAAATAGGGACAGTTATTCATAGTACTGAAGAATTTTTCAAGACTGCCAAAATCAACTACAAGTCTGAACTAATTTTAAAAAGAGTTAATTAATTATATTGTACATTGCACATTGTACATTGGTATACTGTACAAGGTTTAAACTCCAAATACATTTAAAGTCAACCAGACAATGATGACAGTTAAAACTTAGTTTACGAGCAAATCTAAGATCAATTAGTACACATCAATTCTCTTCAACAGTATTTAAAGGAATGAGAAATAATATAAAGCAGAAGTTATTAATAGTTTAAACAGAAACCTTGGCATTACCTACCTCTTGAAACTTAATTTAGTTAAGCTTTACATCAGCAACAAGTGGTGGAGAAACTGGAGTTCAACTATTACTCATGGTTTAAACAGATTTAACCTAAATTAAGATTGGTGCAACCTGCCCTAATAAGGGGCTAGGTTGGGTGGATGGGTCAGCATCATTAGGATAATAAATGTATGGTATATAAAACTGAAAACAAAGAGATTCTCAATTACTGGCCATGCAAACCACTAATACTGTCTCTCTATGCAATGTAAGTAGCAATGAAGAAGGCCTTGTTACAAGAAAAGAGACGTTGAGCTATACATTCTTCAAGAGAAATATAGCTCTTTAAGTATAATTGCGACATGAATGAATCAAAGCGCCATGATTATTTATTCCCTTTTTCTCTTTAGAAGTGAAATAAAGTAAGATATTGCACATAATCAAGAAAAAATATAAAAACTAAAATTTCCAATGTGCAATTTAACAGTTACTATAAAAAAAATGTTTAGGATCACTACTTACTTTCAGTTTCAAAATAATGCTGCTTCACTGCTTTTCCTCCTGTTTTAGAGTTTTCTAAGGCTTCTGCCAATAAGTTCTCTTTAAATGTAATATATGTAGGGTCAGATTCAATTGTTCCCATCAAAGGATCTTTTTTCTTGGGCCGCTGTTTTGGAACACGTTGGAACATAGCAAATTCAACAACTGCTGGATATTCTTGGCCTGAAAAATGATTGCTTAAGCTCAGTACCACATTAGATATGCACTTATTTGGTTGGCTCAAATTGAATATAACAGATTATTTTTTCAAATAAGTTTTATGCTAACTGAGGAAAAAAATGTCCATAATATTTCTAATTTGATAAGAAAAATCTATAAAATTATTAAATGAAAAAAGAAATTTTAAAATAGTCTTCACTAAAACCTTTAATCAACCAGGGTCAGGAGACCACCCAACAAACTATCTTACTATTAACTTTCTGATTAATATGGGGAGAACTGTTATATCAATATAACCTCTTTGTTAACCAAATGTTATATATATATTTTTTTTTTTTTTTTTATTATTATTCCGTCTAAACATTCATTACCAATCTGTATTATTGACGTTAATATAACTGGTTCAATTGTATTTTGTTATTAAATTATAAACTTAACAAATGGTGACGAGGATGGTGAAGAAGACCATGTTACATTGTTGAGAACGTTTCCATTAAGTACCAATGTTAATTTATTTAATTCATAAAAACAAGTCCTGGCAGAGAATCTGGTGACACTGTTAGCAGAAGCACTTCAGCGTCTCCAGCCATCAGCAGCCAATACCTCTAGAGATCCATGGTCTAACATTACAGCCCTTTGATGAGAGCCAGGAACTGTTTAACTTAAAAAATTTCTTTAACCTCAAAAATATTACAGGTCCAGATATTACTCAACTGTCTTGGTCCGAAGAACTTCTAACTTCGCGACAAGCCGTGAATACACTCATAGCACCTCCCAGCCCACCAAGAGTATCTACCAGAAATTTATTGACCTGGTCAGTCACTTATGTCCTACGCCAAATGAGATAGTAGACCAACATAGATTTGTACTCTGTACTCTATTAGCTCTGAGTCCAGCTAATTGAGTCAGTAGCTAATTATGTTGAAAGCCTTAGGAAAATTGCAAATATATGTAGCTTTGTTTGTCCAAATCCACAAATGCAGTCATCTACTAATGTTTCAATGCACAAGGTAAGTCCGAGAGAATCGAACACTGAGCACAAACTCCTCAAGAAATGCAGCAAAATTTTTAAGATGACGTGGGTAACATACCAGGGTTTCAATGTTATCTCAAACTAAAACAACGTAAACAACTGATTTTCAAAAGACTTAGACCAAAGTCCTACACTCTGTTGAAGCGTATGGAGGATGGATGGAATTAAACACCTCGAGGATAGAGGAGTAATCGATAAGGTAACCCATTCAGACTGGGGGGACACCCATAGTTCCTGCTGTGAAGCCAAAGAGTCTATCAGGATGTGTGGACTACAAGTCTACATTAAATTCTTATCTAAAAGACGACCACTACCAGAGCTCAAGATAGAAGACATATTTGCCAGCATGAATGGAGGTAGGCACTTCTGCTCTCTTGATGTACATCAAGCCTACCTGCATATAACCATGAACGAGAAAAGTTCAAGACTTCAAGCCATAAGTACACATTCAGGTACATTTAAAGTCAAAAGTGGTATGTTCAGCGTAAAAGTGGCTCCTAGTACTTGACTAAAGGCCATCAAGACCTTTCAGGATAGACGGTGTATCCTGTTTCTATGATGACATACAGGTACAAGGAAGTATCTACGAAGAAACCTTGCCACGGTTAAAGGCAGTTTTTGACAAGTTAAGGACGTGCAATATTGTGTAAAACCGTCAAAAGTATAAATTTTTCAAAAAATCAATAAAGTAGCAAGTCACATCATATACAAAAATGGACTCTACAAAGTAAGGATCATTTTAGAAGCACCTCAACCTAAAGATGTGCCGGAATTAAGAACCATCCTCGGCCTCGTCAACTATTACCACAAATTTATTCCTTGCATAGCAAATATTTTGTTTTACGTCCACACCATGGACTTGGAGTGGCATTCTCACATCGGATGTCAGACCGCTTGGAAGAACCCATCAGTTTCACATCGAGATCGTTGAACAAAAGCGAAGAGGATTACATCAAAATAGATAAGGAGGCTACCGCTTTGTACTATGGTCGACAGAAATTTTTTAAATATTGTTATGGCCATCATTTCACCCTTATTATGGACCAAAAACCTTTGACATCCATTTTCGAACCAGAGAGGACCCTATCTGCGATGTCTGCCAGTCGAATGCTTTGATATGTTATTTATCTTTCCAACTTCGATTATAATATCCAGTACTAGAGCACTAAGGTTCATGCGCCAACGGCGATTATCTCTCCCGATTTCCTGTCGCAAAGCCAACAAAACCCGATGAGAATTCATTTTTTCAGATAAATCAAAACTCTGCCAGTCACATGGGAACAAATTAAGGAAACAACTAAGGAAGATTTAGAGTTAAAACAAATTCTAGAAAATCTGAGAACCGGTAAGGATACAAGTTTTCTCTGGAAGATGGCTGTATTTTCAGAGGTAACAAAGTAACAATACCAAGAGTATGCCAGAGAAAAATATCAGACAAGCTTCATGAAGGTCATCTGGGTATATCGAAAATAAGGTCCTTGCAAGATTGCTGGTGGAAGATTATCGACCAAGGCAATATAGCCATCCTTCGGAACTGTCGAACTTGCTGCGAAAACTTGAATCAGCCTACAAAAACGAAACACCTCTGGGAGCATCCAGACAATCAATCCATGGCAGAGGATTTAAGTCAACATCACAGGGCTGTTCCAAAGAAACGAATTCCTGAATTAAGGAATCTTTTTGCCAGATTTGGTTTGCCCACAACATTAATCAGTGATATCGGTGGACAATTCATCTCGCAAGAATTCAAGGAATTAATGAAACATAACAGAATCCAGCATTTAAGAACAGCTCCATATCATCCTTCCTCAAATGGCCAAGCTGAACGATAAATCCAGATAATCAGAAAAGGAGTAAGAATGATGATTGATGGGCCAGGGGACCTAAACATGAAACTTTGAAAGTTTCTAAGGCAGTATCGGAAGGCACCTGATAGTCATACAAGAAGTCCTGCCGAGCTTATGTTTGGAAGGAATACTCAAACACACTCGAACTAATTAAGTCAATTACGACATAAAGAACAAGAAAGAATTCAAGATCAGAGAAAAACTACAAGCATGGAACATCAACAGAGATGGGAAGTGCATATTCGGAACGGTTATTGGAAGGGAAGGAAATGTCATGTACAGAATCATAATCAACGGGAGAAATGAACGATGTCACGTGGACCAGATGCGTTCAACACAAGTGATAGAAGAGCAAAGACTGGAGCCTTCAGATCAAGAGAGAAGACTAGGATGACCGATCGTATTTTGGGATACGAAATTAATCTATAGGAGATTTAATCATTGCATAAAATCTATTTTAAATTTAAACTTCTATTGCTGTAAATCTATTTTTTCAAAGAACAACATTTTCTAGATCATCATTTTTATAGCATCATGAGATGTGTGTATGAGCATTATTTGCCACTGTTTTTCAGCAGTTTCAAATTCAATGTGATAATCGAAGATAGTTTTGGGAGAGTAGATTCTAAAACCACCTTCCATTCATCAACCTTGGCTGAGGAACGTCCGATACCATCCATTTCCTAAATGTTGATTACAACAAGAAAGAATTTTATGAAACCAAGATTGAACTGAAAATTCATTTATACTTCCTTCAGTCTTAACTTTTTTAATATTTCAAGCCATTTGAGCAGCACAACTACTGAATTAAAATTGTGAAAGTAGTATTTTTAAAGGCTTAAATGCAGACTAAATAATTTTATAATAAAAATTGATTTATAAAAAGAAAATTGATTAAATAAACTCAAATCTGATAACAAGCAATGTGAATCTCATGAATTATTGCTTTAATAATGTATAAAATCGAAAAATCCTTTATTGTTTTTATAACCTAACAGCCATAAGCTATTAGAAAAAGGTGCTATAAAATCCTTCAAGAAAAATCAGATACTTATTTACGCCAACGGCTTACATTAAATGAAATTCATGAATAAAACAATATCCAAAAATTCCTAAAAATATCTTCTTTTTTTTTTTTTTTTATTTCAGCCACTCTTATTATCATAGCGGTCCTCGGTAGGAACTTTGGCTAAAGAAATACACTAGCTCTTTCAATATCTATCAACAGAACTAAAAACATAGACTACGTCCTACATACAATAATTTAAAGACAATAACTGAATGTTCAGTTTAGGATAGAAAGTATCTATCAGATTAAACAGCATTTAAATTTTCTCTTAATTTGTCCAAATATAACTTCCTACTATTACAAATTGACGAGATGCTACCTTAGGAAATTCAGATCTACATCTAATAATAATATGATAATGTGTGAATAATTCTTCGTTCCATTTATAAAACTATAAAGACAAAGTATCTTGGCATCAGAGAATATACATATATAGAATCTCTTACTGAAGAAGAAAAGTAAATTATAATAGTATTTAATACTTTTGGATGCAATAACAGTAAATATGCAATAATCCAAACAAATACTATAAATACATTGACACCAACAGTCAGGTTGTCAGAATAATTTCAATAATTGAGCCACTCAGACATAAAACAACGTATCTAACATTTTTTGTTTTTTGTAAAGCCAGATTCCTCATAGTTGATTTCATAGGTTGTTAAAAGAATACGTCAGAAATTTGTTGTGTTGTTTAAAGAATAATGTCGATAATAAATGACTGATATAAAATGGCAACTAAAACAAACATTAGAACAATTTAGCATTTTAAAAATTAGTATTGATACTAAAATAACTAATTATAAAAGCTAGAATTTATCACAAATTTTGTAACAACTTATAAATAGGCTTAATTTATTTAAAGTACTTCATAACAGCTTAAATGTTGCTGTATGGGATAATATTGAACATAAATAACATATCATATTCCAATCCTATTCTACTGCTCATGCAACACAAGGATTACAGCATTAATCATAGAAAAAATAATACAATTTATTATGCAATTATAGTAAAATAAAAAAAAAGAAAAGGTTGTTTTCCGAAACAACCACCACAAACCTAAACTTAAATTTCTTAAGATTTGCTATACTTTGAAATTCAGAAAGAAAACAAATCAGAGAAATGGAAATGGGTGACTATGCTTGCAACAATAAAAATAATAATCATGCTTCAAAAACAATAAAACAAATCTTATTAATCAGTTATTTTCAGAGCAACTTTAGTAGTTATGTATGTTAGGTTCAAAACATATGTTGACTTTACAGCAACAAAAGATAGCACTAACCTTTTGCATCTAAAAACACATAGTTGTCAAAAGTCCTTGAAAAGGAAAACAGATCATCTTGGCTAATGAAATTCAAGTAAGCCCTAGAAAATGGGTTAAATCCATTGTTGGTATCTCCCTGGATATAGTACATATAGTCCACTTCGGGCAAGGGAGAAACCTGATCCAGAAACATTTCTTTAGTCATTGTTGGGGGTAATCTCCTAACAACAATCTGCAAAAGCAATCATTTTTATATTGTTAGATAAAATTGCAGAAGAAAATAAAAATTTATAGAAAATTAAACCATAGTAAATTCCAAACCTTAGAATGAGGTTTCTCCTCTTTAACTTTCCTCCTTTTATTATCTAAGTTTTCAGGAGGATTAGTCGTTTCCACAGGCTCTGGTGGACTTGTCTTCAGTGAACTATTGTCTATTTGAATAGTTTTGTCTAAACTAACAAGATCATCATCACCCAAATCTTTAGGTGTGGTTACCTCCACAATGGTTGTGCTATTAATTAATTCAGAAGATTGTTCTTCTTCTTCCATATTTTATTTAAAATAAGCTTTCAAAAAAATTACCAGCATTACAAATGCCTGCACAAAACTGCTGACCATTTACTGTTTACAATTATGCTTTCTTTCCTCAATTCATATTAGCCAACAATTGTTTTTGTTTCCCAATTTCTCTCAACCTCCAAATAATTGAAAATATTCTGGTATTACTTTTATCAGCATTATAACACTTATCAAAACCAAATTCAACATTCCAATACATAACCAACATAAACAAAATCCGATCACACATCGATACTAAACGGAATGAAAAAAAATAAGATTACTTTTACACGGTACATCGACCGAGCCATTAGCAGAATTTTGAAAACTATTATAAAACCTGTGTTAGTAAATGAAATTATTACTATACTTTAATCGGAACCCATTCATAGGTTTGACCAAAGAGTATAGAGCGCAATTGTAACATCGACTTTATAATTATTTTCTTAGATCAATTATAACCATTCAAAAGGTTGCACCACTTTGTTCAACTAAATATTTTTAAAACATCACAGTCTAATTATTTGAAACTTATAAATTTAATGATTTTTTCTAAAAAGAACTTCTTTTTCAAAAATCATATTACTAATAATTCAAATATGCAATCCATAGAACTTATAAACGAAGAACCTCAACGGTATTCTTAACTTCAGTATTCAGTTATCAACAATTTTCTAAGATATGACAATTACTTACACTATGCCATGTATCAGTATTCAGTTATGTAAAAGATTAATTTATAATTACCATTTTGGGGTTGTCAAGTTTATTGGGGAAGGGTTCTACGAGCCCAATCAAAATTGTATTTGCTAGAATATGTATATCATGGCTTATACTGCTAACAATTGTGCGAGACGTGGCTCCTTAAACCGTATTTTTTCCCGCTTGTAGGCTTTGCAGACATTATAGTTCTTTTTTTATTTCATACAACTCCACAACCCACATGTTGAGTGGTGGCTTGCTCCAGCATTGACCGCCAGTTGTTTCTGTTTTGTGCTGATACCTTCCAGTAACGAACACCAAATATCGACAACGCATCAGTAGCAATATAGTCCTCCCATTGAAGTCAAGGGCATCCAACCTTCCATGCTCCAAATATTTGCTCCGATAGAACTTTAGATGGGATTTCCTCGGAATTCATCCTTGCTACGTGGCCCGCCCATCGTAATCGAGAGGCTACGATAACCACGTCTAAGTCCTTGTATAGTCCTTTCAGCTCAACGTTTGTTTTTATTCTCTAGTCCCCGTTAACATTAATAGACCCACAAATTCTCCTCCCTTTCAAACCTTCCCAGTTCCAGCTCCTGAATCCTTGTAAAAGTCCAGGCTTCGGAGTCATATGTCAGAACAGGTCGAATCAATGTTTTGTATATCTGACCTTTGTCGATTTAGATAAGTTGCTGCCGCTTCCGTAGCTCCAAAGGCCTCTCTTACTGCATCCATTGTCCTTCCAACAAGGTCCAGATCGTCTGCATATCCAAGCACCTGAACAAGTCTATTTAAGAGTGTCCCTAAGGTCTGAACACCACAGTTCCTTATAGCTGCCTCAATAGCCATTTTAAATACAAGACAGGCCAAACCAACTCCCTGATGGACCTCCGTCCCTGTGTTAAAGCTTCTAGAAAGATCCCCAAACATTTGCACGCAGCACGAGTTAACCTCCATTATCATGCTTACCAATTTCGGAGGTATCTACATTGTAGACTTCATTCCTGCTTACGGAATCATATGCCTGCTGGAAGTCGACAAATACAAAAGGTGTTGTAATTCCATACTCTCTGGTCTTCTCCAGAAGCATACGGAGAATATCGTTGATCTGCCTGATCTTAAGCCACTCCGGTATTTTCCTAGTTCACGTTCCACATAAGTGAGGAGCCTCCCAAATAAGACAGTTGACAGCAATATGGTAGGCACAAGGAAGGAGATATATGCCCCTATAGTTCTTGCATTCTAGGGCATCACCCTTTTTATGAATAGGAAATATGATTGTCTTCTTCCACTCCGAGGGCTACCTTTCCTCATTCCATATGTTCAGAAATAGATTCTTAATGAACATGTTAAGCTCATGTCCCCCATGCTTCAGAAGTTCGGGTGTTATGTCACTATGCCTGGGGCTTTATTATTCTTGAGCTTTGTCAGAGTTTCCAGGATCTCCCTTTCATCCGGAGGGTCAATGTGATCTCTACTTAATGCCTCATTCTCCAGGTATTCCTCTGGACAATCAATCGATGAACATTGTTTCTCTGTTTAACAGAGCATTGAAGTAATCGGTTCATCTATTCAGTGTAGCCTCCCTCTCAGTTATAAGGGAACCATCGTCTGCCTTGCAGGCATGTGCTCGGTGTTTAAAATGCTTATCTTCTTCATTAACGAGCTGGAAGAACTAACGACTGATGTTCTTATCATTAAAGGCCATCTATATTTCATCGAGTGCTTTGTTCTCCCATGCTCCCTTCTTTCTCCTTCTGCGATGTGTGTCTTTCCTTCGGAGGCGTTTATACTCCTGTGTAAATGCTCTTGTATGCTTACTTAATAGCATTTTTATGTAAGATTCGTTTTTTCTTTCATTTAGGGCTTTACATTCCTCGACAAACCAAGGGTTACGTCGGGCTTTTGTTGCCAGCCCTAGCACTTCATCAGCTGAATCTGCGATGGCTTCCTTTCAGCATTGCCATCTGGCATCATTACCCTCTTCAGCATCAATTTCTCGTATCTTGGCTTCTAGGGATTCGCTGAACTTGGCATTCTCTTTAGGTTTATTAGTTTTGATACTTTGAAGCGTTTGGGTTTATCCCGAGGATTTTGTTTTATCATGGGCATGTTTCCTCTTATCTTGGCTACAACAAGATAATGATCGGAGTCAATATTATATCTTTTTTATGACTGTACATCAAGAAAAGACCTGTGCATGGCTGTTATGAGGACATGATCAATCTGTGACGTAGTAATGTGTTCATAAGCACCATACTTACGCCACGTCCCTTTATGGACTTCATTGTGGGGAAAACAAGTGCTTCCAACTGTGAGGCCTTTAGATACAGCAAAATTTATCAGTCTTTTGCCATTATCATTTGATGATTCGAGCCGGCTGTGGCTTCCAATTGTTAGTCGGTATACAGCTTCCCTCACAATCTGTGAGTTATAGTCCCCGAGAACAAGCTTAAGGTTGGAGCACTCATTGCAGCATCTTTCAAGTGCCTCGTAGAATGTATCTTTTTCCTCTTCATCTGAGACTTCTGAAGGAACATGAGAGCATATGGTGGAATAGTGTGGTATTTTCCTTTAATTCTAATAACACATAGCCTTGGGCTAATTGGCTTGAATCCTATCGCTAAGTCTGAGAATCTTTTACCAATGATAAATCCCGTCCCAAACGTGTGGAGCCTTTCTGGACCCTCTGTTTCTACTCTTCGAACCTCACTGTTTCACCTTCCAGTTATAACTCTCCTCTCCTTCCGTGTTCGCTGCCCATTGACTCTCCTTCCCCTTCTCCTTCTTGAAAAGTTAATTTTCCATACATCTGGCCCCCACTCTCCTTTTGGGCCTTCTAATTTGTGGTCCAAGAATTTTACTTGAAGGCGAGTCTTTTTCCGTGGCATCGAGTCCTTTGAAAAAATTTTCTATTGTCCCTTGTGCTTGGCGGCAGATTTTATTATAACTTTTCGACCGGATCTATCTCTTAGTTTGATGGTGCTTTCACTCTGGCTTAAATTTATGACTGCTTGTCGCTAATAACGACCTGGTCCCGGCTGGATCCTTCTATAATATAGAATACCCATGTAGGTATTTCTCTGTTCGAAAAGGAAATTTATTTATGTTAATATTGACTGAACCACGTCGCATCTACTTAATTTATCTATTATTTAATCGGAAATATGTCCTTCCATTCCTGTATTCTCAATACATAGCAATTAATTCATTAACATCAACAATTTACTTTTTTTATTTAATTTGTCCCCAAACAATTTGAAAAATAAAAGTTTTTTCAAAACTTTTAAGAATATTGTGAATAAAAGGTAATTAAATAATTGAAAAAATGCACTAAAGTTTTTTAATATTAATTTATTAAAATAAATGTTTATCAACAATTTACTTTTCTTTTTTTTTATTAAACTTGTCCCCAAACAGTTGGAAAATATTACTTATAAAAAACTTTTATTTTTGTTTGAAAAATAAAAGTTTTTTCAAAATTTTCAAGGATATTAATTATAAAATTAAACTAAATTGTTAAGTAAAATAATAAAAATGCACCTTATTATGCAAATATGTTAATCTGTTTCATTGTTTATTTTTATGCTTGAAAAATAAAAGTTTTTTCAGAACTTTTAAGAATAAAAAATGCACTAATATGATAAACTGTTTCAATATTTATTTTTTGTAATAAATGTTTATCAAAAATTTACTCCTTTTATCAAATCTATTTCCCACGCAGTTTGAAAATAATAGTTATACATTTTTTTTTTATTATATTTGAAAAAGACTTCTTTTTTTAATTTCAAAAATATTATTAATGAAACTAAATTAAAGTGACAACAAATTGCATTAATATATTTCTTTGTATGAAAAAAATGGTGTATGCTCATATGAACGCGCGTTAGAAGTCATCCTGATTTATTTTATATGGAGGATATCCGTAGAGTTTAAATAAATCGTTTTGTCACCGCGCGATCTTAAAATCGACAGTATTATCAGAAACTATGGCTTTGACAACATAATAATGCACCTTAATAGCCAGGAAATCCTGTAAATGTTAAAATAAATCGATACGTCAGCGAGCGATCCTAAAATCGTAACTTTTTTCTTTAAAAAAACAAACAAACAGTTATATCCAAATAAGAATCAATTTGCAAACTGTGAAACAGCTTTAAGCGGTGAGCATAAAACCAATTTATAAGAAAGTGCTGAAAAAGGAGGCACGTAGTTAACAAGAATGGACCCAGAGATCGCTAGTGAGACGACACTCGATTCAGTCTCTAGGCTCTACTGATAGTGCGCCGCTCCTCTGTAGTTGTACCATTAAGGTACAAGTAACTCTTTTCTTTAAAAAAAACAAACAAACAGTTATATCCAAATAAGAATCAACTTGCAAATTGTGAAACAGCTTTAAGCGGTGAGCATAAAACCAATTTATAAGAAAGTGCTGAAAAAGGAGGCACGTAGTTAACAAGAATGGACCCAGAGATCACTAGTGAGAAGACACTCGATTCAGTCTCTAGGCTCTACTGATAGTGCGCCGCTCCTCTGTAGTTGTACCCAGGGTTTTATAATTGTTATTTATTGCTAGTAAAACTGTTATATTCTACTTACAAATAATTTTCAAAATATTTTTTCACACGAAATGTTGGGCATTTACGAATATATAATAATTTAAAAATACATAGGAAGAGGTAGTAATATCATCACTACCATGCCCAACAATCGGATGTGAAAAAAAGCGGTTTCAAATTCGTTACTTTATAACGCACTAGTTGAAGCACGCATAGCACGTAGTCTTGAATTTCTGATCCTCAAGTGTTGTCTCCTTGTTTCTTATGGATTAGGTTTTCAAGACTTTGCCACAATACGTGTCCCGCCTAATGCATTTCAAAGTGACGAATATTAGAAAATTGCATTTTTTCCCATTCGATAGTTGGATAGTTGAGACCATGTGGAACCCAATTTTGTGCTAGAAATTTTGTACTAGTGCTAGAAATTTCAATGGCAATTACTTTCTTTATATATTAGTCATACACTACCGATTTCCAACTTGTTCTTCTACAACCACTAAATGAGCAAAATTCAATTTTATCAAGAAAGTGAAATTAGTGGCCCTGACTTGAGGTGCGGGTAATATGGTGTTTCTTTTTCGTTGGTGGGTGTGTGACATTTTTGCGCATGATCCCTGCTATGGTTGCAATTATTTTATAACTATGAACACTTTATATTTTTGAGCCAACTCTTCGTTAAATCTTTTTTTTTTTTTTTAACGATTTTATATTTGCGATTAGTCACTTCCCACTTTTTGTGAATGTTTCAACTGCTTCTTCAAAATCATACTGATTTTTAATCGAGACTGGAACTGAAAGTTTGTAGTCCAAATGATCTCTATATGCGTCACAGTTGTCTCTTATGAGCTTAGATCTCTATTGTACCTCAGAAGGCTCGTCGAAGAGAAACATGTGTACTGAAGAGTGATCAGTCCTTTAGTAATGAAGAAATCAAGTAAGTCAGGAGTTTTACGTCTAGAAGTGGGCCAATAAGTCGGTGAATTTGGGGTTATCGTGTCTAATGAAAGTTTTATGGAGGGTGGACCAGAGATTTCTACCTCTTAGTGTACATAATCTTGAGCCCCATCCTTGATGTTTGGCGTTGTAATCGCAGCCTGCGATAAAGCATCTTCCAAGGCGTTTAAAGAACTCAGAAAACATCATGGGTGTGATCTTGTACCTAGGGGGACAATAAACTGCAGAAAATGTGATGATGTAATTTTTTGTGTATAGTGTGATTCCTGTGAATTGTATGTCTGGTGTAATAGGTAAGTCTGAGGAATTGTGTTTGAGTGAAGTTTAACGAGTATTGCAGTGCTTCCATGTGCAGTTTTGTCTCGATGGTCAGTCCTGCAAATAGTGTAGTCTGGAATGTAAATTTTTGATTGAGGTGTCAAATTTGTTTCAGAAATAAGTGCTATTTCGATCCGTTTTTCTTGTAAGTACAAATCAAATTCAGTGCTGTGTATCCGTTAGTATTCCAAAAGAGAATTGACACGAGGTCTACAGTTAAATGATTATGGGGCATTGGTAGGGCACCAGACCTATGTAATCTGAGACAATTGCTGAAGTAGACTGAAGAGGGGCTGTATTAAGTTACTTAGCCTGTTAATAATATGAAATAACTGGAAAGAACCATCAACCGGAAGTACCCGCTGGGCAGTACCTCCCCTCATACCTGTAAATGTTTGCTGGTGCTAGGGTGCTGGTAGACTTTGCTGTTTCTCAGGTCCAGCGATGATCTGCGGTGCCGCTTGGTTGAGGCTGAGGTACATTATTAAAGTATATTTTTTGATACAATGAAAATAAATTTTTACATAAAATATCCTACAAAGTAATAATATTTAAAATACATGTAGGCCAAATTTGCCATTTATGTAAATGTGTTTTTCTAATTAGAAAAACTGGACTTGTATTATTAGTTTTTCCTTAATGTAGATAACACGGAATGGCTTGAGAGGTATTAAAATGATATTTTCAACAAAGGTTTAAATTTTTTGATACTTCTGGGCAATCTATTTGAACTAATCGTTCTTCATTGCTGGTAGTAGTACCTTTGTGCTGTAGTAGTACTTTTGTGCTGTTTGTTTTTAGACTCATCAACAATGGTTTATTTACATATACCATCTAATTTTACTGAAGAAGAAATGATGCTTCAAGCAAAATATGAAAAGTTAAAAAGAAAGGTATTAGTCTAGTCACCTATACCGTTAATTTTTAATCTTATGATATCCTTCATTTTCATCCATTTCTAATGTCATGCTATTATTAAATTATTTTATATTTATTTTAGAAAAAAGCACTTCAGAACTTGAAAGCACCTCGTCAAGAACCAGAAAGGACTACTCCGATTAAAAGGCCACAAATGGAAGCTAGAGATGCAAGAGAAATAGCGAAAAAGTTGATCAAATCTGGAGCTATTGCAGCGATTCAAAAGGCACCAAAAAGAGATGAGCAAGCAGGTTTCAAAAGACCTCGAGGCCTTGAAAGAAAACTCGAGAGAACTGTTTCAGGATATCAACCATTTTCAGCAACCCTTCAGGAAGAGGATGACATGATGAAGCATAGATCTAAACAAGTAGGTGAAGCGCACAAAATTATTTTTGTTAGCTATAATGATACAGATTTTTAATTAAAAATTAACATAACAAAATGTTTTTTACTCTTGTGTCTTTAGAAAAAAAAAAAAAAAAATTTTTGCTAACTTGTTCACTTTATTGTGATGTAACTAAGTGATAACAGTAAATTTAATAACTCTTGGTATTACAATTTATAAAAATTCAGATATATTTACATCCTTATCACTATAAATATGTCAATTCTGTGCTTTTTATCGATCTTCCTTCCATATAAGGAGTAAAGTTGTTTTGATATTACTGGAAATATTAATATTCAATGTTAATTTAAGGTTTAAAAGTTTATGCACAGTGAAACCACTCTATAACGAAGAGCAACGGGTCTGACAGATTTTTTCATCACAAAGGGATGTCTGCGCTGAGAAGGTTATTTATACAATTTTGAATTCTGTTTTTATACATAATATTTTTAGAATTAAAATGTATGTTTAAACACATTTAAAAAATAAGAAATGAACTTGGACAAAATGTATAAACCACATAGATATCTACATTACTAATTTTAAAAACTGCCAATTAGATTTTTTTTTTATTATTTATTTCTGTTTATTTATTTCTTTTGAGTCCACAATTTATTTTTCATGATAAACCATCACTTTATGAAATAAATTGTTGCAATTTTGTATTGTATTTTCTCTTATAAAAGTCTTTTAATTTTTGTATAGTTTAGAACCGTATTATTATTTTTAAAAGAATAATTTCAAAATATTACGAAAATATTATTTCATCCCCATGATCCAATAGTCAGGTTGGACCCACCCATCTGGAAACTAGGCGAGACTGGATGGTTGAGAAATACTTCCTTAGGGTAGCTCCTTTAAATATGGTTTTCTTAATTTTCAGCATTTTTTTAAGTATCTATTAAGTGGTGTAAATTTATCTCTTTGTGATGAAAATTTGGTTGTCAGCATCCGTTTGAGAGATGTCCATTGCAAAGGGATCTAAATTCCTATACTTTCAGGCCAGACATTTAAGAATTGTCCATTGGAGAGAGATGTCCATTAGCAAATGTTTCACTGTCTTTTAAGTTTTTAAAACATGTATTTATCCAAAATGCCTGATTCTGATTTGCACCAAGTCGAAAATGGTGATAATTGGAACAGGCTCTCTTGATGTTATTTAATTTTTGTTTGTCTACACCAAACTAGCCTAACCTCATCATATTAGTTATTGTTATACAACTGTTTTTATAGGTTTTTAAGTTCCAAGGGCAAAAATCTGGCCAGCTCGTCATACCCAACATGCTCATATCATTAATAAGAGTTAAAAAGTTCGGTTTCATTATGAATATCAGTTATTGTGTTTCTTAATTGGTCATTAATAAAAACATCTGATCATTGTTCTGTATGATTTAATTACATTATAAATATTACAACGTAATAAAAATTAACTATGGCAGCCATTCTGATTAATGAGTAAATGCATTCACTGTGTTACAGATCAGAAGTAGTTATTCTGAGTTATTGTCAAATTTGTAAAGTTTTACATTTCTTTGTGACTTTTTTTAATAGTAATTTTAATAAAACTGAAATATTAGAATTATTCTAAATTGTCTTATCTTATTGTTCTAGGAAGTATATGAACCAATAATGCCAATAGCTAGGAGAGATGACCGACCTGAAAAACCAATACATTCATCATCACATACAGAAACCAGAACTGGAAACACTGTTTTTGTGCGTGGTTATAGCATTACCAAAGAACTCTTAGAAAAAACTTTTTCTCAATGTGGAGCAATTATTAATATAACAATGGAGGTTGAAAAAGAGTATGTTTTTTTTCTCTTTCTTTAGTTCATATGCAATAATTTAGTGTGAATTTGCTTTTTTTTATAAATATTTTTTGAGATTTAAAACTATATCTTGAAAAACAAGGGTACCCTTAATGTAGATCGATGCCGCCTAAGATTTTGTAATGTTACTGACAGCTACGTCCCTCCACCTTTAGTTGCCTATTAACTATAATCATTGTTAAATAGAGGTTATTTTACCTGGTAAAATCACTTAGAATTATAATGAACAATGAAAACAATTACTGTATGCTCTATCAAAAATGAAACAACTAAAACCATAATCAAAGAAGGTAACTATCAATTAAAGAGGTATAAGGCCTTTTCTCTAATGTTAATTACTTACACTTTTCTTTAATAATTTTTATTTGAGAAAAATTTATAAAAGTAATAATGTATTCAATTTTTTCTTCCAGTCGTGGGTTTGTCACATTTGCAGAAGCTACTTCTGCAGAAAAAGCTATTAATGATGTAAGTATTAGTCAGTATATTGTATACTCTGAGTTTTTTAATTTTCATTATTATTAATTACTGTTTTGTTATGTTATTAATTTAGTTTTTGCACTTTAAAAAAGTGTAACTTGCTTAATATAAAAAAAAATTGTGTCTGTTGCATGTTCAAGTGTGCTTACAGATGTAAGTATACATAGGGTTGTTTAATTAATTTAATTTATTAAGTTTAATAAGTATAGTATGTAAATTAATATTTAAGTACAGAAGTTTTTGTCAAAGATTGGAAGTTAGAATTTTCATTTATTCATTTAATAGCCAGTAGGGTCCGTTTTGTGCGAAAGATTTATTCTAGGATATGGATCTAAATAATCTTGAAATTTTCTGTGTAATTTGGGTTACATTAACTTTTAATTTACTCTTACATAAATACTTTTCTTACTTAATAATGAAGCCTGTTTATAATAGTATTACACCTCCAGGATGTGTCAAAGAGGCCCAACTTCTTTCATAGTGGGAATGAAATTGAGAAACAGATTAAAAAGTGTTGGCTTTAGATTCCTTGCGCTGTCCTTCCTGGCATTTGTTTGCTAACAGATTTGATTCATAAAAGGATCTACTTGACGAAGATAAAATTATTTGTTTGGTTTAGAAAAAGAATAAAGAATAATTTTACTAAGCTGAAGCAATCTCTGTTCATTCAAATATACTTGGGTATATTTCATGAAAAATTTGTTTTTAAATTAATTAACTCAGCAAATTTTGCAGTTGCATGGGTCTGTTGCTGGGCAGTCAAAGCTTAGTGTAACTTATGCTAGACGTCAACCATATGTCCCTCCTAGTAATGACTCCAGTCCAGCTTCAAAAGTGGGCTCTACATGGCAAGCTGCTGGTAAGGTCTTTGTATTAAATGATTTTTATGAAATATTGCATTAACATAATTACATATCTAAATTAACATTTTTAATTAGTTACAATCATGTAATAACCTTTAATTGTGTTTTCAGCTGATTATGTTGTTTTCTTTTTTTTCAGCAAATAACCATGTCCAGAAGGGAAGTAATAATGATAACAGGGTTCCTGTGTCTTATGAAGAATTATGCCATTAAAAAAGAAATTGAGATAATTCAATGTATAATGTTATAAAATATTGTTGTACCTGATTTTATTAAAATTTAATCTATAACCAATCTTGTATTTAGAAACTTCAGATTTTTATTAAAATATCAAATATTAATTTGTTTACTTTTTTTGTTTTCAATATTTTTCTTTCGTCCTTTAAATATCTTTTGACTTAGTAGTTATAATGATTTCTTAATCTTCAAAGAGTAATCATATATCAAACTGACTTTCATATTAGAACAGCTAATAAATATATTATCTTTATTGATAATATGAAAATCCATCCATCAGCCATAAAAGCAACAATTAATTATCCTACTTAATTTAATAACTTCCTCTCCCTCAAAAATATTTTATTTTACATTCAACAGCCTCTCCTTATTTTTCTTTCCTTGACCTCTATACCAAGCAGATTCCTTTATTTCCTGCTAACTTTATTACATTACTGCCCCAATACATTTCCAGCACAATACTTCCTATTGGCTTGCCAATTGGCTCATTGTACTTTTTCAAGTTCCCTATTGCATTGAACACTTTCTACTTTGCTGTTTTTTTTTTCTTAATGTCTGATGTGATTCTGCATAATGAGTTATGATCATTCGATCATTTAAGCCTGTCCCTGAGCCTTTAAGTTCATATATTATGACCAGCACACACAGACTATGGTGATTCTGGCAACCTTGGTGTTTTTATACCAAGAAAGTGACATGTTTTTAAGAATTGAAGCCCAGGGTCAGAGGGGGTAGGGGATTTTCTATCATTTCACTGGACATTAGACTAATGTTCTCTTCAGTGGCAGATTTGTTATACTGCCTGCCCCATAGGGATGGGCAAAGTCCTTCTTTTTAAGGAACCATTCCATTTTTGAAGTTTTTTCTTATTGAACTAATTCAAATGAACTATATAGTTAATTTTTTTATTTTAAGCTACCAATAAATAAAAGTCGGTTGTCATCCGCATGATGGTATAGGAAGGATCAATCTAATTAGGGATTGATAAATTATTTGCCACTTCTATAAATTTGTTTTATTGAAAACTAGTTTCGAATGTTATACATTCATCCTCAGTTCTAAAAACACAAAAAATTCAAAAATAAGCAATTCAAAATATAGTTGGTATTATTATACATATTAAATTATATAAATCAGTATTATAAAACATTTATGAATTATGAATTTAATTAAGACAAGAAATCAAATACATGTTGGTACTCACCAAGGTTTAAATGGATTATATGAAACAGAAAAGTTTGTGCTGGTTCCTTCTCGCATTGTACTAACAATGAACGAGAAATAGGCAGGATGTTTTAGGTAAACGGTTTAAGGGTCAGGATTTTCCCAGTAGTGTTGGTGAGTAATTGTACAATACTGATACCCAGGTTCTTTAAGAACTGTGTTCAGTTTAAGAACTGAATAAGTGAAATATTTATATTCTTATGTGAAAAAGGGAAGTACATTAAAATAAAAAGTAACTTTGGTACAACTACAGAGGAGCGGCGCACTATCAGAAGAGTCTAGAGACTGAATCGTGTGTCGTCTCACTAGCGATCTCTGGGTCCATTCTTGTTAACTACGTGCCTCCTTTTTCTTATAAATTTGGTTTTATACTCACCGCTTAAAGCTGTTTTTTTACAAGTAAGTTTTCGATTGCTATGAAAATTTGTTTATGGTAGTTTTGGGGGGTGCAAAAAACGAACATCAACTTTGTCTCTCCCTAAAAAAAATATTTTACCCCGCTTTGTTACGTCGCACAAATTTTATTCCGAGTTGCTACACCCATTGTGATTTAATTTTGTTAGATTCTAGTTTGCACCTATTTATGATAGTTAATGGGTAATTTCATGTTTTTTAATTATGAAATTAATCATTTATAATCATAATGGATAATATTAACAGTATTTATTTTTGTAGAAAATTAAATTAATTATTTAAAAAATTCAATTGCGATAGTAAAGTGGTAATTTTATGGTTTTTAATTATGAACATATTCATTTACCTTATTTTTAGATAATTAAATTAGAACTAAATTTGAATTATGAAGATCATTTAAAAAAAACATTACTTGATTAATTATTATTTAATTGTATAAAAATAAGTGAAATACTTATATTCTTATGTGAAAAAGGGGAAGATGTTAAGTACATTAAAATAAAAAGTAACTTTTTTCTTTAAAAAAACAAAAACAGTTATATCCAAATAAGAATCAATTTGAAAACTGTGAACAGCTTTAAGCGATGAGCATAAAACCAATTTATAAGAAAGTGCTGAAAAAGGAGGCACGTAGTTAACAAGAATGGACCCAGAGATCGCTAGTGAGACGACACTCGATTCAGTCTCTAGACTCTTCTGATAGTGCGCCGCTCCTCTGTAGTTGTACCAAACCCTGTACCTATTAACTTTATCGAGTGGGATTGGGCCAAAGAAGGTGCTCTCAGCTGTTTTCGATTTCCTTTCGTTTCTTTACAATACCGATTACTGTTGCAGTTAGGATACACCAGCTCTATATTTAGTTATTTTAGTGGTGATCAAAGTCATAAATGGAAGTTGACTTATAGACTAAACCAGCCAAATTGGCAGATACCTATAGGTTTTCTACATATATGTAGAAAACCTTGACAAGGAAGAATTTCATTTTGAAATTTAATGTTTCATACACCATGCGCTGACAATAGAGAGAGGCTTGGAAGATACCACTGCATCATCCACATCAAGTTTAATTTATAAAAATAAATTGGAAGAGGAGTATCCCAACCTTATTGCAGCCTTAAGAATATTTCTTACCACTCCAGCTTCTTTTCTAATGGAGGAAGGATTTTCAACTAGCTGAGACTGACTAAAAGTTATTTGAGGAGCACGATTGCTCAACAATAGTCAACAAATCTTAGTATAATCTACATAGAGCGCAAATGAGCTACTTCCATAAACTATGAGGAAGTCATAAACATTTTTGCTGCAAAAAAAAATATCGGAAAGTGAAATTTTAAAGTTATTTGTACGTGTTAATATTTTATTTTTGTTTGTTTAATTAGATCTTAATTTAGTCAATAAAATGTGTTATGATATGATATTTATTTCGAAATATATTAGCTAAAATACAATTAGCAATTGAATTTTTTATTGGGGAGAGAGGATGAAAGAAGGGGTGGCAAAATGAAGTTTGCCCTCTTGGAAAAAATCCTAAATTCGGCCCTGTCCAAGTGTGCCAATGAAATTTTTTTCAGGATTGTATGGTTTGGTCAATTAAAAAGTACTTTAACCATCATTGTATTTATAAATTGACTGTTAGCCCATTATTAGAAAATTTTCGCTCGAAATTTGCTGCCTGGGGCAAGTGCCCCCTTTGCCCTCCCCCAAATTCCGGGCCTGGTTCTATGTCCAACGAATATAGAATGGACTATTCTCTCTTTGTATGTTTAGGCTAAAATCTCTATCACATTTGTTGTATGGAGCACTTACAAGCACTGTCATTGCCTTGGTCGATTCTTCTTCCAGTTTAAATAAGTTGAAGAAAGTCAAATAAAAATGACACTTGGACATCTTAATAATGAACAACTTATTGAAGAGTGATTAAAAAAGTGAACTAATGAAATCACATTTAGGGATTAATTTATGTTGACATCAACATTGAAGAATAATTCATAAAATGTAAACAGTTTGTAATATAGAGGGTTAAGCTAAAGAAGTTATGAAAATCTTTTCTTTTCTTATCTTCGATAATTCCATATTTAATAAATCAGTGGCCTTGATACTGTCACCTAAAAAGTCAATATATGCCATCACTCTAGTAGTAGAACAGGGATTATTTCTCATCACACAGATAAATTACTTTTTCTTTTTTTTTTTTTTTTTTTTTTTTTTGGATGGTCACTTGTTCAATACTTGTCATTCACTTCAATAGGAGAATAACATTAGGGGATGAAAATGAAGTACATATAGAAGAAGAGCATATAGTAGTAGAGCAGATGGAAGAATACAAGTTCAAAGTTAAAGCATATGGAAATTTATTAGATCTTGAAATTCACCCAGTCCTGATCTCAATCCCCACCCCACTCCATCTTTGTCTGTACTGATTTAGCTCTCAAGTCTGAGTTCCTTGATTTTGCAAGCTAATCCACCCTCTTGTCCTGGAAAAAGTAAGTTCCCTGTTTTATTAAGGTATAATTATTAATTTTTGAAAAATTATTGATTCTGTTTGGTGATAATTAAATATTAGTTTAAGATTCTCTCTGTAGGCATCCTTATAGAATCAAAGATAATTTTTGCCATATGACTTCATCTATTCACGAATTTGTAATCCTTAGTAATTATTTCAATAATTCCTTTCTTTTTTAAAATAAAAAATAATATAATTTTTGTTGTAATTATATTTAAATACTTTCCTATAACAAAAAAAAGACTGCTTTTGTCTGAACTTTTATTTTTTATTTTGTTTGTTCCCCAAAATAATATGAGAGAACTTAAGAGCATAGGTATCAATATATTAATTTTTGGAAATTGATAATTAATTACCATGAATGAGCAATCATGACGTTATTTTTATTATTTTATATTTTTTTGGGGGAAGTATTGGTGCAGAATATAACAAATTACACAATATCGGACAAAAGATTTTTTTTTATAAAAAAAAATACAGGTGTTTAAGGTTTTAAATAACCAAGATAAAGAGGTTGTTCTCTTTATTGTTTCACCTAATAGTCATACTTAGATTAATTATAAACAGTATTGCAATAAATTATAATCTTGCTTGATATTCATTTTTTTTATTTATTTTTTCAATTCATTTATCAGAGGGTCACTGAATCGAAAAGAAGTCAACTTCTATTCGTCATCAGCACCACCGATGAGCATCTGGATAAGACCTTCAGTGTCAATCATGCCTTGGTCATCAATGTCCATGGCATCGAATGCATCAGCGACTTCCTTCTTGGTGAACTTGTCTCCCCAAGTCAGAAGAGCATGTTTTAATCTAGAAGCAGAAAAATATGATATCTATATTAAAAGGATGCAGGAAGAAAGCCTATTTTTAACTATATTTGGTATAACTCATATCATTTTATTAAATAAACATTTTCTGCCTGTGTTAGTTAACAGTATCTGTACCACCAGATGTAAAGGGCATCATGATAAAAAAATTGAAATGTTTACAGATTGTCAAATACAATTTTGGTTTATTATTTTCAATAATAGACCTTTGGAATCGACCAAGGAAAACATTTTTGTAACCCCCCTCAAAATTTGAAGTTTTACGTTTCAAGATACGTGGAATCCAAATATTGAAAAAAAAAATCCGTCCGTCCGCGGCTTGGACCGATTGTCTTGAGATTCGGTACCAATATCACAGGTCACCCCGGGATTTTTTTTATGTCCTCCTCATCTACAAGTTTATCAATAAAAATATTTTAAACTTCTTGTCTAATGAACTAATTGTCTGTCTCATGTTCTATACTTCAATAATAAATACCTGGAAAGGCACACACAGTGCCATTTCCAATGGTCTGGTTAGTTTACAATTACAAACAAGTGATTTAGCAACTGAGAAATGCAGAAAAAAAAAAAAAAAGATCTTAAATTCAGTTGTTTAAAAAACTGTAAAGATTGTTTACTTCTGGTAAATATAAATTGATATGTACTTTGCCTATAACTTTGTTTCTTTTTTCTTTAAAATATACATTTATTTAGATTTTTATAAACTTACACTTCACTGCTGATGAGGCCGTCTTTGTCAAATGCCTTGAATGCATTTCTGATGACATCATCGGGGTCAGACCCTACAGCAAAATTTTAATTAGCTAATCAGGATTACTGATAATTATTCATACTAAATCTTGTAAATTATAAAATGTTTATAACCTCCAGACATCCTCTGGGCGAAGAGTGTCAGCAACTGGGTGAAGTTGACTGGTCCAGGTGCTTCAGCAAGCATCTCATCAAGTTCTTTATCAGTGACGAGCTTGCCGACCTGGTCCCAAGTGGATCTGAGATCCTCTTTTCCAAGGATACCATCCTTGTCCTTGTCCATGAGGGAGAAACCCTAACATTTGAAGTAATAGCATTTATATATTAATTATTCACCATATAGATAAATTAACTATTGGTTTTAGAAATTTTTAAATGTAACTTTATTGAAAATCAATAACATATTGAATATAAAACATATTGGGAAATTGATCTATGCATTAATACTCCAGGAGAATTAAAGTCTTGTTATGTGTTTTAAACATTTATCAATGAATTTAATCTTTTTTGAATAAAATTATCAGAATTTTAAATTTTGTGGGAGTATTTCATCTTAATCAAAATGCTGAATGTAAACATAATTTCATTATCAATATCTCAATCAAGATTTAATAAAAGTTCAGGCTTGATACCAACTTCTTTGAATTCTGCCACTTGGAACTCAGTGAACATGGAGAAGACAGAAGATCCAGAGCGCTTGGCCTTCTTGCTGCTCTTGGATGAAGGCCTCTTGGCAGGGGCAGGTGCTGGTGCTGGTTCTGGTGCAGGCTCGGGAGCTGGAGCCTCAGCTGGGGCTTCAGCTTTCTCTTCTTTTACCTTCTTCTTCTTCTTCTTCTCCTTATCCGCCTGTTTTAAATGCAATTGTTTAAAATGTGTATTTTTTAAAACAAATATCTAATTTATCAATATTTCTTTGAACATTGATTCTGTTCACCTGATTCGAATGTATATTTGGAAGATATATCCATTTTTAACATCAAATATTCACATTTTTTAAAATTTTATTTATTGCTTACTTCATTCAGTTATGAAGAAATTAAAGAATTTATTAATATTATTTTAAACATACAAGTTTTTCTCATTGCATTGATAAATAAATATAATGTATTTCATCCGTTGATATTGATAGTCAACAAAATTTTAATATAATTATGTCAAATTCTTTTATATATATAAATTTTAATATTCAGTTTTTATATTTTATTCTGAATACTTTGTTCTCTACGCAAATATTGACACATTACTAAGCCGCTAGCATATATTCAAATTTATTAGCAATAAAGGATTAAGTTCATATTTAAATTCACTGAATTTGAGTTTTTCCTAATTATCCACAAGAATAGATAAAAAGAGTGATTGAATAATCGAAATATCAGCACAAAATATGTATAGGTTGTTAGTTATATTGTAAAAAAAAATATTTTGTTTGTAGCTTTGAAATTATTTAGACGATTGTCATATAGTATATGAATGTTATAAACTACCGACTTATGCAAATTATCATTCCATAAATGAACATTAAGTAGCTTCAACATTGTGAAAAAAAAAAAAAAAAATTATAATACCAAGCATGACTTATTTGTAACAAATGAATATTTTTTAAATAAATTTAAAAATTAATATCTTTTGAAGCTTTGATCTAAAAAATTTCAATTGCTTAACAGTTTTTGTTCACAATCATTTAATTATTTTTTAATAAATTTTTAAAAAAACCTTATAAACTGACAAGCTTTTAATTTTATTATTTACCCAATATTTTAAAATTAATTTTTGTAAATTTGATGTTATTCACTTTCATGTTTAACTAATTACAACAGCATTTAAGAGTTAGCTATTGTATATTTAAGAGTTAACAATTAGCTATTGTGTTTACGATTCCATAAGAGGGCATTTGAAACTCGATACCAAGCCATAAGTAGTGAATTCAAAACATAGTATTGCAGATTAAAATTTGCTTACTCTTTAAAATGAATTATCATTTTATTCTCAATTATATTAATTACTATCAGTAAGGCTTATGGTTGTAATGGCTGAAGGGATAGTCTATCAGGCCTAGACCGACTTTTAAGGAGACTTAAAAATAGATTCAAACCAATATTAAAAGGAGGGCTATAGATTTTTGGAAGCCAGCCAGAAATGTTTAAAATTAGATCACTATTGATAAATAGTTATAGCCCAGCCCATTTATTTATCCCAATTCTATTTTAGGGATGAATCAATAAGAAAATTTAAACAAAAACTTTGATTACATAACAGAAACATTTAATATTAATGTAATTTTCTCTTGTCTAATAAATATTTAAAAAATGTAAGAACATTTAGAAGAGGTGGAATTTGAAATATATAAGCCTTTTCCCACTTCAAACATGAAAGTAGATTTTATTGAAAATATGAATTTATTTCGATCAACTTTTGGCAAAAAGTTGCACAGTAATGGTATACCTTAAAACAAATTTCAAGAATTTAGAAATAGTCATTTGATTATTATTTTTACTAACATTACTTTTAAAAACATTAGGATATTGTCTTATTTTTTACAATCTCCAAAAAAAAAAAAATTATAACTGATTTAAAAGTTGAAATTTAAATGAAATGATAGTACAGTATGTTGGTAATAATAATCCAAGAGCTTTTCTTTTCATTAGGAAATAATTCTAATTACAGCACCATATATTGTCTAAAGTAAAATGTACAAAAAGATGATTCAGACATAAGACTCACCATGATGTTGTTTAGTTGATGTCTCTAAAGGCCCGACTGACTCTGCACCAGTCTACCCTTACTACTTTGTTCTCCCCCACTCGACTACCTTCTCTATATTTAAATTTTCTCCCCACCAAACCCATATATAGGTAAGAGGTATCGGTGTATGCCCTACATCCTATTTCATTGTCTTTATTATTACTAGTTTTGAAAACTAAGGTAATTATCATAAAAACTCAGAGATGAATTGATACTGAAATTGAAAATTTAAGATTGCATTGGTCAGATTAAATATTTACTTATTTTATTTGTTTAAACCTGATCACAAAATATAGACAGATATTAATATAATAAGAGTGAATACAATAAAAAACTATTATTATTATCAAAATTAGCATAGTAGTTACAATTAAGCAATTTGAACAGAACCAATGCTTAGATTAATTTTCTCACAATTAATGATTATCCATTTTGAGATTGACAATTTAAAACATCCAAGACTTAAAAATAGAAGGTCTTTAGACTTCCCAACCAATTAGTGACTAATTACCTCTTTTTAAGGCCTTAGTCCGTTTTCTAAAAGGCCAAGAGTTTAAACAAGTGGATGCTAAGCCATGGAACATATTTTGATTAATTACTAAAATTATATTATATCCATTTGTTTTATTTCTAATTAGATAGCATCTAAAAAGAAATAACCAGGTACAATGTAATACATTTTAGAATTCTTAGATATCTCATCAATTCAAAATTAAATCTCCTAGCTCTAATTTGGATGCAAAATTTAAATGTTTGAAAATTTTACTCTTTTAATTAACAATCCCGAGATATTTGGACAGAAATTCAAACTTATAAAAGTAAGTAAATAATTATGCTCTTAATTATTAAAAAAGGCAATATTACATTAAACAATAACTATCACATTACAAAATAAATATCACAACCTATTATAGTAAAATAAAAAGCATTATTAAGGTAATCTATGATAATAAATACCCAATTACTCCTAGACCTATATTTGGATATTAGTACAGAGGTTTATTAATTAGTTAAAATTTTTAATTTATATTTTATGGGACAATGTTACAGATATCAGCCATAAAAGAAAACCAAGCTCATTTATTATAATGATATATATAAACACACACACAGGAGATGTCCACTTCCCATGAGCTCTTTGATCCACTTTTAATCATTTTTAAAAATAATGGATTTTCAAAAGTAATACAAATTTGATTAAAATAATAACTGAATAAAAATTAAATTTAATTTATGAGATCAATACAAGTAGAAAATATATATCTCATGAAAAACTGAATAAAAAGAAAACTAAAACATTAATGAAGGCTTCGAAAATGAAGATAAAAAAATGTGAACAAATATAATTTACCAAAGAAAAGATAATAAAAACAGAAATAGAGGAGTAATTAACATAAATAAATAAATCGAAAAATATAGAAGGTTAATTTACATAAATTGTCACATAGATAGTTAGTAAAATTATAAACCAATTCCATACCATTGGAATGGTTTAAGAATAGTAACATTTATTTGAAATAATAAAAATGTTTATTGGCATTAGTGTATCGAAAAATGTGGTAATAAGGTAAAATGATTTTTTTTCTTCAATAAAATTATAGTAGTATTTCTTATAGTTTATTTCTTATAGTAGTATTTCTTATAGTATATTTCTTATAGTAGTATTTATCATAGTATTTCATAAATAACACCAATCTACCTACTTCTTTTCTTTTTTTATAGTACTATATGTAGTATAAATAATAGATATGAACATAAATAATGTTCATATTTATTATTTATTTTATTACACCAATACAAATAAATTGTAAGGAAGTATGATATGATTTTGTTCACAGAGGACATTTATTTCTTTCTAAATGAAAGGATTTTACGTATTTAAATGTATCAAGTATAAATAAATATTTATCATACAATAGGAAATAATGGGAAAATAATAGAAGAAATAATTTTATTTACTAATTGTATTTGCATGGTTTCATACACTTAAGAGAATCTCAAAAAAATATACAACAGTAATATACACTAACAGAAATCCATAAATAATTCAAGGTAAGGTATCTACAAACAGTACTTTTTAAAGTTAAAATGCATTATTTGTACTTATTCAACAAATATTAATCCTGGCATTATTTTTCAAAAAACAAATTAATGAAAGGTAAAACAATAATATAAGTGCAGCAGGAATACAATAAGGCTATTTTATCAGACTTAATACTTAATATTCTGATGCCATGGCAAAAACAAAATGAAAAAATAATATTTTAGGTAGACTGCCTTGGTTTCAATTCTTCGTAACAAGGTCTTAAGAATATATAATTCTTCTTAGCAGGATTGTAAAACTCATGTCCCTAAAAACCAAAAATGAGAATTATAATTTGTTAATACTTTGAAATAAAATAATTAATAATAAACTTATACTGATTAATAATAAGTTAAAATTATGTAATGAAATATATCTTCTGTTCAATTTTTCAAAAATTCTAAACTTAGGAGCAGATTCATTCAGAGGTAAATTTATATTTATTAAATGATCTGAATAGTATCATTATAATAATAATTATATTGTTTCGTTTGAATACATATTTTTGTGCATATTATACTTCAATAGTGGTGCAACAAAAACTTTGGTTTATGTTATAAACTAAGCCAGCAACCAAATGGAGCCCTAGCAATCCACTAGTCCTATTTCTGAGTCTCAACATAAACTTAATGAGAAACAGAAATGATCTGTCTAAGCATACTTATATACTATTTTTCCTTTTCAACTTTTGGAGAAACACTAATTGTTTTAATATGCTTTTAAAAGCTTATAATTAATCATTACCTATTTAATTTTTTAGCTTTAACAGATTGATAAATATATGTTCTTTTTTGTATATTATACAAGTTTTAATGCCATTAATTAATATTAAACACAGTTCAAATGCCCACCATTGAAAATATTGATTGTTTGCCAAATAATAGAAGGCTGGCTGCCCTCCTTTATAAATTTGGTGGTCCTGGCAACTGTTAACATTCCCTATATGATTGGAATGTTTCTCCCTCGGGCTATATGATAGGTATAGGTTTATAATTAAGCTTGTATAGGTTTATAATTAACCAGCTAGCTGAAATAATTAACTTAATTAAAACATGTGTTACTTATTTTTAAAAATATATACTTATTTAACAATAAAAAAAAAATTCTGTAAATAAAGTGATTATGATTATAAAGATAGACTTAAAAAAATATATTTTAAAATCATTATATAAATTATAACATTTATATAAGAAGCTTCCATGATAATATTCTATAAACCTTAAAGAAACTGTCAACAGTTTCAAAACTCATTAAATTTTTTATGATGGTGAGAGTATGGTTTACCATGGTTTTACTATTTGTAAATAACAAATTAATTTCAACAGTTTATTCCATTTCATTCTTTTTTTTTTTTCCTCTGTTTCTGACGAGAAAGTGTAAGACAATTTCATTTTTATCACTATAGTAAGTTTCCATTTTCAAAACAGAATGAAACCCAAAATATCATAAAAGGTCTAGATCTCACATGTATTATCAAGCGTTGACCACAATCTCTAACATCGATTCATTAATTAAATATAACATGTGATCAATAAATACAAATTTACCAAGACCATCAATACACTGATTATTAAACATAATAGCTGATTATCTATATAATAAAAAGCCTGCCTACGTATGTGCTCCGTAATGCTTAGACTCATGAAAATAAGTTCGCTGCACACATTTTTTAATAAGTGCGAAATTGTTATATTTGGTCTACTTTATTGCCATTTATACAAATTCATTGTTGTTTTGACTCTGTTCCTTGAAAATGCCTGCAATAAATGAGACTGAACTTACATCATTTTATAGGTTATTATTTTAAAGATAATGTTGTACTTTTCATATATTATTATTATTATTATTTTCTGCTGGCTTGAAATTCACTAAGTGCAATTTACTTACATGAATGAAGACGTCCTGATTAACGCATGTAAGTTTTATTTTGCATAAAATTGCATATATAGCCGTAATTAAACAAATTATTTGGAAATGAAAACATTTTAACAAAATTACAAAGGAAAGTTTCATAAAGTAATACGGGGTTGTTTATAACACACATAAATAAGATCCAATTTTTTGGGAAAATTCTCAAAAGGTTTTATAAGTTTATTTTTCTCTCTTAATATTTGTGGAAATCCAGTTAATCCCCACTATTTCATTCTCTTCCTTTTATACCCCTTAGTGCTACGCGCAGTTTTCAGGAAAATATAAGTTTTATAATTTATTGGACATAAATTAACTGATGGATATTATAACAAACAACATTCTGTATTAAGTTTTACAAGTGAAGGGAATTAGAAACCCGCACAACCTATTTAACAACAAAAATTAAAATTGATCATGCAAAAATGTTTTCATATAATGACAATTGTGATAATAACTAGTTAGTTTGTTATCAGCTCATAGAATCCCTTATTCAAATACAAACCCAAAGTGGACTCAATGATCAAAATTGAAAGATAATTCCACCAAAATGGATCATTAATCTTAAGAATCTATTTTTATCTGCAAAGATGAATTGTTCAATTTTTTCATCAAGGATTGAGTTATCGATATATAGGAAAAATATTTGGATAGTCTCACTGGATCATACAATACATAATTAAAAACTTTAAAGACGGATCAATTGAAAATAAAAAACAAATATGGCAGAAAACGATTTCTCATAGTAGAAAAGCAGCCATAAATTCCAAATAAGTGTTTGTGAACTTGCAGAACATGTTACATCAGAATGTTCCACCCTAACTAGTTTTATGATGAAAAATAATAATTTATGTGTTGTAAATTTTGACACATTTTACAATTTTTTTACTGCACAAAATCTGGGCTCTAGTTATTATGTTATTTTATATTGTATTTACTATCTATATTGTCATTGTATTTCATTATTGCTTGTACAGTTATTGTTTGCTATAACCTGTTTTTCATATTTTTTACTGATATGAAGAAAAACTTTTGGTATAAAACTTTTAGAAGATAAAATTTTTAGAGCCAAAATACATGGAATAATTAATCCTTCGTATATACAGCATTAAAAATAAATGAAATATAACAACAGGAAAAGTACATAGATTTTTATATTCTACTTATCTTGAAATGTGAAAACCTCAAATTTTGAGAGGGAGGTTAAATTTTTTATATTTTGGTGACAGATACTTTATCGCTTTCAAAATCATTTTAATAATTAACCTACTAATTATTATATCAATATTGTTTCAATTAGAAACAGTAGTAAAATTTAGTAAACATGACAATAGGTTTGATTTGGTGTTTAAACCAACTAAAATAAAAGATAATTATGTTTTAGAAAAATAACTTACATGGGGAGGGCACAGTCAATATGTCACCGATTTCAACCAAATTTTATGTGATGATTCTACATCCAAAAGTCGGCATTTGTTCCAATGGACCCTAGGAGCCGAGAAAAAATAAAAATACTGAAACTGTTTTATTTTTTATCTCCAGTTTGAAAAATGATATCGAAGTGTTTTTTCTATCAAAACATAAATTTTGAGTGTATACTAATAGAAAAATATTAACTTTAAAAAATGATGCTTTTTGGTTAAATAAATTTTAAAAAATGTTTAGATTATTGGTCAACCTAATTAGTTAAGATTTTTTTACACAAAAAATGGTGGCAGATTTTGATTCAGTGCACCGAAAAATCTTTATTTTCAAAATATTGACGAAAACAATAAATTATTTTTTTTTCAGTTTCGAGACTTAAAAATTAGTAAGGCACGATATTACGTTTTGATACCCAATAACCTAACCATTTTTTTCAATTTATTTGACCAAAAAGTAATCCTTTTTTAAACTTTGTATTTTTCCTTTAGTAAACACTAAATAATAAATGTTTTGGTGGAAAAACCACGTCAATATAATTTTTCAAACTGGAGATACATGCTGAAACTGCTTTATTTATTTTTTTCTCGGCTCCTATAGCCCTTCGGAACAAACACCGACACACATGTCCAATATTTTTGGATGTAGAATCACCACAAAAATTTGGTTAAAATCGGTGACCCATTGACTGTGCCCTTCCCTTGTTAGACGTAAATAAAAAATTACCTTGGACCAATCGTAGCTAACCGCATAGGCAAAAATCTGTCCATTGTGAGAGAAAGCACATCGAGTGATCGGTTGTTCCATTACTTCAGAAGGTTTCAGCTTTGTCCTAGCATCCTTATCCCAAAAACTAAAAGTCCCATCAGACCCCACAGTAGCCAATGTACCATGGGTAGGATGAAATGCTATGTCATTGACCTAAAACAAATTAAATGTTTGAGAATGAACATTCCTTCAAATCCTTAAATCTAATATTATATTAACATACATTGAAAATAGACAATTGTCAAAAGATTATATTTTAGAAATATCGGTAATCTTAATTTAGACAAGCACAAGTAGTTAGTTTACTCTAATATTGCTAATAAATATCACTTCTCTAAATCTAACCTCTGGATGCTGCTAGGGTAGCCAGAAGGTTTCAATGAAAAATGAAACTAAAAATAATTAAAACCACAATAAAAATCAATGAATGAATATTTACACAATACTCACAAATAATACGGAACATTTACATACTAAAACATTGAGCCTTTAAAAACACATTTCAATTAAAGCTAATGTAAGTGAACATATACACATGAGTCAGTTTGAAGAAGTAGCTTTCTTCTAAACTTCTAATTCTGACGTTGAGATATTGCACCTCTAAGTCCTTTGAGTAAAATATATAAGGAATAATACAAAGAAAAAAAAAAAAAACGTCTCCCCTTCATAACTCAATTCTCAATTTCACAAAAATAGGATTTAACACCATTTGAAACAGACATATTCAAATGTATTCACACTTAAAAAAATAATCAAGATAACTTTTCCTACCAAACCTATTTAGTATTTAATATAATTTAATTATAATAATTTAATATAATTAAACCATTCACTTACGATCAGATTTCTTAATTTATTTACTAAGGTATGTATTTTTTTTTTTTTTTATTTGAGGCTAATGAACTAAAATATTCAATATAAAAGAGAAGAATTAAGTTAAGAAAAATAAATTACTAACTGCATATATATCCTGGTAACCTCCTGTTCCATTGGTCCGGTGGCATTTAAAGGTAAAGTTATTTTTGGGATTTTGGGGATTAACATACTGGATGGCCACCCTACCCTCTACGCTTCCAAGGGCAAAACCTTAAAAATGCAAAAAAAAATAGATACAAATAATTTATATATTGAAAAATAAACCTTATATTTTAAGCACAATACATGAACTTAATTGAAGTAGGAAAAATAATATAGCAACTTAGAAAATTTAATAGTTTAGGATACCACCCTACTCAGAACTCATTACTGTCTCTAAACCTAAGGAAATGATATAACCATGACATTGAACATTTCACCATAGGAAGGATTAAATTTTAAGTATCAGCGATAAATTGCTAATCTTTAAAAATAAAAATTTTCATTAATACTCCCAGTATAATGGCTACTTCCACCATATCCTAAAAATTGTACTTAATAATTGATAAGGTTCCCAGACTATAATTTGATACATAATGGTTAAGATATTGTTTGGAACATAGATGCTATTCCAACTTCTTGAATAGCATCTACGTTGGGGAGGGAAGAGAAGGTGCGGTCAAAATGAAAAACACAGATAAGTATAAAACTCATTTTTGAAGTGTGCCAACTATATTCAATCAATCAGGCATTGATGAATATAGAAATTTTCCGATAATCGGCCGATACCGATTTACAGAAATTTGTTTTGAGCAAGCAGAAGTTGATAGTTCCGTAATACCTAAAAAAAAAAACGCACACAAAAAAAAAAACCTGTACCACTAAAACCCATGAAAGGCCTTCGGTTCAGTACTAAGTAAGAACCGTACTGTTTCTAAGCCAATGGTTGTGCAAGGAGGTGATTCGGCGGAGATCACACTCAATCGCCAATTTTTCCCCCAATTAACGTTAGCCATTTTATAGAAGCTGGGTGAGTCCCAACTGAGTCTCCCGATCCCACAGGGCTTACGACTGAATACAGAATAAATTATCTGCCTCAGCCAGTCTTGAATCCGAAACCTTGAGATTAGTAGCACATTGCCTTACCCCGCTCCCGTTCTGCAATACCTAATGCCATAAAAATGGCTAAACCAGGATGCAACACTAGCGCTTATGAGGCACTTACCACAAGAACCGGATCGGACACAAACACAGTAAAGCTAAGCTAAGCCAGGCAAAACTACCCCCTTTACATGCTTGATTTGCCAAGGTTAAGCGAAGGTGTGAACACATCTTAAGTAATCTCTTTTAAGTTTATTAGTCATTATAATTACATCATAATAATTATTATTGAAGAAAACCATGAATACTGAAATATCATTACTTATAACGACAGATCAAAACAGAAGGATACATACCTGTTGGTTGGTTTTTTTTATCTCGGAAAATAGCAACACATCTATGTTGATATTTGAGAGGTGATTCAACCCTCTTAAACTCTTGTGGACCACCTTCCAACTGATATATAATCAAACCCCTAGCAGCTGTTCCAACAACTGCCATCGGATAATCCTAAAAATATAACAGAGACATATAATAGAAATGTTTATAAACTATATAAATTCTTGCGTTAATGGAATTATCAGGGTGTCCTACGATATACTTTAAAAAAATTCAAGGATTTTAAGGTATGAACTGTAAAATTCAAGGTGCTTTTCGTCAATTTATTGGATTAAATTTAAAACAAAATTTGAACCATAAATTGTTGTATTTGATTGGTTTATGATAAAATGTGCAATTCGGCATTGAGAATGAATTTGAATAATTATAAATGTTGTATTACTGTTTGATAATGAAATATGTTACTTAGCTTCTTTAACTGAGGGCTCAATGCATCGCCAAAAGTAAAAACTAGAAAATACAGTACAAAACTAATTTCAGTAATAAATAAAATTCATAAATAAACTTTACCATAATTTTATTACTAAACCTATTTTTCATAACAAAATAATCATAATTATAGGAATAAAAAGAATCATGGCAACCCCTAATCCTTGTTCCTCCACCCTAGGCCTCAAGAACGATATTATAAGAAGACAAGTGTAAATCCGTTGAAATCACAAAAAATAAAAACAAATACTAGAAAATTAAAACATTTTACCGTTCCATAACATCACTAATTCACTAGGTGATAGGTAGAGCGACCCGGTAACGTGAGAAAGAAAAAAGTTAATGGAAGGACACTTGTTCTAGCTTATATGAAATTAGATATGATAAAGGGGACAACTAGGTCAACCTTATTCTCAAAATTTTATAGACTTGTTACTTAGTACTAGTGGAAAAAAGGAATTATTAGACTAAAAACTAAAAATTCCTGATGTCTGGCTGTTTTTCAAACAAAATTTCCGATTTTTTCCTGACTCAAAAATTAAAGCAAAATTTCCGATCTTCAAGGAATTCAAGACTGCTGCACACCCTGATTATTTTGCTTATCCATAACATTCCTAGTTCACTTAGCGACCCACTAAGGTAAGACAGAGCAGAGAATGAGTACATGTTTGAAAGATAGAGACTGATGAACAAAATTTGTGGAGGATTTTTGTAGCTTTCGAGGAATTAGAGATGATAAAGGGAATAACTATATCAATCTTCTTCTCAATATTTTATAAACATGTTGCTTAGTAGTGATGGAAATATCTGATGTGGACAACACATGACTTCCTTATACTCCTATTGAACTATAAATCGGTGGCACAAAAAGTGATCCTGAATTTGGTTACTAGTTTCCAAAGATTATAGTAAAAACAACACTCGATGACGCGATATCCATCTATTGACACACACATACGAGCTCTAGTTTCTGGAGGTCTCATTCCGTTATTAAATGTTGTTTTATTTCAGTAGGTAACAAGTTCCCAAGAGATTTCATCGTGTTCTGTGACAACACTAGAACTGTCAATGTCACTAGATAAAGTACTGGAAATCGACATTTTAAGCAGAAGAACCCACCTAGCTTATATCTTATTATCCTGCTGTAGACTTGTTGAACTCACAAATGGGGAGGAAAACAAATATTTTACATTCAATTTTAATACTTAAAACAAGTAATAAAAATGATTAATTTGAGTGAGAAAAAAATCGCGTTTGTAACCTTTATTACTGAATCATATGATCTCTATATTTAATTTTAATATAGTTTTTGATGTAAGTTTATTATGACCTTCAAGTGAAGTACACCTTTTGGCTCACCAATTTTAACCAAAATCTAGTATATTATTTATATTGGTATAAAAGTATTATTTATCAAATTTGAGAGGTTTTACATTATATTTTAAAATAATTTTTGATGAAAGTTTATTATGACCTTCAAGTAAAGTACTGCTTCTGGTTTCCCAATTTAAGCCAAAATCTAGTATGTTATATAAATCAATATATAAATTATAAATTGTAAATGTGAGAAGTTTTGCATTATATTTTAATATAATTTTTGATGGAAATCAATTATGACCTTCAAGTAAAGTACCACTTACGGTGATCATGCAGTGACCAAAAAAGGAGGTTCACAACTACATTTTACAACAAATGTACGTACGAATTGACGTCACGACGAAACTAGTCAAAATAGATTCAGTGATGGTCAAAATGGATATTTCCGTTGAAATCAGAAAACCGAAAATTTTCGAGATTACAATACTTCCTTTACTTTGTACAAGGAAGAAAAAATGCAATTATTAGACTAAAAACTAAAAATTCCCGAAGACTAGCTCTTTTCATGCATACTTCCTCTTCCTGATTTTTTCCTTATGCCAAAAATTCAAGCAGAATTCCCGATCTTCAAGAAATTCAAGACTGCTCGACACATTGTATACTTCTAAAGAGTATAGTTTCTGTATTTGCAATAAATCTATAAAAGTAAATTTTGAGTAACAGAAAGCAGGTATCACTAAAAGTAAATTGAGCTTCAAGAACTCTCTGCCTCGGAATAGGACAGGAAACTGCCTCTTCCATTTTCTTAGTCAAGCTCAGTCAACAGCACTGACCAGGCAAATCAAATTGAAGGCGGATATCAAGTTTCATCTCTCTTTACCTCATGTTGCTCCTGAATGTGGTCTTATACAAGATTATCAATTTTAAGAAAAACCCTAGACTCAAAATTTCTTTTAAAAAAGTAAGACCAACTACATCAGTTGCAACCATGGGGTTAGCAAATACATACTTTCTTAGAAATTAAATTTCGGTCTTCTAGACCAGAGAAAAATGAAGGTATGTGAACAAATACTTTGA
The DNA here is from genome assembly GCA_948150685.1 of Rhaphigaster nebulosa. Classification (NCBI taxonomy): domain Eukaryota; kingdom Metazoa; phylum Arthropoda; class Insecta; order Hemiptera; family Pentatomidae; genus Rhaphigaster; species Rhaphigaster nebulosa. Next base: position 65,001,103 of record OX411311.1, read on the forward strand.
TTTCTAGTCATTTTCATTTTGCTTACAATTCAATTAAGCAGCTACAGACCTTACATTAATTTTATAATGCAATATATTTTTAACAAGTTAAACTTTTATAACTCTCGAGTACATTAATGAAATAAAACCATGCCTGTCATATTTTTAATACATATTTCAATCCAGCTTTCACTAAATTGTAATTTTAATTTTGCCATGGCAATTAACCAAATAATTTGTTTATGCCTTTCTAATTTCCATTACCTTTAATTGCTACTAACTCAGGCAATCAGCAATAACCATTATAAATATATATATATATATATATATATATATATATATATATATATATATATATATATATATATATATATATATATAACAATTGAATAAACACTAAACCAGTATTATATATACTATTACATAAGTCTATAAACTTAAAGGAACAAGGTATATGTAACATATGTAAGGACTCACAACATCAGCACAATAACATCGTTCAGGAAGTGGAAGTTGGCGAATAGGTTGAGGACTTCGGGTATCCCAAAACTGAAATAGCAATAGAAAAATCAAATTTCCATTAGGTATGGAAAAATTATCTATCACATTATACATGAACAATAAAAAAACCTTTAAAGTTTTATCCCAAGAACCTGTCATAAGACAGGAATAATTAGTAGCCTTAATCCAGTGGCAAGTCTTCACAGGAGCATCATGTGCAGCAACTTGTATAGTCTGATTACTTGCCAGATCCCAGCATTTAACCATTTTATCACAAGCTGCCATAAAAACTTTTGTACCATCCTACAAATAAATCAATAAACTGGAGGCACTTTTAAAATGTAAATGCTTAAAAACAAAAGTAATAATACTTACATCACTCCAACAAACATCTAGTACTGGGCCTTGCATAGTCTGCATCGATTTGGGAATAGTTTTACCAGACTGTTCAACCTCCCAACACCTTACCTTTATAAATAAAACAACACAAGTTAAACTTGAAAAATATTATAGAGCATAATTCAATAAAATGTAAAATACATTGTTATCCCATGATCCAGCAATAAGAAAATTCTGTGGGAGGCTAGAAGGGCTGAAAGCTAAAGATGAGATAGAATCATCTGGGGGTGATGATACTTCAAAGTCCTTCATAGGATTCGCGGATGAAGGCGTAACTGTGGCCCCAAAAGAGCTGGATGTGTTTAATCCTCCTCCAGTAAACATCTGTAAGGCCATATAATATTATCTGAATTGCAGGGAAATTATAAATAACAGTAAGAGCAATCTGAGAAACGATAGCATTCACATAATAGTGCAATAACTTAAAACGAAGACTTAGTATATGAAGTAATTAACTCGAATATTACAACAAATTAACATTCTTTAAAACATATATGATTTATTAAAATTTTAAGATTATGAATAATAGTAAAAATGTTATCATATCATGTCAATATAAACATGCATTTGGTAATAAAATGTAAATGATGTATTTTAACCTTTGACAACTGTATGACTATGTTGCTTAAATAATTAGTGACTAGCTGGTAACAAAGAAGTTTGAAGTACAATCACAGGGTCTTTTAAAAGTTGTGTTTAATCCATTACAAGTACCAAAAGAAACGGAACGGTCGCAACCTAGGGAATAATGGCGCAAAATTCAAGTTGACTGATTCTGAAAATTGGTAGTGATAAATATCTATCTTATTTCGATTTTCTCAGAAATCAAATAATACTCAAACAAATATCCAAACGAAGCGGCAAAACAATATAGAAGTAAAGCAATAATATAATTACAATTCTTTCAATAAGAAAATACATCGATTTGAAATCGATTCATTTCGAGTGTTTATCAATTAAAATTTGTTATTGCCTTGAGTGGGTAGATTTCTTCATTAAGCAGGAATGCAATTAAAACGTAGTTTTTTTTCTCGGTCATTTGTTATATAATTATAGTATAAAAGTGTGTGATATTTTCATTAGGCATATTCTTCAGAATAATCGAATATTCTTCATCATGCTTTCTTCAAAGAAAGTTCAATGACTTAAATGTGTGAGGTATGGCATAAGTAGCTATTCCGGCAGTTTTAAATGATTATCTGCGAATTTTTATTTTACAATTTCATAAAATCATTTCATTATGGCCGTTAATTTGGATAAAAACAAAGCTGCAATGATTTCAGCTTGGAAAGAAGTGGTGGATGATAAATCGCCCACAAACTGGTATGTGTGCCTTGAGTGACCGGTATTCCGTTCATTCACTTTGTTTCAAAAACTTGATGTGGATGAAGTATAAATTTAATGCTCCTAAAGTGTCTAGTTTTGAGTTTATGTATTTATTTACAGGGCTCTGTTTGGGTATGAAGGTCAAACCAATGATTTGAATGTGATTTCTAAAGGAGGTAGTTTTATATTTTTCTAAATACATTTTGTTGATATTTTAAAATATTTATTTATAATTATATATATTTTTTAAGATGGTGGAATAGAAGAATTGAAGGATGAGTTTAGTAGCGGGCAGATAATGTATGCATATTTAAAGGTGTTGGATCCCAAGACAAGTCTCCCAAAATGTGTTTTAATTAATTGGGTTTGTAAAATATTTTTAACTTTTCAATTTCATATATTTTTAAATACCTACTACAGTTATCATTTCAATTTGAATTCAGCAAGGAGAGGGTGCACCCCTTGTTAGGAAAGGAACTTGTGCCAATCACATAAGAGATGTCTCTAATCTGTTAAGGGGTGCTCATATTACAATTAATGCTAGAAATGATGAAGAAGTTGATGAAGATGTAGTTATTGAAAAAGTAGCTAAATCAACCAGCTCTGCATATAGTTTCAAAGAAAGAATTGGTGATAAAGATAGACAAACAGCTCCGGTTGTAAGTTTTTATTTTTAGTTCATTATTAAATTAATTTTTTAATTTATTTGTATATTCCATCTTTTTTATTAAATATTTTCTTTAGTGATTTAGCCTATTTTATAATTTATATACTGACATTAGTATATAATTGATAGTAGCCTTGAGAAATTTTTTTCTCACAAAAAAATTTTGGACACTTAATCTATTCTAATTAAACTTTATTAAGGAATGTGGTTGCTGTGGAATAGAATTCGTACTTTCTCACAAGAAAATTGTGGAATGCTTATATTTAGTTATAAGGGGTAGTTAAAACTTTAAGGCCAAGATCCTCCCTCCATGTACCATCAGAAGATTTAGTTAAGCTTTGTATTATTAAAAAATAGGGTACTAGTTATTTATACCATTGATTAAATAGTTTTTAAATTTGATTGTTTTGTTTTTTAAACTGTTTGTAAGCAGATCCAAAGATTTAAAGGTCAAAACCTGTAATTATAATGGCTTCAGTTGAGTAATTTGCTATTGCATCTGTATTATAAGTAATTTGAATTAATATATTTAAAAAAACCAAAAACATATTTAAAGCTTAACTGCTATGCTGTGGATCAAGCTTGTTGCTTGATGACATCCTTTCTTGCTGTCGAAAATAAATAAAATGGTAGTGGAGGTTTTGCCATGGCTGTTTTCGTCTCATTCGGGTTGTTATCAACTTCTTTTAATTTTCTCCTCTAGAGAATGTTTCATTCTTTTTGTATTCATTTTAAAATAGAATAAATTTTTGACATAGGGTAGTGCGTGCACAATAAAACGACTTTCGTTACTGACAAAATTTTGTGAACTGAAGTGGATGAATCACTGATACACAGTGGAAGAGGCCGGAAGCCCCAAAGCAATCACCTCAGGCATCTAAAAGCAAGAAATATTTTGTTGAAAAGCCGTGATTTCTTCGTAGAACTGAATAATGTTTACACTTAGGGATCAAATTTCCCTTTGTATAAGTGAATGTTTCGTATAACTGAATATCATGGAAATCAAATGGAGTTTCGCCAGGGAATGAGAATTTCTTTGTAGAACTAAATATTTCGAATAAGTGAGACTCCATGGTATTTCAGTAGTCCACTGGAGGGGGTATGAGTTATCCTAGTTTTAGATCTATTAAGGGTAGATAAGCTTAAAAGAACAGAAGTGATATATATATATATATATATATATATATATATATATATATATATATATATATATATATATATATATATATATATATATATATATATAATTCTTCTGTCCAATATAGGAAATAGAAAATGAAAGGTTATACTATACTGAGCATAGAACAAATATGAACATTAATTATTTTGTTATATACTTTTCAGGGAACAACATATCAAAGGGTTATTCCTAAAAATGAAATTAACATATCTGAGAGAGATAAGTTCTGGCAAAAAGAAGAAGAAGAAGAGAAAAAAAGGCTGGCTGAAGAAAAACGTAAACGCGATGAATTGAAAGCACAAGCAGAAAGAGAAAGACAGGAGAGAGAGGTTTATTATTTGCTAATATATTTTGTTTATTTGATTGATTTACATGCATAACACATTAAAGTTGTCACATTAAAGTCCTTGGTTTGTAATGGAATAATACAAGGGTTGTAAGAAAACTTTCCGACCTAAAAAGAAACAAGATATGTTTTCTTCAACTTTATTTTTATTTGTCTACATGGTTTCCTTGTAAGTCTATACATTTCTGCTAGCGATGCTCAGATCGCTTCAATCCAACCATATAGTACCTGGTGACATTCTCTGTAAAACATTTTTTTACAAAGATGATGGCCTCCTTATTCAACAAAAATTTCTGTCCTTTGAGTGCAACTTTGAGCTTAAGAAACAAGAAAAGGTCACCAGGGGCAAGTAGGGTGGTCAGGTAGTTAAAACTGTAATTCGTTGGTTTTCGCCATGACAACCACTGTGATCTGAGACGGCTCCATTTCTTGGTGGTTTAAATTCAGCTGCTCAAAATTTCATAATTGTATATCAGTTGATGTTCGCATGATGGTATAGAAGGATCAACCTAATTAGGGATTGATACATTGTTTGCAACTTCTATAATTTTGTTTTTATTGAAAACTAGTTTTGAATGTTATACATTCATCTTCAGTTCTAAAAACACAAAAATTCTAAAATCAGCAATCTAAAACACAGTTTGGTATTATTATACATATTAAATCAAGTGTAATAAAATTATACTTAATTCAATATGTATAATAATACCAAACTGTATTTTGAATTGCTAAATTTTTGTGTGTTTTTAGAATTAAGCATGAATATATAATATTCAAAACTACTTTTCAATAAAAACAAAATTATAGAAGTGGCAAATAATTTATCAATCCCTAATTACAATGGTATATGATAGTGCAGAGTCCCCATACAGAGCATCTCACTCATCTTTAATGTGCTTTGACTTATTGCCTTTCAAAAACAAATGTATAATGACAGCTTGATACTTTTTTTTTCCATTTTCACAAAAACACTCTCATCAACTCACTCGAATGATTGTCCAACAACTGCATGTCCAAAATTAATGAAATTTTGGTGATTACCTTTTAAAGCAGGCGCAAACATATTTCCTTGCTTTTGTTGACTAGTGCTGCCATCTTCAGGGAGGTCATTTGGAGGTCAAAAACTTTCTAAGCAACCTTTACTTTATTAGGAAGGGTCAAATTTTTAAAATTTTTCATCACATAAGTTTTTTTTTATCTTATGAAAATTATAATTTCATTGGAAGCATGTTGAAAACTTACTAAACAGGTAGAGGTTTAAAAGAGCAAAACCAATTCCTAAGTGTATTCCTAAATTGCTGATGAATCTCTCCCCTTCCCCTTTCTTCTCACTAACATTTACCACTTAGGAACTATTATTAAGGTAAGATACTTACATTTATGTAATATTTGAATTTTATAATTGCTTTTTAATTAATAATTGTAGTATAGTTTCTTATTTTCACATGCGGTTAATCTCATGAATTTGACAATAATGCATTGTTTATGTTACTTATTTTAGTAAGTAATGCTAATTTTCTTTATTAAATGTATATATATATATATATATATATATATATATATATATATATATATATATATATATATATATATATATATATATATATATATAAATTCAGCCTGCATATGTTCGTGATCGCAAAACTCGAAAAATAATTAGCCGATTTTGATGTGGTTTTCACTATCATTTAGAGAATTTCTTTTGAGGGGAGTAATGAGGAAAACTATTAAAAAAAATATCTGATGTGGGCAACACATGACTTCCTTGTACGCCTATTAAGTTATAAATCCGTGGCTCAAAAAGTGATACTGAATTTGGTTACTAGTTTCCGAAGATTGCAGTAAAAACGACACTTGGCTTCCCTACATCCATCTATTGACACACACACTCTTGTTATTGGAGGTCTCATTCCGTTATTTGTCGTTTTCCTTCAGTAGATAACTAGTTTCCAAGATATTTCTCCATATTCCGTGACAACAATATAACTGTCAATATCATTGGATAAAGCATTAGAAATCGGCAGTTTCGACATTTTAAGCGGAAAAACCCTCTTAACTAATATCTTATTCTCATGCTGCAGTCTTGTTGATCTCACAAATGGGGAGGAAAACCAGTATTTTACACTAAATTTTAACACTAAATTTAACATTTAATTTTAACACTAAATTTTAATAAAAATATTTAATTGGATTGGAAACCAAATTGCATTTGTAACCTTTATTACTGACTCATATTATCTCTATATTTAATTTAAATATAATTTTTGATATAAGCTTATTATGACCTTCAAGTGAAGTACCCTTTTCGGCTCACCAATTTTAACCAAAATATAGTAAATACATTCATTTCGATATAAAAGTCCTATTTACCAAATTTGAGATGTTTTACATTATATTTTAATCTAATTTTTGATGAAAGTCTAATATGACCTTCAAGTAAAGTACCGCTTCCGGTTTTCCAATTTAAACCAAAATCTAGTATGTTTTTTAAATATATATATAAGTTATAAATACTAAATTTGAGAAGTTATGCATAGTATTTTAATATAATTTTTGATGGAAATCAATTATGACCTTCAAGTAAAGTACCACTTCCAGTGATCAAGCAGTGACCAAAAAGGAAGGTTCACAACTAGATTTTACAACAAACCTAAATACAAAATTTCAACTTTCTGCGGCTAACCGTTTTTGAGTTATACAAACGAACGTACGTACAGATGCCACGACGAAACTAGTCAAAATGAATTCAGGGATGGTCAAAATGGATATTTCCGTTGAAATTTGATAACCGAAAATTTTCGCGATTACAATACTTCCTTTACTTTGTACAAGGAAGTAATAGGTAATTTTGTAATCATTGTCATGGCAACTTCATAGACATGGAAGTAAGATCACTTCAAAACCATTTTAACAAAAGTGAAATTATTGTGTGAAAGCATTATTTTTTAATAAAATCAGAAATTAAGAAAGAAGTGTAACAATGTGAAGCTTTATTGCCGTTTTGACAAATTTATTATCATTTTGATTATGTTCTTAGAAAACGTCTAAATGAAATAAGACAAATTCTAAACAATGCGGTCGAATACCGAGAAAAACTTTCATCCCATTGGCCTTAGAATATTTACAGTCAAAATTTTTTGTTGGTAACCGGTTGTTTCATTGAATGTTCTGGTATATCTTTTTTCTTCCTTTCCTTCTAATCCACATAGCCACGGCAAATCAATTAAGGGTATTGAATTGAATGATGTGTTTCCTTGGTGAATCTATGTTCGCTCTAATACTTTTATGTACTTTCCCATTCATTTCATATAGTAATAAGTATAATGAAATGTGCAATATATAATTAATGTGATAAAAATAAAATAAAATGTTGTGCAAACTTGTACAAACTTTTTTGGTGTTCTAAATCAGTGCCATGTTTAGAAAAATATTTTTGTTTATTTTTCTATCATTTTAGCACGGTATAACTAAATTTCATTTATCTGATGGTTTATTTTAGGCAGAAAAAAATACTGAAAGAGATAGCCCTGAGAGGTTCACAAGGAAGAATAATTCAATAAGACAGGTTAGTAAGAATCAAATGGATGTTGGTTTTTTTTTTTTGTTTTTTTTATTTAAAAAGCTATTGTTCGCCCTTATTTAATTTTATGTTCTTGCATATTTTTCAAATATTTATTTGGCAATATGAAATAACTAAAAACTCATAGTCTTGCTAAATGAATATGAAACATGTGAGTACTAAAAAAATGTTGAAAAAGAAAAAACTAGGTTTCACAACTCTATTGTCATATTATGATTTAATGTCATAAGTCTGATTTAAGCTCCAGATATATGAATAACTATGATGAAAACTGAAATGGAACTGATTGTTTAATTTATAAATGGAGTATAATGATAATGAAGATACTTTGGATAGGGATTGGAAGTTAATAATCAATAAATAAATATTTAGAAAAAAAAATTCCTTTTTTACTTTCAATCTCATCTAATTGGTTCTTCTCTGAGTGATTAAGGTTGCTATAATTCATAGTTCTTTCTTAAATCTTAATCAGTAATGCAGGAAATGGCAAATTATTTGATGTGGTTTATATTCAATAGTATGATTTAATAGTTATGCTGCAGTCCTGTTGATGCCTAAATTGGTGTAACATTGATCAGTTAGTTATTTACTGTGACGACTAATTACTGTTTTTTAATTTTAGTTTAGCTCTCATCAATAATCGTAAACAAAATGTTTAACTATTTTTGGATTCAATAGCAAAACAAAAAATATTTAATTACATAGTCTTGTAATTGTGACTTTTAAACTCAATATTTTATTAAATGTTCCAGTTAAAAGCCAGAAATTTCATTACTTTAGTTGATTACACAACCTCATTACCTAATTAAATATATTATATGTATGTTATTAGAAATAGAAATAAAAAAATGCTGAATTATCAGCAGTCAGTTGGGTTTTTATGATCATATATTGACAAAAAGATAAGTAGAGGTAAGTTTCAATTGATATATCCAAAAAGTTGATTTGGAAAAAATCTTGCCGTATGTTTGTTATCTTGTTTTTCTCGAAGCTTGTATGGTTTTTGTATTCTATGCTCTGAAATAACTTGAAAAACAAAAATAAATTTTCTGTAAATCCTTTTAGTATCCAAATATTATATTTTGAAGAAGTAGTGTGTTGTACCTATTAGAACTGGTTTCTTCATGAGCAATTTCTAAATTATTGTTTGCATTTATTTATCATTTTTATTTTTTCATCATTTAGGAAGCCGAGGAGCTAATCAAAATGAGAGATTTTGATCCTCGGGCAGTTTTTGAAAAAAATACATCAGTTGGGCAACTGAGTTCCAGGAAATCCTCACTGCAAAATCTGCAAAGTGGGTTATAAAATATTTGATTGAAAATTGTAATTTTTATATTGTTATCATTTTTTTTTTTAATTTTGTATTGATGCTCAATTGTTTTTTTAGATGAAGTGGTTACAACTAAAGATAGTGTCCATAAGCTACAAAATGCTTGGCCACCTCAGTCAGCAAAGGAAATAAAAGCTGAGCCCATTGCTGAAGATATTCCAAAGGTATTTTATCCTGAATTTACGTTTTTTGATACATTATTCATTAATACATAGTAAACCAACACTTCAGAAAAGGGGAAAATGAGCATCAACCCACATTATTGATGACAATTAACCCTCCAAGAGGGGAGGAGGAGTAGGTTTATAATCCTAGATAGTAGTTTTTACTCCACTCATGAATTATTGGGTGTTAAAAGAAAATGTTAACAATACAGGCTGTGAAAAGGATTTTGTTTGGAAAATTAAAATGGGAAAATGGTTTAGTGAAGAAGTCGTCATTCCATATCTATTCAACACAGGAAAAGACCAATTTTGAACCTCACCACTCACATTTTTTCAAAATAAAATAATTTCATGGAATGATAATAATAATATTATAATAATAAATTATTAATTGCAATAATAAACCATAATTAATAATATTTATTAGGAGTAATATTATTAATATTTTAGTTATTGCTAATTAATTAATAATAACTGGAATAATTATTTAGGGCAACATATCATAATGTATCCATGTATTTCAAAGAAGAAAAGTTGACAATTTTAGTTATAAATTGTTTCTTCTTAAAGCATGATGCAATTTCCGTATATATTTATCAAAAGAAACACAGAAAAACTTTCTAAAAGATTTTCTATTTTTCAAATGTGAATCCTGCCCATTAGAAATAAAAAAAAAACTTAAACCTCTGCTTTCATGAGGAAGATTTTAAAGTGGAAGGAAAGTGGCACATTTTTGCCACAGCACATGGCAAAGGTCCTTGTGGCAGAGTTAGGAGTTCTATAAAGAGACTGACAGTCGGTGCCAGTTTGTAAAGACCCTATGAAAACCAAATCCAAACCCTACTACAACTTTTTGAGTGGGCAATTAAAAACATTATCAATGTAGACTTTACATGTTCATTCCAACAAGAGTATGCTTTGAATCAGAATAGTTCTTGAAACGTTGTTTTGATCAAGCATCAAAGGAACACACCAGTACCATGCTTTCATTCCCAAAACTACACCAGAAATAGTAGTGAAAAACTTTTCCATGGATTCAGAAGCGCCAACATTTCTTTTACTTAAATTAACAGACATATCAGACTACATCACTGTTGTCTTTTAAGCAAACTTGGGGGTGGCTTTAGTTATTAAGGAGAATAAAGAACTTGATGAAGTAATAGTACTTTCACTTCATCCAGCTGGGTCTTCTACATCATTCTCACATCTAAGAAACACTGATATTCTTTGACTCCCACTGGAAGCACTTCTTCTCTACTTGAATGTGATGTGTGCCAAACAAATGAATTATTTTCAAACTTATAGTGATAAACATATCCTGCTGCTTACTGTAGTAAGTGCTCCTTTGGAGCTATAAGTTTATCATATTTATTTTCATGAAAATGTCAATATTAGCATTGTAGTAATTAACATGAATACAGAGATGAAATAATGGAAATAGAGCTTTTGTCTTCAATTTTTTTAACAATAAAGCCGTTATCATACCAAATTTGTATTTTGCCCTCTGATGTACAATAATAACTATTCAAGAAATAAATTTTAAAATATGTTCTTTTAAAAAAATTAAATTAAAACTCTAAATTAGGTTTTTAGAAATTTTGTCTTATCTTATATAATGAGTACTGTTATTAAGCATGCTATATGATAAACATGCTTAATGCAGGATTATGAGGGGTCCAGTATAAGTATATTGTATGTTGCTAAATAGATATAGTAGCGCTGGTAAGATAGTGTAACTTTGTTTTATTCAAATATGTTTTTATTTTATAATATTTTTTGTAATAAAAGAAGTGCATCTTCCTTTTTCCACATTTTGTTACCCTTGATTCTTATTATCTTTTCCTGTTTCTCCATTGGAGTAACACGAAATAATATGTTTTATATTTTTACTAAAAGTAAATAAATAAATACATAACCGCTTGTACTAATACAAATACTTAACTTTGAAATCTTTGAGTTGACAAAACAATATGGCAGCCATTTAGTACATTGACACTGCTGATAGCATACAATACAATCAAGTCTGCTATACTGAGCCTGCTATTTGACTTGTTTTCTAGCATTTGCTATTGATGAAACTTGACGAATAGCACAGATAGCATGTATACCATGGTTAACGAGAGGATTGTCAGTATCCTTATAGTGTTGTATATCAGAAAAGGGCATAAGAATACTGTAAAGTGAAACCTATCCCAGGTCTCTAGCTAAATAGGGTAAGCTTTTACAGTAATTCCAAAAATTGGGAAACTTCCATTTTTTTGGCCCATTTATGAGAACAGCTCTGCAATTCTATAACGAGTTGTCATATCTTTGTACAATTTTATATTATTCCAAGCCTATACCAATAGTACACTTGAGCCAAATTTCAAGATAATCTGAGATGGTGAAGTTTAGACTCTGTGCGGAGTTGATATGGAGTGACCCAGAAAGAAAATCATAACAATCTTTTGAAGATGTGAAAGATATTAGTATAAGTATTTGATATACATTCTACATTCCTTTTCAATTTTATAATTGATGGAATTGGTTTTGTATGGGTATGAGGATAGTTTGTTCATGAAAGGTGTGGTTTAAGGATTTGTTATGTTGAAAGAATTTGCGGGCAGAGAAATTATAGAAAATAATGATAAATATTTGTTGGGGAATACTGGTACTTAAGGTCTGTGATAATTTTTGTTTAAGAGGAATTACAATTGCAAGCGGAACATATTTGACGTATAAGATTTCAGGAAGCGATTTGTATTATAAAATAGTAAGGGGAGGTGTTTAAGAATTTTGGGAAGGGGATTGGTAGTGGAAGAATTTTAATAGTTCATAAAAATTTTGGTTTTATTGGCTAGGCAAATGTTGGATTCAAAGATGTTTTGAAAGTGTATGAGACTGTGGTAAATTATTACACTATGATCATGCCATACATTAAAGCATATCTAAATGGTCTTGTCTTGCAGTTGACTGTTCTTGGATAAGTTTTATTAAATTATTTACCTTAACTAACTTTTCTATTATCTAGTTAATGTTAACCAATTTTCGGATGGAGGCAGTGTCAATTATTTTAATGCTTTATCTTGTCACTAAAACATCATTTGCAGTCGAATTTTTAATAAAAAATCACAATGTTTAATTTTAATTCAATATTGCTTTATTATTTGTTCGTTCATTTAATATTTATTTTGATATGTGATATTTGAACTCGTAGCTTGTATCTGAGAAAGTTGAAGTGAAGCCTGCTGATGTAGTAAAAGAAGAAGCAGTTGCGCCTCAAATAGTTGAAGATGCAACCCCTGTTGGTAAGTATTTTCTTCTTTGAGTATGCAGTTATTACCTCATGAAGTTTGTGAGGCCAATATATGTAAGTATATATTATTAAAAACAAGACTAGACATTTTTCTATACAAAAATATTTTTTTGACAATAAGTTAGAGATTAATTTACAAAGCAAGAAAAATCTTAAACTATCTATTTATTTATCATTAGTTCAAATTGGTTGGAACAATTTTACCTGAAACATAGGCAATTGACTGATTAACGATGGAAAACTTTTGTAATTGGCTCTTCTAAGAGATACTTTAATTCAAGTACTCATGAACAGATTCACTTAATTATTCGTATAAAAATCTGTTCTTAGTCAAATTCTTAGCCATTGGTGTCAGTTTTTTGGACTGATAATAATTTTTTGATATATAGGGTTGTGTAATCAGATATGTCCTGCTTTACCATTCCTGCCTATTCATTGTTCTTCTGTATTTACATCAGTGGATCATCCTTTAGTGAATAAAAGATTTCTGCTGAATTTAGTCAATGATCATGATTCAGTTCTATATGTAAGGACTGAGCAGACCAGAGATTTTTATAATTGGGCCTTTGTGACATGGGATATCAGTCGGCTTCTTTGGTGCTCCCGAAGCTCAAAAAGAAAGAGAGACTTCATGATCCTGCTGCGTATTTCATTTAATACATCATTTTTCGCTCTAACCATGCTGGCATGATAATTGAATTTATTCGTTCTTATTTTAAGTGTATGAGCCAATCTAGATCTCCTCTTGTCCTGCCACTGCAGATCAGGAATTGCCTGGGTGAAAATTTGAGTGAAATTATATTTTTGATTTAAACGAATTTGTAAGTATTCATATACAGCTCAATGAAGCAAACATAAATATAAAAATGTGGTTCGGTGCGCGCATCACACACCTTTCCCTTACCACTGTAAAATGGTAATCTTTTTAACATAATTTTAAAAAGAATTCACATAAAAACTACTTGAAATAAACTCAGACGCATGCATTTCTTCATGTCTTCTCTCACAAAAGTACAGTAAAATAGTTTTTAAACAATTTTAGTACGACAATTCTGTACACTATTTTGTTTCCATTAAATAATATAAAAGTATAATTATTATGTTAGTTTCTATTTTTATATTATTACATTACATTATTACATAGCGTATCATTGACAACAGGTTGGCGGTTTGGTGGGAGAAGATTCGGTTGCCTCCGTCTCCTTTCGGACGCGCTCAGCTTTCCATCTCGGGTCTTGCAGTCCTTATAAGATACACTGTATATTTGCTAATACTGGCTCAATTTTGATGATTCCTTTTTTTTGTATTTTAGGTAATCTAATTACCTTTCATATGATTGCATGCGTAATTCACTATAGGAGCATACTTTTTGAGTTATACACAAATAAAATATTCTTTTCATCATAACTTTCTTCCTGCATTTCCTCAGTGATGCACTGCATATATGATAAGTTGAAGGGCTTTACAGAATATAGTTTAGGCGTTTCATCAAAATTGTTGTTTTTGAGAAAAATGTGTAAAATCGATAATATAAAGTGGCACTTAATAAGTTTTGATGAAAAAGTTGCTGTGAAATCACATATATATATACCTATCTTAAATAACTAATTTCAGTTTCGTATAAATTCTAGTTTTTGTGCTAGGCTCTTGACACACACACACACAAAGATCATTTAGCGAGACTTGGTTATTTGGACTCAGGGGAATTTAAAACATGTATTTCCATTGAAAACCAGGATTCGAAAATGTTTACGATCGCAATATTTCCCCTTACTGTATATTTCATGCACAGATAAGAGGAAGTAAAAATTATCTCCACTTAGTTTTTAAATATAAAGAAATATTTGTTTTTGGAGATAGGATTGGCTGAATGGGGCATAGTATAACATATAATTGGAGTATAACTTATCTGAAACTGGGTTTAGGTTGACAGGGCAAGGCATTGTGCCAAGGAAGGCTGCCTTAAACCCTTTGCAGGTGATAGTGATTAGGAATTTAAGGATTTATAATATTTTTATCGATGCCTATTGACTATTGAGAATTTTTTTCATTTATCTTTGATATTTTTATCATAATTGTTTTTTAATGTACTAATATTTTCCCTCAGAAGCCCAATATGTTGATGATGCATACAACGGATCAGAATATATTGATTTCAATGATCTTGGCTTAAGGGCTGAGGCTTTATATGATTATCAAGCAGGTATATATAAGTTTTTCTTTTTTAGTGTTAGATTTATACAAGGACTGTTAATTTTTAAAGTTTGTAATTTGTTTCCAGCTGATGAAACAGAAATATCTTTCGATCCTGGCGATATAATTACTCACATTGATCAGATAGACACAGGCTGGTGGCAAGGTTTGGCTCCTGACGGAACATTTGGACTCTTTCCTGCCAATTATGTCCAGCTGTTGGAGTGAATCATGACTGAAATAGACAAAAAAGTATCTAACTGGTGATGGTATTCGCCGATCTCTACTCTATTAAAAACCATTACTGTCTTAGAACGTAATTATAAAATTTGTATATTTGAAACAAAGTATTTGATGTTAGGTCATTGTACAATGATCGTATATCCTAAAAGGTGCTCAATCCATGGCAGGATTATCAATAAGTATTTGTTTATGATATCTATTTATTTAATGTTATAATATTTTATAAAAAAAAAATCTTTTATGTTTATAAACAGTATTAACTCACTTTACAGAGGCCAAGTATAAATAGCATGGCATTAAGATTCCCACTCTCAAGTTATAATTTTTAATGGCCTAATGTCAATTGGCTTATAATTGTTAGATAACCAACATTTTAATAATTCTTTAATTGTTGATTTTGTATACTTTTTCAATTCAGTGATCTTTGAAATCTTCATAATTAAGGAAAGGAATTTTTTTTTTAATTTGTAATATATCCATAAATTAGTGTTAATTATTGTTACCTTGTTCTAATGAGATCAATTATTAATAGAATTTTGTAAAAATTAAGTAGTGAATTCACTACATTTTATGCCTTTAAGTTAACTGTCAAACCTATAGGTCGGGTATTGTCTTGAAAAAGTATAGTTCCTCTCCTGTTGACAAGGGCTGGAACTTTTTCTTTCAATGTTTTATGAAATTTGTTTATTTCTGAGTAGTAATAGTCTCACCGGTTTAAAAAAAATTGTAATGAATTAATGAGCATAGTTTCTGGTCTTCCATGAGATTCATTCTTGAGATTTGTATTGCCGAATTGATAGTTGGAGAACCACTGATATATAGTTTTTTCATTCACTCACTATACAATCACCAAAAGCCATGTTATTGTTTCAAAATGCTTCGAAAGCATTGTGTACAAGTTTATATTCTTATAATAATATAATGGGTGATTTCTCAGATTCCATCGATGACAAAAATTTACACAAACACTTGAATATTTCACAATAAATTGAAAGATATGGCATGAAAATGAAAGAGGAATGTTTACAGATTAGTTTATTTTCCATTGTTTAGTGTTTTTAAATAAGAGGTGGTTTCTTACTTTAATGACTTCATCAAAATAAACAAATCTGACATTGATTCCTACCCAATATTACTACTGGTATGACCATCCCTTTGCTTAATCTGAACATAGGCTGTCTGTAAATGTTTAATATATTCAACGAAACCTTTCCTAGTTAGTGATGACCAATAGAAATATTAAATAAAAAGGATAAACTAAGAAATAAAAACTTTAAGGAAACCAATAGGAACGTAAATAGATTTAGGTTAAGGTTAATAAAACAAAAAAAAAACTCACTATTTTCTAAAAGTCTTAAATTGAAATTGATTGCCAAAGAAATATAAAATATGAAAAATGATAAATTTACTTCCTCCAGGGTTCTTGTAACAAATGGAGGATCCCTATGGATTTATAGGGTCCGCCTTTTCTTATTAGAAACAGATTATTGAAGTTTATTTGAAACTGATATTGTACCTTTCAGAACCATCCTTCTGTAGCATTATCGACAGTCCTATTCCCACGCTGAGTGAACACCTGGTTTTTTTAAAACTTTTTGTATATTAAACATTTGAACACTTTATATGGATAAAAAATATCTTTTTTATTGTTGACTTCCATTCAGATTTAAATAAGTTTATAAATATTTTTTTTTCATTTGATGAAAGTAATATAGAATTCATATTAAAAGAAATGAGATGTTTTTGATTCTAGAAATTAATATGTACAATCTGAATCAATTGCACAAATCATTAACAATTTAACTTTTGGTTGTTTATACAATCACCTCAGAGGTTTTAGGTTTTTGATGTGATTGTAGTTTGGTCTATTACTAAGTTTGATTTGTTGTTTGTCAACCATTTTAAATGTAGCAACATAGACAGATAGAAAATTTTGTAATAGTTTTTTAGTCTTGCCATAATCCATTCTTTGAGTCATAAACCTTCTTTACTTTTTTTAATTCAAGAATGAGCAATGTAATGTTGGCTTTGCTTGTATTCACTACCCAAATAGTTCCTCATCCAAAATCTTATTTGATTTTTCAATCAATCTCATCCTTTTCCCATATACCCAGCCTTATGAAGTTGTCACAGTTGAGGTCAGTGATTTCAGCATTGTCCTGCTTTCTCCATAAATTTTGTAGTTGTATTGTTCTGTAGATCTTTTGCTAGAATTCGGAAAATTCCACTTCATCAACTTTTATTGGCTATAAGAGGGCTTTATAAATTTTTGTCTTCCTAGCGTGTAAATAACTCGGGGATAAGTAAAGTTGCTGTAAATCACTATTTCACATTTTTATTATAGTGGTCGGGGCCATATTGATTTTATTTGTGTTTGGTAACTATCAAAATTATTAATATTAACAAAAATATTACTGTAATCCAAATTGTGGGTCTTTCTGTTGGTGAGTTAATATATTTTGTTGATTGTTAAAGGTTTATTAGTATTATTATTAAACTTAAAAAAATGAAATAAATCAAATTTTATTTTCAATTTATTTGGGAATCTTTTGTTCCTATCTTCTAGATCAGTGGTTCTGAAACGTTATTAATACATGACTTTCTTTGAGGTTATTTATGATTCATTTATGAACTAATTCAAATAACGGATGATTATTGTTCAGTGACTTAGACGTGAGTGTTACCTGACAGAACTGTGCGAAAGTTAGTGATAATATTTATGGCTAAAAATGTTTCCCACACAGCTATCATTTTTGCTCAGTATTGAGTCATAGGAAATACTTAATTCATTTCCAATGAGTGACCTTATCCCTGAAAACGGGGATGGCTCTAATCTCCCTCATAGAAAAAGTGGGGAGTTGTCCATGCCCTCATTGCCACGTTTACACAGTTATATATGGATTTTTCCCAATTTATATAATTATCTGTAAAACCGTTCATTTAATCACAAATATGAAGAGTACAAAATGTAGTAAATGCAATTTCCAATAATTTTGTTCATCAAGCCTGAAAATCCATTAAACCATTCTTGACCAATTTGTGCATAAATCTTTGTGCTTTTCAAACTGATACATCTCAGTGAAAATAGTAAGGATTTCAAGATATATTAGGTGAAGTGAATAAAACTGAGTGAATTTCTCATTCCTCAAAAAAACTGAGCATTTGCTCTGGTTTGATGTGAATAAATAGAAGATACCCAATGAAATAAATACTTAAATACTCTATTATTATTTATTTTAAACCAATTTTTGTCCGAAACTAGTTCCTTTATTATTATTTTACAATTCTTTTAATTATTATTTTACTAAGTGTATGGCCTGATTATTGCTTCGGAGTACATGCTCACCTTTCTAAGGGAATAAAACTTGAACATCTGCTGTTTTTTGAGGAATGAGTAAGTACTCAGTTTTATTCACTAAACCTAATCTAAACTAAAATTTCAACAGCTTGGGGAATTTGAATGATTTTTCAAATAACGCTTTCTCAGACCAGTTAGTGAAAAATGTATTAGTTTCTATAAAAATATTAAAATGTTGTTGATAAAAAAATGTTAAAATGATAAGAAAATAATATTAATTTTAAAAATATGTTGCAGATAAAAAACTCAAGACCGATTTTGAACATGTACCATTTTTTCAGGTCTTTAAATTGGACAATATTTCCACAGAAAAACTTTAAATAAATTTCTATTCCATTAAAAAAACATAATTATATAAACTTGAAAAACAAATGGTAGAAGGAAACAAAAAAAAATCATGGTGTATGAATAATACCGTCACTAGCTGAATATATTTAAAAAAGAAAAATATAAGATTCTTAATTTGTTTTTAAAAGATGGTTATAGACGGGGCCGGAACCAGGATTTTTGTCAAATTAACTATAATCACAAAAACAGATAGTAACAGTTTGTTATAAAAAAAAAAACTAAACACTCCGTGAGAATACAACAGTAATGGAAACAGGCAGAAGGTAGACTAATAGGCCTTAGAAGACTTAATAAAGTTCCCAACTTTTTCTAGGACACGCCACCATTACCGAAAATTATTATTTATTGATTATTATATTCAAAGATAATTTTAAAGCAACTGTCATATATTAATTTTGTATTTATATTTGCCAAATTTAATTTTCTTTGTCACTTAAAAAAGACTGGAGCCGTTGATGAGAACCACTGTTCTACAAGACTATCTTAATTTTAATTTGATTACCTTTAAAATTTTGTTGAAAGATTAGAATCGCCGTTAGTATTGCCAACATTTTATATTAACAAGAATTTTAATTACAATAAACTTTGGGATAAAGTACTTAATAAGAGTATGTCCTTGTTTTGATTCTAAACAAGTATTTAATTTTTACAATATAGTTAACTGTAATCAATTTCATTTAACTTTATTGACTGATAACTAACATGACAGTAATATTAAATGTCTTTCATGAATTAGAATATAAGCCTTAAGTATTTTAAATTAGTAATGCTTGGTATTGTTTCTTTTTAATTTTTTTATTATTTCTGTTTCAGCCACAATTATGTGATTTTTATAAGGTATTTATTTAATTTTAGTAATCATGTAAAGGACTGAAAATTTTATTGAGCTTTAAAAAGTGTTTGTATGGGATTCTAATGCTTGTACTTACTTATCTTTGATTTTTTTTTCAATCAGTTGCTAAGTTGGATACAAAAGGCATGTGGTGAAAATAAATTTTTAGTTTATGAATTGTGTGATCTCTCCTCTCCAACCCCTCTTATATTAAAAACCATATCATCTGAACTTTTATGGTTGAAGACATTTTTTTAAGATTTACGAAAAAAAAAATTAAACCATCCAATCTAAGCTAAAAAGGTTGACAGAAAAGGATGAAGTGATTTGATATTTAATGATATACATACACAGTATGTATTTTCATAAAAAAAAAAAAAAAAAAACTATTATATGATTTTTCTTATTTTTGAGAAAAAGCTTATGGAAAAATATACAGCAATTATTTTCTTTAATTTATTAAAACAAAATACTGAATTGTGCTAAGACCGAAGCACAGAGAACAGAACACGAACTATAGTCTTTTATTTAAATAATTAAGCTGAAGTTGAAAAGTAACAGAAGTTTATTACAAGTAATCAGTTAGACAAATCAGGAATACCTTATTATCTCCAGGCATATTCATAATAACTTATGATTTATTCTACTGGAAGTGCCTACTTGTTGACTGCTTGAGTCGGCTCAAGGATGCTTAGTAATCAGAAATGGAAAATTCTAGATTTATATAAAGTATTATTAGTATTCATTATTTAGCCAAATTAATTAAAAATTGTTGGTAAGAGAGTAAAACAGCTAACGGCCTATAAATAATTTCCAAGTCAATATGTTGCACACATACAGTATAAACTAATTACAATTTAGTTAATCGTTTATTCAGATTCAACAAAGGAAGTGGCATAATCCAACTAAACAAATTTATTTATGTACTCTTACCAAGATTTTAATCGGATGTTAAAAGACTAAATATAATTTCACATTGATATCTATTCTCCACTTTTATACAATGTAGAAATAAACTTTTTACAACTTACTGGTGAACTTATTTTTCTTATTATTTTTAAAGTTTGTATTTTTCCTTTAATATGCACTAAAAAAGAAATTTTTCCTGTAAAAATCACATTATTATAGTTTCCCAAACTCGAGATATCAAATAAAGCAGTTTCAGTATGTTTTTTTCTCAGCTCCTATGGCCCATTGGAATGAATTCCAGAACACATATCCAATATTTTTGGAGGTAGAATTACCCAAAAAAATTTGGTTGATATCAGTGACCCATTGAATGTGACCTTCCCTTGCTTGTAAGCTGACCTTGTCACTTATTTACGAGGGTCACAAAAATATTCTCCAACTAAACAGAAATATTCACATTGTTGTAGATATTTATTAATGCTTAATATAAAGTTATTTACATACATAAATATTTACAAATTTGTCCGTTAAAAAAAAAAATGATTTAAAACTATCATAAGGAAAAAAATAACATAAGATTAAATTCTGAAATATGTATAAATCACATTTATACTAGATGCATTTTCTTACTGATTTGTACAGTTATATTTAAAAAAAATTAACAACTATACATTTTCTTATTTCAACAATGATTATGATAAATGTTTATTTAAAATATAACTTTTGTGATTGAGGTGAAAATATAAAATGTAATGAAGAGAAATAAATTAAAAGGGCAATAAGTAGAATAAATTTATAACACATCAAATCAACCTCCTTTTATGTTAAAAACATATATATATAAATTGGATATTTTTTTATTCTAGTTCTTGTCTCCTTAACTTTTCTATTCAATGGGATTGTCAAATAGAATCAATAAACTATTTTCAGATTAAACCTTCATACCCAAACACACAGGGTAAGAAATATAATTCTGAAAGTTTAGTCATATATTACATTACATTTTACATTTTCAGAGATATCATTGCTTCCACATTGCAGATAAAATTACAATGTAACACTTTACAATAATCAGTAATATTAATATAAAATATAGCTATAAAACAGTTATGAACCTCCTTTAGATTTTTTCTTTTTCTTTTTAGGAGGTTCTTCTTCTTCAATTGGTTCATCAACCTGTACTGGTTCTTCTACGACTCCTTTAGATTTCTTTTTCTTCTTTTTTGGAACCTCTTCAATAGATTCCTCATTTAATATTGAGTTATCCTGACCATTCAGGGTGGTTTCCAACTCACCTAAACAAAAATTAGTTCCCATTTAAACAATTGCATTACAAAGATATTAAGCACACTTCGGCCATAATGTAATGTGAGAAAGGAGTTCATTGAACTTGTTTGTTTGTTTGGGTTTTAAGGCGTAAAACCGCTAGGTCATCAACGCCTGTGGCTATTTTTTTTTTTTTTTTTTCTATTATTTTTGATTTTGATTTTATTTATTTATTTTCTTTTTTTTTTTTTTTTCAAATCGAGACTTTAAAAAAAAAAAAAAAGAAGTAAGTAAATATATAATAATGATAATTAAAATATATATATACAAATATATACAAACATATATACAAACATATATACACACACACACACACACACACTCAAAGATAAAAAAATGATTCAGATAAATAAACAAAACAGATACATAGATAAACAAATAAGATATAATATATTATAAAAAACTATATTTTATTTATTATGTCATTTGCCTTTAGAAAGTTTAATACACATTTTATCTTGTTTTCATCGTTACCTAGACTGGTTGCGATATCGGGTGTGAGTCCTGACCTGGCTAGAACCGAAATATAAAATGGGCATTCCTGAAAGATATGACTGACCGTGAGGGTGTTTTGACAATGTTGGCATTTCGGTGGCGGTTGCTTGCTAATAAGATAGGAATGGGTCAAATTGGTGTGTCCTATTCTCAGTCGGGTTATTGCTCTTTCTTCTCTACGATTAGAACGATTTGACGTGATCCATGGCTTGACTAATGTTTTAATGGTCTTCAGTTTACTTGGTGGGCTCTCATTCCACATGGACTGCCACCCATCAGTAATTTCTCTTTTGAGGGGAAAACTGAGTTCTAGAGGTGTTAAAATGGCAGCGCCTCGACCTGGAAGAGTAAGTGCCTGTTTAGCTGCTAGGTCCGCGAGCTCGTTACCGACTATTCCTACGTGGCTTGGTACCCATACGAAGTATACAGATTTTCTTAGGTTTTCGAGCATATGGAGGTAAGTATGGATTTTAAGTAATGTAGGGTGTTTTGGATATGTATTATTTAAACCTTTTAGTGAACTTAAAGAGTCAGTTATTATTGTGATGGTTGTAGGTGATATTGACATTGGGAGTTCATTGAACTTATTCCTAGTTTTTTTATGTTATTTAATTATTGGGTTGCCCCGAAATTAATGCAGGTTTATGATTTTGAAATAAAATAAATGATGCGGAACTATTTTAATTAATCAAAATACAATACATTTCTGCCAATGTGTTGGTAACTATTCCATTCCCTCTGAATAGAATGTTGAATCGTTATTATTAACAAATTCTGAAAATGCATTTTTTAACAAATTTTGATCAATTAAAAAATCAGCCCAGATGTCTAAAAAAAAAGTTAGTCCGTAGGTGAGAGCTCTGGAGAGTAGAAGAGGTGAGGCAGAGTCTTGCTTCGGCCAAGAAGTGCAACACAAACTTCATAACTAAGATTTTTTTGGAGGCCATTTTATGCATGAGGAACCCTAGTTTCAAGCTTGTTGTTCTGGGATTTTCTTCAACTAAAGCTCGCAGAACATCGTCATCAAGGGAAGAAGTCCTTCCACTATCATCTTTGTCTTCAAGGCTGAAGTCTCCCTCTCGAAATTTTTTAAACCATCGTTAAACGGTGCACTTGCTCACACTGCCTTCTTTCTAGACTTCATTAAAGTTTTTTGTCTGTTTGGACCCTTTCTAACCAAGTTTAAACTCGTAAAACGAAATTATGCAAAAATCATGCTTTGGTATCTTAGTAAAAACTGAATTATTTCCAACAAGTGGAATGCTACAGATGATGAAAGAAATTTTTGTTTAGAAGAGGATTAATAAGTGTCGACACCCATACAAAAGAATAATCTCTCAAACGTAAATAGTTTGTTATATAGAGGGTTGATATAAAGAAAACATGAAATCCTGCATTATTTTCCAGACAATCCAATATATTCAAGACCTTAAAAAAAAATTTGAAAGTTAAAACAATCTGACCATGCGACTAGATGATCAATTAGTTGGTTTAATATAATCCAAGAATAGCTCACATTTCGTGTGTGTGGCACTCCTGAGTTTATTAAATGTAAATGAACAGTGAAATTTATTTTTGATACATTTATTTCCCCCTCCCTCTTCCTTTTGTTAAAAATAATATTATTTATATTTTCAAATATTGACCAGTATTTATAGTTATATTATCAACAGTTTCTCAAGTTTAGTTTTGATTCATCATGATAAAAGCTCCTTTATTTCCCACACATGTTACTAGGAGAGAGAATAACTGAATGGGTGTAGTGCAATAGGTAAGGATACTGATGTTAAGCAAAGCCAAGCTTGGTAACCACTTGGATGGGAGACCTAACAATAGTTGAATATCTCCCCTTCTTGAGGCAATCCATACTTGTAGATGCAAGCCTGAATTAAGAGTTTCATTAGACAAATTGTAAAGTCAATGGTCTAAGAACCTAGGCAGATGAATAAAGGTACCTGATATCTTAAATCTGAGTTTTTTCTACATGTTACATTACAATTTCAATGGAATTTTAAAAATAATGGAAAAAAGAATGAATTAAAGGAGAACTTAAAAATATCATTGTAATCAAAATCTTCATCAAAATTTTGATTAGAATGACACAAACTGCAGACATTTAAAAGTAGTAAAGATTTATACAAAGTTCATTTTGACTATGTAAATATGTTTATTTTATTATAATCTTATATAATTTGAAAGTATAATTCTATTATTAATTTGATTTCTCCCTTAGTTTCCAATTTTTAACACATAATAAAATTAGGCGAATGAAGACAATTATTTACCCTCCATATTGGAATGTTAATAATTAGTTAATAAAATTATATTATATAATATTGCTTATAAATCAGTTTTTTGTTTGCCTTGCAAAACCATGTTTGAAACATATAACATATGAGGTTTCACAGAGGCAATGATGATTAGTAGCTTTCACAATTTGCATATAAGTGCATTTAATAACAGAAAAATAGTTGTTAGCGATCGAATATAAAATAGCTAGCAATCATTTCATAGCAATCTTTCACAATTTGCATATAAGTGCATTAAATAACAGAAAAATAGTTGTTAGCGATCGAATATAAAATAGCTAGCAAGAAAAGCCTCCAATGTTTAAGAAATGCAATATGTAGTTATCACAAAATTGATAGTAAGCATCAAGTTCTTGAAGTATAAAGTAAACATACCGTTCTCGAGGTCTTTCTTCTTCTTCTTTGCTTTCTTCTTTTTCTTTTTTTTTTGAGCCTGTAAAATAAATAAATTAAAGTACAAATTGGCATATTTCTAAATCAAACAAAAAACAATTTTTCTCAATGGTGACAAAGTTTCCCTTTTCCCACCAATTAAATAAGTACCTCTAATTCAGCGACTTCAATTGAAGCTTGTTTCATAACATCTAAATTCTTTGCTGGTTTTACACCAGTAAGATAATAATTGAGTCTTTCTTCTACCTGTTCCTTCAGTTTCTCACCGAATATATTAGATGGTGTTTCTAAAATGGAGGAGGATGTCATAATGATAAGATAGATAAATCATGAACATTAACAATAAATAAGATATTCAAGTTAAATTAATTTTTAAATATACCTGAGAAACAGTCTATCCTGCATGCTATTGAGCATTTATTGGCTAGAAATCTTGAAATTCGACCTTTGTTTTTTTTCTCTGCTCGAGCTAAAAATGATGAGTGATAAAGTAAGCCATACTTTGGCGTGAGAGTACTTCTTGTTTTTAGAGCTCTGAAAACGTATTTTAAAATAGTTATATTTAAAATATTATAGTTGTATTATATAACATATTACAGTGAGCAAAGAAAATGAACAGTACAATATGTAATAATGAATGTCAGCACAAGAAAAGTATGAAACCTTTCATGCAAGAGGTTTTTAAGTTCAAACAATGACAATAGTCTGTAATCTAAATAGAAATTTGGTATTGTCCAAGAAGTGACTATCGAGAGGGTTAGGCTATAGCTCTTATGCAAGATGACAGCCCCAGAGCGAGCTATAATCAACTTGTTTTGCCATCGTTGAAATAGTTTTGTTTTTTTAGGAACAACGCAATAAACAAAAGGCAACAACAATTTTCTGAGAGCTAATTTAATAATAAAATGTTCTAATGGTTATTTTATGGAATTGAATATTAAAAAAAAAAACTATGATAGTGAAACAATTAGGACAGCCTGATAAGTGTTAAAGAGGTTCACGGTTTGAAGGCTTGAAAATAGCACTTGAAACAGTGGTCCAATTCATTCATTTTTTGAGTAGTGAAATATAAAAACTCTCTCCAAGCTCGCTACTATTATATTTACAAGACTAATTTGTATAAATAAAAACTTAAAGCTCTGACGTTACTAATTTTGTCAGTTTAAGTTGAAGAAAGTAATAGGTTCAATATCATTTTGGAAAATTGATAATCCCAATGAGTATCAATAAATATATTTTATTTATAATTTAGTTACAGTTGAGAATATACACATCGCACATCCAGAATGAAAGGTACACAACATAAAAAATATGTTTTTGTTAAGACTGAAAATTTGGCACTGCTTAAATTCTATATACAAGCCCTTAGAGTGTTTCCTCTAACACATGCTGCAGGTGGATCGCCTATTGTATCTATTGGCATGGCTTGATATTTAAGGGCTGGCTGCTCTTTGGGATGATAGGGGTCAAACTATTACAATTTTGACAGAAATTTTAAGTTGTGCCTATTTTATTCTGGATGCGCAATGAGATGGATCCTGTAAATGTGGATTTAAGAGATTTTTAAATTAAAACCTCCTCTACTCCTAAAAGCCTTATAAAATAAAAATAAAAATCTGAATTTTGATCACAGTCTCTTTTAATGTTTAATAGAAAAAAGCAAATTGTTGCTGTAGTAGCAGCATGACGTATCTTATTTATTAATGAAATTTAGATAAGCACATCATTTTATTCAAAATTTCTCACTAAATTTGAAGACAATACCAGTTTAACGAAATTTAAATTAATTTAACAGTTAAAAATAAAAACTATATGTATTTTACCCATAGATATGAAAACAAATATTTAGTGCTTTTTTCACCCTCCTAAAAAGTTGACAAAATTGAGATACGTAATCTTGACAATATGTCTTAATAATGTCTGTTTACAGTACAATGTAAAAAAGCAAAGTTATTTTTTAAAATGAGGAGTTTAGTATTTAATAAAAATATTAGGGACGACACATAAAAAAGAAAGAATTAAATATTAAGCACAATAATTAACTCGGAACTGACAAATAACAAACCAACTTTCATAAATAATTTTTTAATATGAATAAAATGGAATTCAAACACAGTAGAAAGATAATGTACAATTGAATTGTTGGCTGAACCAATGCTGGATGTCACTTATCATAATTTTTTTGTTAGAATAACATTTGCTGTGACTCATTGTATGGTATAGGTAAGGATTAAGTTCTCAAAATGACTTATAGATAGCGTCAATCGGTTATTTTGAGAACGTAATCCTAACCTTTCGCAAACATTATTCCACCAAAAAAGTTATTGTGAAAAAATCACATTCAATGTAAATGAAATAAGCTAAATAAATTATTTACCTGAAAAGAGCTTTTTCAGCACCAAGTACTTGCACAGTGGATGCAGGTAGCTTAGCCAGATTGGTGAGTGATCCTGCATGAGATATAAGTCGAGCACCAACTTGATCTCCAATTAAAGAAGCTATGTTAGGAGCAATTGAAGACATTTTGTTATGTAGGTAGTTAGTAAGGGATAGGCGATATTCAGCAAGAGAAACCACCCGCTTTGCAAACATTTCAATGTTCATCAGGTCAATAGGAGAAATATCCATCCCTGAAAATAAAATTATTCAGCAATCATACATATTATTAGTTAATGGGGGAATTAGGATGCATTTTGAAAAGAACTATATACTGTAAAACCACTAAATAAGGTGTTAACAACACTCAAAAACCTTTAATACAAACATGACCAAGCTGATTTAGTAAACCAAGACTTACCCATTGAAGATCTTGAAGCATCTAAAATAGCTTCAGCTTTGTCTCTGTCTTGAACAACTTCTTCAAGTTCATCTAATTTGGACTCATCTAATTCTTTACGATTACCAATAAAGTTAGCAGTTTTAGAATAAAGATAATTGTCTGGGATGATTTTGAAAAGTTCTGGAAAATGATATGAGTACCATTCTCTGAAAAATGAAAATAAATAATACTAATAATGGATTTTTCAATTCTTGAATATGATAAAAACAAAATTAAAATAGACCATCAAAGATTAAAAATTGATCTAATTTTGATAATAAATACCAGAAAATTTAATATGTCAAATCAACTTTGACAGAAAACATCTATACCAAATTATTTTAATCATCGAAAAATTTTTTTTTGAGATTAAGTGACAAAAAATAATTGATCCCCATTAGCTACTTTACATGATGCCTTAGTTGTCAACAGTATACTCCATCATACATGGTCCAAAAGTGGATATCTGTACGTTAAATGCTACTCGTTAATACTGAACTAAAGTAAGCAAAATATGAAATTAAACTGTCTTCTTAATATAATTATGGAACAGATTAAGGCGAAAATTATCCGATTGACAATTGATGACTAAAAAAATAATCATGACTAATATTTAAGTCGTTGATCGAGATTAATATAAAATGAATAATTGGAAAATAATAATTTTTGTCACTCAGACAACGAAGGACTAAAAATTGAGTCGTTATTCATGATTAATATTTTAGTTGTAGAACTAAAATATTAATCATAATAAAACTATTAAATTTTTTTAATAAAACTTTATTTTGATGCGATAAAGTCTGCAATTGATTTCTTTGTTTTATTAATTAATGATTTATTTTTCTGTTCATCTATGACTTCAAAGTTGCTAATTATACATAATTATTTCAATAAGAAAAAACTTTCTTCAAAATTTTTATCCAGAGTTTCAAATTAACTCTTATTCTCTTGAAGCGAAAAAAAGTCAGACTTTGATTTTGATATTTGAAAATAAAAGTTAATATTACATTTTTATAATTTGAGTATGAATATACGTTTTTCGATATTGAGATCCATTAATTATTATGTTATCGGGGTGTTTATTATGACAATACTATCGATTTTAAGATCACTTGTTCATGTTAAGATTTATTTTAACATTTCGGTGGACCTCATTCACCCATTTCGGTTGACCTCAATGACCCATTTCGGGGGACCTCAATCAATGAGGTCATTAATGACACAAATTGCGAATATATTATAGAATTTTCAATTGCACATGTACATTTAGATTTACTGTTAATATATCTCAAAGCAAATACAGACAGTATTAAAATTATGGAAATGCACTTTCTATATAAGATCTTAAGATTTATAACTTAATAATGATGAAACTTGATATAGAAGAAATTGGACAAACATTATATAAATCGATACGCAATCACGCGATCTTAAAATCGATGGTATTTTTATCTTAAGCCCCTTTGATAACCCAATAGTGGACCTCAATACCGAGGATATCTGAAATGTTAAAATAAATCGGTAAATAAGGAAGCGAACTTAAAATCGATAATATTGTCATAGTAAAAATCTTCGATAACCCAATAATATATCTCAATACTGAGGATATCTGAAATGTTAAAATAAATTGATACATGATCTTAAAATCGGTAGTATTTTCATTATCACCACCTTCGATAACATAATAATGAACCTTAATATCGAAATACTTTTATATTCATACTCAAATAATAAACATTGAACATTGACTTTACTCAATGCTGTAATACAAATCATATCATGACTTTTTTACACTCCGAGAAAAATAAAATTTAATTTCAATCATTCAATATTTCAATCTCTGCCTTTATCTCGAAAGAATTATATTTTACACTTATAAATGAGAGCACTTATTATGAAGAAAAAATAATAATTCCTATTTCTTCATGACTTTGCTTTAATCAATCAGAAATAAGTAGAAACTAAATTAAATGGATTATAATTTTATTAAGTATTTATTCGAGTAAATTTTTATCCAACTAATTTTTATCTGAATGAAATTTTAGTTTAAAATCAATGACTAAAAATTTATTAGGATCTTTTAGTGTTTTTTTTAATCGGATAAAATGTTAGCCATATTGAATAAATTTTGATTCATGATTAAAAATTTAGTCATTGTTTAGACGGATAAATCTTCAATTAACTAATGCCCAACTCTATTAATGAATGATAGAAAATGCTCTTATACATATCTCAATCAATCATCATATAATGGCAGGTACTAATTCAAAATTTACAAAAGAAAATTAGTCAGTGTAACATTAGCTTCTTCAATAATATGCTCACTTAATTCAGTATAATTGGTTTTTGCTTAGTTTTTTACAACTGAAATTTTATTTTCCAAAAATACTGATAATTACTACTAATAAAAGGTAGAAGAAATGAATATCATTCCAAAATTTGCAATAAAAACTTTTGAGTTATGATTATACTTTTTCTAACACCAGGGCTCTGTTTCATAATAAAGTACACAGTACAAGTACAAGTGGAAATATTCGTTTTTAGAGGTTACAGGTTACTTATCGTCATTGGATAATAATAATCGTAAACAATTATTTTTTTATTTACTGTTTTTTAATAAAACTATTTTAAATATTATTATATTTCAACATTTCACAGTGAAAGTCATAGGTGTAGAAAGTCATTGGCTCACTTGTATTTGTACTTATGTACTTTATTATGAAATAGGGTGTGCCTATAAATCAAAGTACAACATGTTATATAGTTGAAATACGATAACATTTAAAATAGTTAAATTAAAAAACAGTAATTAAAAAAAAAATCAATAAAAATATTATTGCCTAATAACAATAAGAAACTTGTAACCTCTAAACACGGATCGATCATTCCGTTTGTACTCGTATTTTATAATGAAATAGGGGCCAGGAGGAACAGAGAAGTCGAGTGCTTTTGAAATAATCTGTAATTTTTGCCCTAAAAAAATTTATAGCTAGAATTACATTTGTTGGGACATAGCATTTAAGAACCCTAATATGTGAAAAATTAAATCTGACATGTGATGTCCATTATCGTTCAAACATTGCCGAAGTTGTTCCCAATTGGTTTATTGGGTGGGCGCTTAAAGTCAAGGAAAGAAGTTGAGAAATAGAGGGGAGTGTCACAGCAATTCACTTTCAGTGGCCAACATGAAATTGTGGATGCTTGAAGACTGGCAATTCGTGTATGACCAA
Source organism: Rhaphigaster nebulosa (assembly GCA_948150685.1). NCBI lineage: Eukaryota > Metazoa > Arthropoda > Insecta > Hemiptera > Pentatomidae > Rhaphigaster > Rhaphigaster nebulosa. Next base: position 65,032,327 of record OX411311.1, read on the forward strand.
TATGAATAAAATAACCAGTGAGTTTATAAATATAAAAGTTTAGTGAGTAAACAGCGTGAGCTTCAGGGTCATTTACTGTTCTCTTCTTTTATGAGACACAATCTTACATTGGGTTCACAATCTTTGAACAGGTGGCTTATTTTTAAAAAATAATGAACCTCTGTGCGAACTCTGGAGAACATTGATAGGGAGAGAAAAGCAGTATTGCAAAGCCAAGGACGTTCCATTCACCAGCATTTCCAGAACTTCAATAGAATTGCAACAGCCCTCTCCCTCCCTAGTGCTTAACAAACAACTCTTTTCCTTGACTTCTCTGCCCCACCCAACAAACCAACTCGACAAGGTCTGAACAAAATTTTTTCGCACATAATATTTATCAAATGCTATGTTCCAACAAATGTAATCCTAACAATAAAAAAATGTTTAAGAGTCAAAATTACAGATTTTATGATTATTTAAAAAACACTAAACTTCTCTGCCCCACTACATAATTATAATATAACATAATTTCTTTCAAATTCAGATGAGTAATAGTGGGGAGGGACAACAGATAGTCTGAGAATTTTTGTGGCAAAACAATAAAAATCGTTGACAAAAGTTTGCTTATTATAATAAAACAAAAAATAAAAATACAAGCTGAAATGCTACTATTTCTTATATCATATTTTGACCCTGAAAAATTATTTGAACCAAGAGTTAGAGAGAAAATTTTTTTCTTCTTAATAATCAGTTCGTTCTTTATGACTAACCTAGCCGCTACTTACTATTTATGTTTTGTAAAAATGGTTTAGTAGTTTATGAGAAGATGATCCCTTAGAAATTGGTGAAAAATAATTTTTTTTTAAATTACTTTTTGGAATTCAAAAAAATTTAAAATAAGTTAAATTTTGAGTAGCAATTTTTTTCCCTCTGCCAAATACCATACTTTCCCAAGCTTAGGTAGATGAGGAAGTAAAAAATAACTTTAAACAACCTTCGATAAATTTTTTATAAAAAAAAAAATCAATGCAAAATGTATATAGGATAACTTACCTGATTCTCATAGAAAATGTATTAATGTCTTTGTCGAGTAAATCAAGAAGTGCTATACTCTGAATGATCATATTATCAACACGGTGAACATTAAATTTCACTTTGGCTCTTGAATAACTGTGACCTAATCCCAACTGGGCAACTTCTGATGATTTATTAGTAAAGCCTTTAACTAACTTAGGAAAATGTAAACGAAGACCTGAAAAGAGGGCAAACAATGAGTTTGATCAGAATATTATAACATAAAATAGAAAATAATGTGCTCAATAACTTTATTACCTCTTAATATTTCAGGTATGGCTCCTGTGCACATGCATTGATATCCCAAAGCATCTGTTATAGCAGCAGCTAATTTTGTATCTCCGACACCAAGAGTTGGATTACCTTTCTTGACTAAATTTTGCTCCAGAAACAGCTGAAGGTCTTCAGATACAATTCCTGAAAGGACAAAATAATTTGAAAAAAACCATAACATTGGTATTTAAACTTAAGTAATAACAACACTTTTTTACATTATAACAATATGATTTTTTATTTTTTTTTAATGTTGATACAATGACTACAAACTATATTATTCAGGGAGTTTCAATTTTAAGGTATGAGCTATACTTAAAATTTAGTTATGCTCCTGGATTTAAGCTCTCACACCTAAATCTAATTTACATCTAAATCACTAATCAATATTTTAAAGATTTAGGTTAGATAAAAGTATCTCTTACCCTTCACTGAGACATTATTTCTGGAAATCTGTCATTTCCAGACCATTCTGTTACTACTATCCAGTCCCCACCATTTTTCCTACATACTGTCGATTTAATTCACACAGTTTATGTGTTGAATGTTATTTCATTGATATCCCCCTCTGTTAGTAACAATTGAAAACCGTTTTAAATACAACGTAATCATTTGAATTATGACGAATCAATTGCGGGAAACTAATGAAGCAATTATCTCAAAAGATTTTAAAATATTATATCTATTCTGTCTAAGGTCTGTTTCTCTCTTAAGCAAACATCTGCCAATATCTGTGATCAAACTAGCATTATCAAATTGACCAAATACCCTAATAATGACAAAAACCAGGCAATATATAAAAACTTTCAGATAAAATGATAAGATTTTGTTGGCGTGTAATGGGTCTAAGTCCAATACTTCCAAGTACAACTACAATTCAAAATGTGAAAGGTTCCAGCAAATTTAACATTCCTACTGGTCATTAGAGCTTTTGTTTTGAACAGGAAAGAGCTCTAAAATATAATTACGGCTAAATATCAGGTAATATAATATAAAATAAGTAACTGTAAATAACAGCACTAATAAATACATTTCTACAAACCCAGGAAATAACAAAGAGGATAGAACTAATGCAAAAATATCTGATGTGAACAACACACGACTTCCTTGTACGCCAATTAAACTATAAATCGGTGACTCAAAAACGACACTCGTCGTCACGACATCCATCTATTGACACACACACGCACACAAATGTGGAGGAAAACCAGTATTTTAAACTAAATTTTAACACTTAAAACAACTAATAAAAATGTTTAATTAGATTGGAAACCAAATTGCGTTTGTAACCTTTATTACCGAAACATATGATTAATGTATTTAATTTATATATAATTTTTGATATAAGCTTATTATGACCTTCAAGTAAAGTACCCTTTTCGGCTCACCAATTTTAACCAAAATATAGTAAATACATTCATATCGATATAAAAGTCCTATTTACCAAATTTGAGATGTTTTACATTATATTTTAATCAAATTTTTGATGAAAGTCTAATATGACCTTCAAGTAAAGTACCGCTTCCGGTTTTCCAATTTATACCAAAACTAGTATGTTATTTAAATATATATATAAGTTATAAATACTAAATTTGAGAAGTTATGCATAGTATTTTAATATAATTTTTGATGGAAATCAATTATGACCTTCAAGTAAAGTACCACTTCCAGTAATCAAGTACTAACCAAAAAGGAAAGTTCACAACTAGATTTTACAATAATCCTAAATACAAAATTTCAACTTTCTACTGCTAACCGTTTTTGAGTTATGCAAGATACGAACGTACGTACAGACGCCACGACGAAACTAGTCAAAATGGATTCAGGGATGGTTTAAATGGATATTTCCATTTAAATCTGAAAACCGAAAATTTTCGCGATTACAATACTTCCTTTACTTCGTACAAGGAAGTAAAAAGAGACAAATATACAAAAATGTAACAAGAGATAGTTAAATAAAAATATTTCAGATGACTTTCAAGAATGTAAATTTAAAATAATTTCAAAAACTTTCTTAGTTTTTAAGACACATACTCAGCAAGGGGTAAACATAACTCGATGGCCAGATTTGACTACTAGATGGACCAAACTTCGCAAGATCAAATCATAGCACAAACTCAGTTGCAAGGGAAAATAGACAAAAAAGAAAATGAGGAAAAGCAAAAAAGTGTATATAGATTAAAATATTTAATGAGCAAAAAAAAAACTGTAATTTGTGCTTTATTGCTAAATACACTAATAATCGCACAAAGATATACCTTCAGAGACACTGTTGATATTTTCCAATGCAGTCACTGCAGTTTTAAATGGTGTGAAGGAGCACAGTTTAACAATTTGATTAAATTTCTTCAGGTCAGTGACAGATGCTTCAACCTGAGGAAGCAGCATTCCAACTTCTTCGAATTCTTTGACAGAAAACAGACCATAGCCGGCTGCATGTTCAAAAAGAACAAAAAGATTCTCCTAAAATAAAAACAATGAAAAAAAATTAGATCACAGAATAAAAGATATCACCAACTTGAAATTAACAAAGAAATCTTACCATTATTCGAGTATTAAAATTAAACTAAACAGGGCTTTCCATCAGATCCACAAGAATATATGAAACAGGAGGCACGTGCTGTACACAAACGTTCAGCTTCTACCCATGCCTGCAAACTACTCGTGTATAATCGACCATGTTGAAAGAGATTATCGAACTAAGAAGAATATGATTTCAGCGCTTGAAAGTTGTGACGTCATCAGCTGCCAATTGTGCTAATTTTATGAAAAGAGGTTTTTTTGAGATTGCGCTTTTTATATTTTCTGCCTGACGATTAATTTTTTTTATAATCACTTTGACATATCCTGTTAAAAAATTGTGCCATATAATGACCTGTTCTAACTAAAATTATCTTTAGCTCACACATCGACCAAGCGCTTTAAGTACGAGTTGACCAAAAGAAACTAAGTTCTTTTAAATATACTAATGTTATGCGACTTTTTCGGTAGTGTGTTGGTTTGGTTGAAATACAGTATAGAATCATGCCGTATGTAACAAGATAATATTTGACACTTATATTTGTTATCATCAAACACGAATCGTCTAAATGTTTATACCTCATCCCTAGTATAACAGAAATTATTTTGAAGAAATGTAATACAATAGGTGAAATGTCTTTCTTAAATCTGAAGCCTGTGAAAACATAAAGAAAAAGAGATTAAGAAAACATAAAAAAGAGATTCATTCCTTCCATGTCATTCTCCTAAGAAAAGGGCAACTTGAAGATCTTTCCAATTATTCGTTAGCTCTTCTTCAGGCATTGTTGAGAGACCTAATCCTGTACAAAAATCAAAACGTACTCTCATGTTGCTTTAAAGCTGAAAATCTGGGATCACAGCTGGTTTGGATTGCGTCTATGACTATATTGAAATAGCTTATCTTAAATCTGTAGTGAGGTGAAAGATCAGAAGTCTCTTCTCGTCTTTTGACTCATAGTCAAAAAGTGTTTTCTTCCTTCTCCGTCTTGTGGACTTAAAAGACATTTCGTTTAGCCCAATTTCTTCTCCTAACTCTCTTGCGGACACTAGTGTTGACTCGAAACCACTCTCCCGGTAATCATTTAACCATTTCAGAAAAGCTGTTAAATGATTAACTGTTACTTCCAGATTCATGTTTGGGCTTTGCCATATTTTACTTATACAGTGAATGTTCGCTAGTATGTCATACCATATCATTAATGAAACAATGAATTCAAATGTTGATATTTCATTTTCCAATGATTGTTTCTTGAATGATTGTTTCTTCGCAAAGTTGACAGAGCATCTCAAACTTTGCTCAGTTGATATCTAACTGCTTTTACCGATTCAACTCAACATTCCCATCTTGTTTCTGAAAGAGGTTTAAGTGAAATGTCTACATGTTCTTTCAGTATGGACCACTTCCCGCTAGAGCATGGCTAGCCATGTCACATCCAAAATAACTGAAAAGGTACTAAACAACAAATATTATGCCATTATTTTGGATTGTACAAGAGATATTGCCGGAATTGAACAACTATCCGTCACCATGAAAGAATAGTACATGGTCTCTGTAAGGTTCCAAAAAAGTCTATGCTTGCACACTAGATGACGCAGGGTCCACAAAAATCAAGTTCCAACTATGACTACCACAAGGTACAAAAAACGCTAAAGGGTTCATGTTCAAAATTCTTCGTTGAACACAACTGTGGATTCCGCGAATATTCGAGCCATTATCATAGCTTTGCCGTCTGCAGTTTTATAAAGAAAGGCCGAGTTTGTTTAATTCTGTTAACAAGTAGTCAGTTAAACCTTCAACTTTTGTTTCAACTGCAATGAACCCAAAGAAATGCTCCTCAACTTCAGCTGCTTCTTTTTCGGTCGTCCTTGAAACGATGGATAGTTATTTGACATCCGCATGATGGTATAGAAGGTCAATCCCTAATTGACGAATAGTTGTTCAATTCTGGCAACATCCCTTGTACAATCCAAAATAATTGCATAGTATTTGTTGTTTAGTACCTTTTCAGTTATCTTGGATATGACATGGCTATTAGCTGAGTGAATTCATTTTGGGTATCTTTTCGTAGTTACTGATTTCTGGCGAAGGTTATGTTGAAGATTTGATTTAAATGTTCTCTTAACTTTGGATTAAATCTAGCCATTAATTTAACAAGATCTAAAAACTTATCACTACTCCTGTCCGAAGTTATTTATTCTGTGTGACCTCTGAATGCCAAATTATGTGAAGTCAAAAACTGTACGATTGCTAAAAGCCTTTCCAAAATATCCTTCCAGCGTTGGACTTCAGATCTAATTTGAGCTTCAGTTTCACCGTCAATAGCTTTTCTTATCTTTAAAAGTTTTTGTAAATCGAGCCGCTTTAGTATGCATTCTCTGTGGGCTTAGCTGTTTTCATGATTTTTCAAAATCACACTCCAATCCCTAGTCCCTCTAGACGAACTTAAAGCATTCAATGATATATTTGAAAATAAGGCATTAGCCATTTTCGTCTTTGTTGTTCACCATTTGATAAATATCGAGTTTAGTGAACGATACTAACAGGGCCTTTATCAGCAATTCTAAATGCTCGAACGAATGACAGTGACAGACTTTATCAAATGGAGGCATATCAAAATTTTTTTATAGCCTCCAATGCAAGATGAATCCACTTTTCAGGACTCAGAACGCAACAGGACGGCCAAAGACAGAGGTGGCAAACATATTAAAAAAAACCTCGGACTAGATTGGGAACAACTAACTGGAATGAAACAAGATAACTATTGAATCTTATAACTAGAGAAACCTTACAAATTTCTGAATTCCCAAAAATTTCTCACTCCTCATAACTCTCTTACAAAGCATCCTATGATAATTGAGAAGTTATTTCATTTTCCAAATGAAAAATGCCGAACAATTAAAGTTGTAGAGCATTAAATTCTACATTTACAGCACTCCTACTTTTTTTTTTATTTGCTCATCCCTATGCATAGTTACTCGCTAAATAATTATTAGCAGGCGTAGCGCTGATTTTCCAATACGCTGCTATTTCGTAGTTTCATCACTTTTGTTAAGCCACCTTTTTTAGACAAAATCTAATTACGGTATGCGATTTCTGCAATGCTAAAAAGTACGGAAATAACTTTACTTAAATCGAATTAATTCGATTTGACCATATATATGGGAAATACATGGAAAAATTGCATTTACAAAAATGAAATTCCGTAAGTCACGGAAAATATTTAAAGAGGTGAAAGTAGAATCATAGTCTAATTCCACAGAGAAAATAGGAAATTTAAGTCTTGTTAAAGTTTGTCAGTTTTTTGTTTTCAATAAGTATACAGCGAAAAGGTTAATTTATTTATTTTTAAATCACTTTTTATTTGTAAATTTTTTCTCAGCTCCCTGCTGGGCTACAGATACCCCACTTCTTGGATAATTTCTACTTTTATTAAGTTTTAATTTCGTATAAATGAAGTCGAAGTTTCATGATTGGTCTAGAATAGTTTTTGATTTACCAAAAAGTGGATTTTCTCGATAAAGATTTGTTTTGAGAATGAAAGGTGATAAAGATTTGTTTTGAGAATGAAAGGCTCTAACCCGGTAAGGTGGGTAAAAGTACCCCTGAGCGCTGAATGCTTGCCGGCTTACATATATGTATATCCTCTATTGCTATTACCAAAGTTTCAGATCTCTATTGCCCTCGTGTGTCCTATAATTAGCGCAAGTATCTCTGCAATTTTTCATTTTTTTTTTATAAGCCCTATAGGACCGAAATATTTCTCAATTTTACTATAAGTCTCATGAACTATGAATAGGAAGTTTTGGGTCACGTTATAACAATTAGCGCATTGCATTCTATTGCTTTTTCCAAGAAAAACTAAAAAAAATATATGAAAATTTAGAGAGAATCTACTATAACTCAACATGCTCTTGAGCCTATCAAACAAAGTCATAGTCATTTCATATTTTTTGAAGTGGTGCTACAGATTGAAATTGAGCATTTCTTGCAGTGTAATACAATGTACTTGAAAGGGAAGACAATGGAGATCGCCGATTTCAATAATACTTTTAATTAGGGATTGATAAATTATTTGCCACTTCTATAATTTTGTTTTTATTGAAAACTAGTTTCAAATGTATTATGAATATGAATTAAACATCCATAATTCATAAATGTTATATAATACTAATTTATATTACATTTAATTTAATATGTAAAATAATGACTAACTGAATTTTGAATTGTTTATTTTTGAATGTTTGTGTGTTTTTAGAACTGAAGATGAATGAATAACATTTGAAACTAGTTTTCAATAAAAACAAAGATATGGAAATGACAAATAATTTATCAATACCTAATTAGATTGATCATTATATATCATCATGCAGAGGTCAATTGAATAAACGTTTTTTGATGACACTAGGTCGAAAAATATTATACATCTGTCAAAGTTTTCTTACATATGCGTCCTAGAAGCCAAGAATTATATTTTATATAACTTCAACAATTTTTTATATCGGTTTTCTGCCTAAAGAGGGTTCAGCTAAGGAAGGAAAAGCAGGGGCAGGAGTATTTGGGCCAAAATGCAAAAGGGCCCTATTCTATATTCTGCATCATTTAAAACACAATAATTAAACCTGAAGATATTAATTACATCTAACCCTGAGGACTTAACATGCTTCATAAAAAGTGGGATCTCTAGATGAACAGAGAGGTATCTTTCAAAAGATCTATATGGATCCTGGTTAGGAAGGATTTCCTAATGGTCTTCCAAACCAATACATGGAATAGAAAATGCTAAATTTTACCTAAAACTGACAAAGAATGAGCTGAGAACAATGCCTTCTCATGGGGCCTCGCCAACAAAAATATATCTCAAGAAGATGAAATTAGTGGAAGAATCCACTTATAGGACAAAGAAAAGAGTGGACACCTTCTTTGTGAAGCCCTTGTCTTTACAAGCTACATAATTTAAAACAAGCAATAATTAAACCAGAAGATATTAACTAGATCTAACCCTAAGACTTAATATGCTTCATAAGAAGTATAGGATTCCTATGGGATCTCTAGATGAACAGAAAGGTATCTCTTAAAAGATTCAAATGGGCCCTGGTAAGGAAAGGTTCCGCATCCCTCTGTGTAATATTAATCATAATAAGATGAGCATTTAGTCTGAAGAAATCCTTAATAAAGTAATAAAATTTAATAAAAGATAAAAGCAAATCATAAGGAATCATTATAAGATCGTAACCAAGATAGGAAGGGTGTATATTTAATGATGCAAGTCATTCATAGATCCAGGCATTGGATTGCAGCATCACATAAATATGGTAAATGGTAGAGGCTAATAAAGCAGTCCCAGTGTTACTCATGTGGGATACAACATAAGATAGGTGGTGAGAAAGATAAAATAATGAGTAAATCTGATTATAATAATGGCTAAAATTCTAGAATTAATACATTCATTCATTAATTAATTAGAATTAATACAAGTCCTGTAATAAAACAGAATGTTTTATTTTTCTGGCAGATCTAGGACAATTCTGTTAGTTTCAAAATTAATCCGGCTTTACTTGTCTCTCAAAACTTATGGGCAGCATTGCACAGATGTATTAAAATGTGTGTTTGTTTACTGAGCATACATTATAACACCCTTACTTCAGCAAAAACAAAACAATTAGCCATTAAATATTAAAGTGTAGGATTAAGAATGAATATTATTTATTAAATGTTGATAAACAACATTTACAGTAAGATACAAAGATGAAAGGTCCCTAAGAGTGAAAAAAAATAATGAAATAATTTTTAATAAAAACAAATACATAAACTTTTGTTTAATGTTTGTATGAATATGAATATAAATCAAACAAAAGAATCTCCCGAGTGCTCCATTACGCAACCTTTAACAAATCATGATCCTATTAAGAAAACATCGAATTATGTAAATTGTCGATTTCTTCTTCTCTTGCTTTTGATCTTTTTTTCTGATGTTTATATTCTTCATGAGTTTCATCATCAGTAGGTAATTCATGTCTGCACAGTGGGCACGTGCTTGTCTAAAAGATTAGAAAACAAATATGAATAGTTTTCTAAAAATTAATTTGATTTACTATCAGCTTTTTATTTTTTGGAAGTTTAAATAAACACCTTCATACTTCACCACTCTGCATTTATTGGTATTTCGAACTACACTTTGTCCATTATCAAAACATCTAAAAATACATATGATTTAATTTACAATAGTTTCATCATGAACTGTATGTATGTATACTTTGCTGTTTAAAATATTAAAAAAAAACAAAGTGGTTTAACTAATTTTTACAACATAACAGAGGGATTAAAATATGATGGTTATATAATTATAAAAATATGTATAAGAGTTATACATTTAATATAATCTGGTATACATACAGTGCATACATTACAAATGCACATATTGTAAATTAAATCATATGTATTTTTAGATGCTTTGATAATCGACAAAGTGTAGTCCGAAAACTCAATTAATACTGAGTGGTGAAGTAGGAAGATACTTATTTAAACTTCCAAAAAATAAAAAACTGATAGAAAAACTTTTGGAGCGTTCAAGAAAATACAGTTTATGACAAATTAATTTAAGATATTTGGTTAATTTACCTTTTCTAACCAAGGAATGATGCAGGGAGAATGGAACTCGTGTTTACAGGGAAGTAATTTAGATTTCTCTCCAGCATCAAACTGCTTTAAACAAACCGGACATTGGGCATCTAAACAAAAATTAATAAATTTAAAAATATACACAAAAATATGAAATCATATAATTGAAAAACTGAAATACCTCTTCGATCTATAACAGAATCAGGAAGATTTTCAATGATTTTTCTGGATGTGGGAGGTGGAAGTTTTAAATGTTCCCCCAACTCTTCAAACATGCCAAAATCCCTAAAAAGGCGTGCCATATGAAGCAACTGGTTTGGGGTCTCCCCTTCGCCAAGTGGCTTCCAACCCATTTCATCAAAGTAATCAGCCATCTACACCAAAATGTTACTTAACTTTAAAAACATGACTTATATATTTCTTGCACTTTTTATTTTATGATTTATTTAATACAAAACATGTGTTAATATGAAAGCAGAAAAATGGTGAGTTTTTTACCTCTGATTTAAGGATATTTTCGAAATTTATTTTCTAGAACAATCATGAATTATAAATAATTCAATAATACTGATAAGACTAAAAAAAGATATGTCAACTTAATGTTGTTTTATCTTTATACTCCAAAAATTATTTTGACTAGGAAATGGATAAAACATGAATATTCACATCATTATGTATTATATACAGTATACATCAAGCATATCTTCCTAAAATAAACTTCAACACTACATAACTTAATACCATTTTAGCATTTGTAACTATAAATAGCACACTTAAAAAACTATACTCATTCGTAAATGAAGTGGATCATTGCATTAACTGTTTATAAAATTGTGAGGAATCAATATTTTTCTAATTTGACACCTACTGATTGTTTACACTCGCAATGGGCTAATTCCTTTTAAATAAACTCTCTCAAACATAAACAAAAAAGGGGATTATCCTCAGTTTAGTCCGTTTATAGCTTGTGCTCACTTCACTTTATTTCTCGTAAACCTATTTTTTTTCACTATTTTTTACTAACAGTTGAAATCCGCATGATGGTATAGAAGGATCAATCTAATTAGGGATTGATAAATTATTTGCCACTTCTATAATTTTGTTTTATTGGAAACTAGTTTTGAATGTTATACACTCATCTTCAGTTCTAAAAACACACAAAAATTCAAAATATAGTTTGGTATTATTATACATATTAAATTAGATGTAATATAAATCAGTATTATAAAACATTTATGAATTATGAATTTAATTAAGACAAGAAATCATTTTAATTAAGACAAATACATGTTCGTACTCACCATGGTTTAAATGGATTATATCAAACAGAAAAGTTTGTACTGGTTTCTTCTCGCACTGAACTAACAATAAAAGAAAGGTGGGATGTTTATAGGTAAACGGTATAAAGGTAGGGGTTTTTTCAGTAATGCCGGTGAGTAATTGGTTTTTCTGTTATTGATGGGAATAAATTTAAGATTGAACTATTGGAGATATTTATTTTGTCATTTAAGCAGAAATCTGGATTGGATTTGAAGGATTTTATTATTTCAAGTGCTTCATATATATTTAATTTGAGACTGTTTTCAACTTGATTTAATTATTATTAACTCCTGAGTCTTTGATGAATTTATGGATTTTTTTCATTTAAATGAATTACAAATAATTTGAAACCAGTACAAACTTTTCTGTTTGATATAATCCATTTAAACCTTGGTGAGTACCATTATGTATTTGATTTATCTTAATAAAATTCATAAATATTTTATAATACTGATTTATAAAACATCTAATTTATAAATAATACCAAACTATGTTTGGAATTGCTTATTTTTGAGTGTTTTTAGAACTGAAGATGAATGTATAACATTCGAAACTAGTTTTCAATAAAACAAATTTATAGAAGTGGCAAAAGTTTATCAATCCCTAACTTTTTATTAATCTTTTTTAAAAGATCTTCTGGGTATTAAAGAATGTCTGCATGACGTGTTACAGCAGTAGAGGTTGTAACAGCTGTTGCTGCTTTGGAAGGGGTGATACCCAGAGAAATATGGCAGCAAGACTACGAACGTCACAGTATGGTGAGTCGCACATAGAGGCGCTGCCAGGATAGTGGTTCCTTTAAACATGGTGGAGGACGTCAAAGTTACAACTACAACAGTACAACAAGACCGATATTTGACTGTCCGGGCTCGAAGGAATCGCTTCAACACTTACCAAAGGTTAGCTGATGATTTGTATACAGCCTCTAATGTGCAAATTAGCCTTCACACAGTCAGAGAAGGATGATAGAGCATGGATTGCACCTGCGAAGACATCTGCGCTTTTCAGGACTCACCCCACAACATAAAGTTAAAAGACTTCAATTCACTCGGATTCATATAACATGGACTGATCATGCCAGGAATAATTGCCTTTTCACAGATGAGTCTAAATTTGTACTACAACACGATTCAAACCGAGCAAGAGTTACTAGAAGGTCTGGTGAGCGATACAACCCTTCCCTGGTCTTGCCTGTTTGGAGGAGGCTCAATTACAGTGTGGGGTTGTAATCGAGGCTCTCAAACAGATCTAATAGTGTTACGAAATGAGACTATGACTGCTCAACATTACTTGGACATGGTCTTGACACCAATAGTGCAACCTATGGCAGAAGCAATTGGCCCAGAATTCGTTTTTGTGGTTGACAACCCTAGTCCTCATAGAGCTAGACTCGTAAATGCATTCTTTCAATATCAAGAAATATATCGCTGCCTGGATTGGCCTACTTGCTCTCCGTACCTAAATCCCATTGAACATTTATGGGATCAACTTCAAAGACGGAGTTCAGGACGGAATATCCTTCCACAAACTCCGGATGAACTGCACACAGCACTCTTAGAGGAATGGGAGACGATCCCTTAAGATAGCATCAAAATGCTAATAACAGGTATGCCTCACCATCATCAGGCAGTAATTAATGCTAAAGGTGGACCAAAAAGATACTAAAACAAAAAAAATTAATAGTTTTTAAAAATTTTAAATTAATTTAATTTACCTTTTAATTTCTAAACCCAAAAAACCAATGTAAACAGTATTCTTTTAACAAATTTTCTTGATTTATTATTTCTAATCATGTAAAAGTAGATTACCTTTTAAAAATTAAAATCATTAAATAAGAATTAATTGTTTTTTTCATCTTACTTTGAATGATCCACTTCATTTGTAAATGAGTATGTAATACAAAATAAAAATTACTTATTTCAACAACGCCTACATCTCAAGTAAATTAAAATATATGATTTAATTAAAAGAATTGATTATTGGAATCATAATAATTTGGTGATTAATGACAATGTGATTAGTTACCATTTTAAATTAGAATTTACTACAGTCTGTAGTCTACAGAATATAAAATTAATAAAAACTAGCTTTTAACACTTTTCTCAAAAAACAATTTAGAACTAATACAAACTAATTATATTCTTTAAAAAAAAACGGCTTTGTAACTGAGCATTTAAATACCTGATAATTTAATCAGTTTTCTTAATTACTGATTTTAGTTTTTGGAAGTAATAACATAATCCATTCTTTTTAGAATTTTATGTTGGGGTACAGCCAGTAACATAAATCTGTTTGCTTCTTAGCTTGTAATTAAAGGAGTAGCAGTTTGGCATTTTATCTCCTCTAGTTGTAATTGCTTTAATGATACCACAATAATGACTGTTTCCAGTGAATATAGTTCTTTATTTAAAATAATAATAAATTATGAATTCCTTGATTCCTTTTAGCAACTCTGCCTGTTCTATTATGATCCTTACAAGAAATGATTTGAAATGTGGTAAAAATAAATGAAGTCAAAATTAATGATGCAACTTCAATCCATTATTTCACCAGCTTTTATTTTATGTTCACAGAATAGTATCTCGTTGGAACCGTATTGTATTTATAGTTAAGAATATTTGATGCTATAAATCCAAAAGCTTGTTATAGGCTTTATTTAGATTTTTGTGTGCCATTAAAATTAATGCCATCTGTGTGTACTAGAATCTAGTACTGCTGTAGAACTACTAATTCGTGCTGTTGTCTATCTGTTCAGTTTTAGTTATCAACATAAAGGCACTGACAGAATCGGTTCTCATTTACTTCCAGAAGTTGACACTTAAAAACTTTGAATAGTCTCATTAAATGTGGTTCAATTTTTAAAATAGGCATGGTTTTTTTCTAATACTCAGCTATTTTCAAGGTTCAAGGCACCACCATGAACTAAATATTAGGAACCTTCACAATACGATCACCCATTAAGGCCTCTGATAACGACTTGTGCTTTTGCTGTACTAATTTTCTTTCATTGATTCCACCATTTTGAGATGTCTTTTTTCATGTTTTATCTTGATAGTTATTTTTATTAATTTATTTTTTTATTATCAATCACCTAATAATATATATAAAAAACAATATTCTGTAATGAAACGTTGATTGATTTTTTAATACATTTTTAAAATAATGATTATAAATATCGTGGAATACACTGAAAGCGGAGAACTTCCCTTATAGAAATTAAATGATCAATTCATAAAAAAATCTAAATGAATAGTAAGAATCAAAGAGGATTTAAAAAGGTTCAATATGGTGAGGAGGGTCAAGAAAAATCCAAGAGTTACGCCATTATTGCATACCGTACAGAGGAAAACACCCAAATGCTTTTAATCATGTTATGCAAATGGAAAAAGAAAGAAAATTTGTCATGGAAAACCAACAGAGAAAATATCAGAGTCATTCCCAGGAGGCATGGATTGATATCACCCAGTTAGCAGGAAAACAGTAAGGCGCAATGCAGCCAGCAAACCTCAGGATTATTTTTGCCTTTATGTCCTGTTTTTTTTAAGTAACATCAGAATCATTAACATATTATACACATCCCATATAGACATTTATCTTCTAATTTTGGCAGCTAAAGGTGTAATATGATTATTCTCAACTAAACCAATAATACCTCAAATACCTGTCTTATTGTGTCAAAACTAATTATATTTTTATATCAGAAAGAAATGTAAAATATTTTATACAGAAAATATAAAGAAAGAAATATATATATATATATATATATATATATATATATATATATATATATATATATATATATATATATATATATATATAAAAATTTTTTTGGTACAAATCTTTTCGAATAACTTAGCGATTAATAAAATTAATGGTTACAGGCAATACTTAATTCTTGTTTAAAACAACGTTTCTTTCAAAACAATAGTCATAAAAACACTTGAAACCCAATAACAAAACAGAAGTGAATAAAATTATACTCACGCTATAATATGAAAAATAAATTAGTTAATTGCAGCAACAAATATGCTAAGTAATTTATATCAATGCATAAAGAACTGAAACTACTTAGCATTCATACCAATCTCAACCACTAATCAAAATGAAGCATCATTCTGATTGTATCATTATTTCCATAACCTGCCCTTGAGATAGCAGTCAATAAATTATCAGCCTCAGACAATTATTTAAGATAATTCTTAATGTACATTCTCTACCTCCCAAAAATAAAAAATGATTAAAAAAAATCAATTAAAAACAAACAATTAAACATTAAAAAATAATAGAAAAGGGAAAGCAGTATGGAAAGTTTTAAATTATTTTAATTTAAGTAAAATACAGGTGGTGTACAAAAGAATGAAACTTATATTTACCTATAAAAATATATATATATATATTTACAGAAACATACAATGTATTAAAACTTCCCACATCTTCTTCTGGCAGTATATTTAGAATCCTCCCTGGCAGTAAGCCCTTGTCTTCGCCTCCTTTCTTTCTTTTCTAAAATCCAATTTTTACTTTTTTTCAGAGGCTTTCCATGGAGCTTTTTGAATGTAACTCTGTCTTTTGTAAAAGGAATGGTAGTATTATCATTTTCTGTTCCTAATGCCTTAGGCAAGGGTGCACTTGACCCAACCATCAAAACCAAAAAGTATTTCTTGGCTTTGGTTGAATTTGGATAATCAACAACAAGCCCTCCGAAAAACCCTGCTTTTGTTGCTTGTGTCGTTACCAACTCGATCTGATCAGCGTTTTCTGGATAAAACTGAAAAATTGCTCGGGCAGTTCGACTTAATGAAGTATATAACATTGAAAAAAACAAATAGAGTCTTTTTGCAGGTTTATGTGTAGCTTGATCAGCATTACACAACCATTGCAAAGCACTAATGCTAACAGCTCCATCAAACATACCTGCTCGAAAAGGGATACCTTGGCCCAAATCACTGAGAACCAGATCACCTCCGACTTCTCTTTCTAAAGCAATTTCTAACATTGCTTTAGAAATATCAAGCCCGATCCACATGTGACCATTGTCTTCTAAAACACTTCCACTTAAACCAGATCCACAACCTAAGTCCAAAAGCAATGCCGGCTCATCCTCCGGTAAACTTAAGAGTTCCAACGCCCTTTCTGTCATCTGAACTTGAATTTCAATCATCCGGGAATTTTGAGTATACTTTTTGGCCTCGGTTTCATTATAATAAATATCTGGAGGAGCTTGGTGCTCAGGTCTTCTTCCAGAGGACATCTTTCATCAACTAATTGTAAGTATAATGGAAATAAACAAACTTTTATTACATTTGCTTCACAACCTACAAATATAAATATATAACACAATAACCTTAATCACGTTTACCTCGTGCTCAAAGATGTACAAAGAGGTACATGAAAAGTCGGCCACTGACGATCACTCCAAATGAATTGGAAAAGCTCGAGAACTTGGACTTAAGATGATTTCAAGGGCACCACTGACGATCACTCCACTCCATTGTTCCATTTTATATCGACAGGTAGTGCATGAATACATGCATTAATAAGGCTATTAATACGGGAGCCCAATGCAAAGAATCTGCAAGTGCATAAAACAGTGGATAAAAAAAGTATTCCTACAATTAGTTTTTCGGATAAAAATATGTTTAATAATTAATCGAACGTAAATTGACTGATGGATAGAATAAAAAATAACATTTCACATTAATTTTTACAGATGAAAAAAATTAGAAACCCGTACAACCTAATTAGCAATAAAAATTGAACAATTAATTTTTTCAGGTAAAACTTTAGAATCATTTCGATTTACGACCCATTTTGGAGGAATGGGTTGTTAACATAATTAACAACAAAAATTGAGAATTTATTATCCAAAAAACGTTTTCTTACAGTACTGGTATTGGTGGGGGAACTGGTCCGGCAAGTGGGCCTTATGGTCCTTTTTGCCAACCCCTGACGGCTACCTTTACGTCACCGCCGCGTACTAACCTGAGTGGGAGTGTCAAGATTCATTTCCCGGGATCGCCACGAAATAAATATTAACTGACCCAGGTGGGAATCGAACCCAAATCGTTCCGAACCGGACACTCCGGGACCCTCGCCCAAACGTAATCAGCCGTCACATTCTCTTCTTACAGTAACATTCTTCGTGAAAATAATTTGTTATTTGTTCTCAGCTCTTGGTTTTCACTTAATACATAATCTCTTATTCAAATACAAACTCAAAATGGACCAAATAATCCTAATTGAAGATTAATTTCCCCAAAATTGGTTGTAAATAGAAATGATTCACTCCTAACTGAAAAGATGAATTGTTATTTTCACGGAACTGTATGCATATTTTTTTGCATGATAAAATTTCAATTTTTGTTGTTAATTAGACTAACAACCTATCCCCTCTAAAATTGTACTAAGTCGAAATGATTAAGTTGAACCTTAAAAAAATTAATTGTTCAAATTTTGTTGTTAATTATGTTGTACGGGTTTCTAATTTCCCTCACCCGTAAAAATTAATGCGGAATGTTGCATTTTATCATAAACCTCAGTTAATTTATGTTCAAATCATTAAACATACTTTTACCAAAAAAAAACTAAGTGTACGAATACTTTTTTGTCCACTGTACATATATATGAATCATCCTAATTTTTCCTAGAATCCTTAAACCATTCATTAGACAGTTATTTGAGTTTTCATAAATAAAATTATATTTATTGGAAAATCAGAACTGATTATCCAATCTCCTTCTTCGTTAAGAAATTAATTTTTGATTTAATACCTTGAATTCATATATTAATAACATCAGATATTCGAATCTGAATACACATATTCGAACATGTACCAAAAATTTTTCATGTCGATATGACTTTAGTTTCATTTCAAATTTTGAACATTTCCCTATTACCGGTTTGAAAATGAATTATTTAGTTGTTGTTTTTTTTTTTTTATCTTGTGACGAATATAATCGGACCTGAGAAATAGTAAGATGCGGAAAAAAAAGAAGAATTTTTTACATCATCTTCGCATTTTTTCATTTGCATTGAGCCTAATCCTATTGTTTAAATTTAAATAAAAGTGAAAAAAAACTTTAGATTAATTTATGGCACTGCATACCTGAGACTGAAGTTTTTGAATATTAACGGAAAGTCAGTTCATTATAAATATATAAAGGACTGTAAATAAAAGATAGGTAGGAAGTGGAACTGAAGTCTTGCCTTCAGGCATAACTGTCTATTGCCAGGTTAAATTTGGCGTCCCAGATTATCCCAGTCAGCTGCCAATAAACCGTCTAATGTGAAGAAAATGAAAACCAACGAAAATTTTCGTTAGTTTCATGAATTAAGAAGCGGGTTTAAGGAGATTTATCAAATACTTTGATAAGCTTTCAAAATTTCAAAAAATATTTTTTTAACTCCAATCACTCGTTGAAATTAATCGGATAAAGTTGGGTCATAATTAGGCTAAATTTTTTTAAACTCATAACTCTGCTATTGAAATGAGACTCGCGCATTGCCTCATAGAAACATTATCTCTAGTCTCCATTGTGAAAGCTTTATATTAACATTATTAAAAAAATACTAGAAGACCTTTCATCACCTCTCCGTTGTATTTTGCATGTTTCAGTGTGAAAAAGGCTTCATAATATACCCTATATATTATCGTAATCTAAAAAGGCAGCCTTCATTGAAAAAAAAATTGCGATTTATTTGGTGAGTAATTGGGTGCTTGTAAGCCCACCTTTGGATTTGGAAAAAATCGCATAAATGTTTATAATCGCCAAATTTGACGTAAGTTTTAAGGATAAGCATGGAAATTAGATCAAAAACTATTGTTAAAATTACCAAAAATATTACTCAAAATACAAATTTTATGTTGGAGAGTATGAAAATTAACTTTTTCGTACATTTCGGAGGGAATATATCCTCCTCTGCGTATACCACTGTTTTGTATATAGACAAATCATTATTGTTCCAAAAAATCTTTTTATACTCTCCTCTAGTATTGCACATTTTTTGTTTTAACAATAATCAAGTTATCATTCAACCTTATAACTATTTATGTGAATTTGTGAAGTTAAGTATTCACTTAAGTATTATCTTAAGTATTAAGATGAACAAAAAACAGTTTTTTAACTTATCTTGATACAAAATCGGATGAAAAAACTTTGAGTAGAGAAGGGGTGCCAGCAGACACCGACATGGTTAGTGATTGGTTGACAAACATTGAAAATCTATGTGGTGGCTATTTGGCAAAAGGCATTTTAAAGTGCGAAGAGACGAGTTTATTTTTTACAGCACTGCCAAATAAAACAATAGAGCTGAAAAACGGTACTTGCAAAGGAGGAAAATTGTCTAAAGAAAGAATCACGATTTGTTTGTTTACCAACATGGAGGGAGATTTAGAAAGACGTATGATTGGAAACCGGAAAATAGAAGTTGTTGAAAGGAAGTTAATTTGAACCCATTTAATATTTACTGGCATTCTAACAAAATTACTTACGATTAATTGAACAAATTTGACACAAAATTTGGACGGCGGAACAGTGCAAATTATATTGTACTCGTACTTAAATCTATTTTAGTACTTTGCTGCATTTTTCAAATTAAACGTTCTTTTTATTTCTTTATTAGCCAATTTTGTATTTTAAAACCATGTTTTTTCATAAGCGGAAAAATTAGCATTCTCTAATGATGTTCGTTTAAGAGAAGTTCCACTGTAGCTCTGTAGTAATAATTATTAAGACATCAACATATTTCTATAAATTATTTACTTAATAAAACAAAGAAAACCATTTTATTACTAAAAAAACCGTGTTTGGGAATGTGAGCTTCAACTCCTCCATTAACCAGTAGCAAACAATTTATCAAATTGTCTATCTATTACATCAATTAAAAAAATATATATTAAATGGTAACAAGTTAAAACAGACATAGAAAAAAAGGTTTGGCTTTGTAAATAAATGTTAGAAATAAAGTAAGTATTTGTAAGGTAAATAAATCGTTTTTCGATTAGTATTTTGAGAATTTTTAATATAGAATAGGTAAAAAATATAAACATTTGTGGAATTTTTTCAAAAAATTAGACTGCTGGATGAACCAATAAGAAGTTGATGATTTAATTTTTTTAAATCAGTTATAAAAATCTCCTACATTAATTTCATTGGAACCGGAATTTATGAAGATATATGGGTAACATCGATTTTTAATTTTTTTTGTCATCACTATTCATTATATTATGAAAAATAATCGTAAGAACGAAGTACAAAATGTTGAGGATGCAACTATTCTTTTGAGTATAGAACTCATATCAATTTAGGTATTCAAGCACTTGTTGCGAATTCATAAAAAAAGGAAGGGGAAAATGGCAGAAGATCCTCAAATAATCTTCTTAATTTTTAAGGGTTATAAGATTAATCATAAATAACAGTCATTAATTTTCAAGAAAACCCTTTTTTTAGGCAGAAGACCTAAGTTTCAAGACAATGAAGAAGAGGGATTTTTGGGAGGCCATTCTCTGGCCATGCAAGTGATAATTGTGTATTCAATTATCTGTGTAATTGATTGAATAATGTTTCAATGCTTGTTTATGAATGCAATGAAATTCTAGTTAGTTTAATAACTAACCGAGAACATTTACAGAATATTTTATTTGAATTAATTTAAATATGCATTTGTTGAGAGCCCCACAGAGAGTTGGTCTTTGCTCAAGATAATTCAATATTATTATATTAACGTAGATATTTACAGAAAATTTAGTCAATAAAATATATTTAATGTTAAATGGTACGATTAATTAGCTAAAGTAGAATGTCACCTCCCTCCCCATAATTAGAAAACTCAAAAAGTTGGGAACTTTGTGAACCCACATCAAACTGCTGAAATTGTAGTAAAACATTTTACTCAAAGAGATACGAAAATTTAAAATCAATATCAATTCCTTAAGAAATTGGGATTTTATAGATACATAGTTGTGTTTGAACAGAAGAGAAAATATGAACATTAAAGTCAAATGTGAAAATTCGCAACAGATAAGTGAAAAGTTTAAATTTTTGAAAATTAAAATATTCCATTAAACAGGTGGGAAAATTTAAATATTTAACATAGATGGGAAATCCGGTCAAAATTGCTGAGAAATTTTAGATTTTGACCTTATCCTCTTCCCCAATAAATTGCTGTAGCAATGTCCCTACTATAAACGCATGGGCACCAGAAAGCTTGAGCGGCTTTAGGCAGTGGTCCTGTTGCTGAAAGTCGCCAGTTTTATTGCTTCAATCCTCCGGTTTTCTAGTGGCAGATATATGGTGGCTCAGACAGGTATTCTCAGTACTTTAAGATGGGACTTAGCAATACACCCCGGGACTAATGGAAACAAGGAAAAGGAAAGAATATAATATCCAAATTCCAGTTTACAGGTATACAGACAGGTATAATGTACAAGTGCGTATATTATTTATAAGAAGTTAAAATAAACTTGATTATTTAATATACTTGCACATAAAAAATAAAGGCGTAACTACAAAAAATGGCTCCTTAATTGATGAGACGTATATCAATTAATTTAGGTACTTTTTAATCTACCAAGAAATTTTTTTTTTGGAAATAATAAACTATTGTGTAATAAAATACAGCATTTTTAAATATTGTTTTGTTTTTCCACCCTCATTAGAGGTGTTTGTCAGGATAAATATATATCGACTTCGTTTTTTGAAAAAGGTGTAAGTGCCATTTAGCAGTAAATTATATTAGTAAATTATTACAGGAAACGTTTTTTTGCCCAAATTACAATATATATATATGTTGTAATTTGGGCAAAAAAAAACGTTTTCTGTAATATTTACTAAATGGCACTTACGCCTTTTTCAAAATATCTGATGTGGACAACACATGACTTCCTTGTACGCCAATTAAATTATAAATCGGTGGTTCAAAAAATGATCCTGAATTTGTTTACTAGTTTCCGAAGATAGCAATATCTCAAAAAAGACACTCACCGTCGCGACATCCATCTATTGGCACACACAGACATACTCTTATTTCTGGAGGTCTCATTCCGTTATTATAAGTCGTTTTCTTTCATTTGGTAACAGGTTCCCAAGAGATTTCTTCGTGTTCCTTGACAACATTAGAAGAGTCAATATCTCTAGATAAAGCATTGGAAACCGACAGTTTCGACATTTAAAGCGGAAAAATCCACTCAACTTATATCTAATTCTCCTGCTGCAGGCTTGTTCATGTCACAAATGGGGAGGAAACCCAGTATTTTACACTCAAATTTAACACTTAAAACAATTAATCAAAATGTGTAATTAGATTGGAAACCAAATTGCGATTGTAACCTTTATTACTGAAACATATGAATTATGTATTTAATCACTACTATATATTTTCCGGCTCTCAGGAGCGATGGATTTTGATGAATGAGGTATCAAAAGAAAGGGAATTTCATAAAGAAGTGACGAATTCTAATTTTGTTTCTTAAATTCTTACTAGGACTTAAATAAAAGTGGTGAAAAAACTGGGAGGTTTCACAAATTTGACGACTGAGAGTCAGCGGATCGAGACGGGATAAGTTGGGTTTTAAATATTTTGACGCGGGCATCAAAACCATGTATGATCCGTTGGATCATTCTGGTCGAGCATTTTAAAGCCTTAAAACCTACCGTTTTCGAGATAATGCACGATATAGGTCCGCACGGGCCCTATGCCATCTTGCGTACGTGCCGTCGTCATAGCAACTTTATATCAATTTGAGTCTGTTTACAAAAACTTTTAATGAGTGGGAAATTATATACTGTTTCCCATGTCCAACCCTAAAGGGTGCTGTTAAATATTAATACTACACATAGAAAATGGTATAGTTGAATCTAATTGCCTAATGGCTGAATTGAAAAGATTTTTCAGAGGGGTAAGCTAATTACTTATTAAGTATGCGCTTTAACTTCAACATATTCATTACAAACCATGTAGCGTCACCAGATGTGTATGTTAAATAAACTTTTTTGGTAATATTATACTGTTTACACGAATAAATATGTTTTCCTAATATCGCTTATACTAATAATGTATTAGGATTGATATCTAATGCGAGAGTTCTCGCTCGGGTATACTAGTTTAAATAAATTTTTGATGTAAGCTTATTATGACCTTCAAGTAAAGTACCCTTTTCGGCTCACCAATTTTAACCAAAATATAGTAAATACATTCAAATCAATATAAAAGTCCTATTTACCAAATTTGAGATGTTTTACATTATATTTTAATATTTTTGATGAAAGTCTAATATGACCTTCAAGTAAAGTACCGCTTCCGGTTTTCCAATTTAGACCAAAATCTAGTATGTTATTTAAATCAATAGATAAGTTATAAATGCCAAATTTGAGAAGTTTTGCAAAGTATTTTAATATAATTTTGATGGAAATCAATTATGACCTTCAAGTAAAGTACCATTTCCGGTGATTAAGCAGTGACCAAAAAGGGAGGTTCACAACTAGATTTTACAAAAATCCTAAATACAAGATTTCAACTTTCTACGGCTAACCGTTTTTGAGTTATGCGAAATGCGAACGAACGAGGAAGTAACGAACGAACTTCGTACAAGAAAGTAAAAACGAAGTCGATATATATTTATCCAGACAAACACCTGTAATGAGGGTGGAAAGACAAAACAATATTTAAAAAATGCTATATTTTATTACACAATGGTTAATTATTTCCAAAAAAAAATATCTTGGTAGATTAAAAAGGTCTATTATTGAAAATAATAAACCAAAACCATAAAAAAATTACAGTTTAAACTACCCAAAAGCGCTAAAATTATAGTTTCCTGAATATCATCTAGGCCAATTGATTCGTGTCTGTTAAAAATGAAAATCGACTATTTATCCCAAAATCCCAATCATTTTAAAATTGATCGACTGTGGGATTAAAAGAAATATTACTTAACAGCTTATAATTTTGAAGAAATTGATTAATAGAGAAAATTAAAGTTATTCATTTTTTTTTTTTAAATTGCTAAGCAACATTTACAATAATCTGTAAATCCACAATAATTATTGGTTGAAAAATTAAATTATTTATTTACAACAAATAATTTTTTCACCATCCACCAGGTAAACCGAACCCTGATCCATTGGTGGGGGTAAAGGTACATAAGCACTAAAAAGGGCTGATGCGGACAGTGCATTTCTTGAGATTGTCAGAGTCCTTGTACTTGCGTATTCATCAACTGAGGATGAATCGAGCTGTAAGTAGTTGTTCCTATTCTTCGCTTGATTTTGAGGAATGTTGGCAAAGTCACATAGATATTGCAGATGGGGTTTCCTTTTCATGGCGATCTTTTTCCTTAATTTTGAACTGTCCCATTGAATAAGATCTATGAATTATGAAATTTCGAAATTTATTTTTCTAATACTATTTGTCCTTACAAGATGTAGGGCCTATTGTTCAAATCTCTCATACAATGAAAACATAAAGGAAGCTTTCCACTTCAATATTTTCAATACTAGTGCTAGTATTATCACATATTTTTTCTATAACTCTGCAACATTTTTATCGAACTTCAATTCTTTATTTAGAAAGGAGGAAAGGGAATTACTTCTTTTTATAGTTTTTTTTTTTTCAAAAATATATCTAATATTCTAGAATTCTGAAAAAAACCTATCTTTAAAATGATCAATGCGCGGTATAACTGTATTTTTATTGTTTTTGAACCATTTTTAATAAAATATTTCTAGATATAAACTTAATATATATTTAAATCCATCTATTTTCGTTATGTTACAGAATTTATTATTAATCTGCGCTTTATCCGTTGCCTCTGGATTTCCATCAGGCAGGTTTGAGAGAACCAGGAAGGACTACGTCCCGCTTTTCCCTGTCAAAAAAGTATTTGAAATCATTCAGTAAGTTGCCTCAATAAGGCATTGTATATATTAAATTTAGTATCTATACATTTTGCCTAATTGTTTTGAAATTCACTAAAAATAATTGTATTTCTAAAACTATAGGCTGTACATGGATGATGCAAATTCACCAGGACCCTTATTTAACAACGAGTGAGTGCTATTTTAACGCAGTTTATGATTAAGAAATTTAAAGAATATATTGTTTAAGAATTTTTTGGTTTCAGCCATCTTTCCAAAGGAGATCTGACAATAAGTGAAGATAGCACTACTGAACTTCCAGCTCGCCTGTCATTACTTGACTATATGTAATTATCATTCAATACTTATCATTATCGATAGTTATAATTTTCCATTATCCACAAATCAAACTTTTTTTTTTAGGAAGAACTCACTTCCAAATGATATTATGCCTGAAGATTTCGAGGGGATAAAAAAAAAGTAAGTATAATTCACATTGTATACTTATTCAAATTGTAAATATCACTTAGTTTGCAGATATTTTAACGGTTAGAAACTTAATTAATTAAAAAAATAAATCAAAAGAAATATTACATATTTTTATGATATAATTCCCCTGTTTGTCTTTATAGATCACATCGAGCCCAGAAGCCTTGGAGAAATGGGGACTATATTGACAACTATCTCAGAAATTTTCGTTCGATTTCTGGCACATTTCCAGTTGACATTGAAGTAAGTAGGTAATTAAACTGTAGGTAAAAAGTAATTAAACTTTATGTAGTATTACTGCACCTAGTAAATAAATAAACTGTATGTAGTAAGCATTTAAACTATATACAGTAAATCAAATTCTAAGAAGTAAAAAATTTCCATTTCTCTGAGAATTAATGATTTTTTGTTATTTATTAATGAATTTATATTGTATTTGCAACTGCGTTGCACCGTATCTGGCAAATTTAATGAGGTTTTTTATGTCCTCGAACTACCTTATTGTATATCTTAAATTTTGACTGAATGAAATTAAATACTAAATACTAATGTTAATTAATAGATTTAATTTACAATTATTTTTTTTTAGGATGATTTCTTATCATGAGATGGTGTTAGATCTTCCATCAAATGGAAAACGAGTGAAGAACATTCAGATTAAAATAATCAAGGATACCTTATGTTTTATGTTATATTATATTATGATCTTTATGTAATATACTCTAATTTTATGGAAATTAATAAAACAAATATTATATTCAAAATCAAAAATGCCTTTTTTACCCTTCTAAGTTACCAAATATTATTTAGACAGACAAAAAGTTGCAAGTTTTAAATATTTATTGATATATTAGGAATTCATTGCCTTTCTTCCCTTCCCCTCTTGTAATTTTGAATCCAAGAATTCACCATGATAATATAAGCATCTTTAATTCAGCAAATTTATGTAAAATGAGTTAATTTATTTTCACTAATTTGCAATAGTAGTATCATGATAGTAGTAGCAATAGTAGTATTCAAGTGGATTGCATAACATCAATTTACCCATGCATAATAATAAACTTGTAGGGATTTATGCTTACAATTAGGTATTTGAAATACAGTGGATCAAAAAAACAAAAACAATAAATTGCTAATTATTCAACAAAGTACAATAACATGAATACATTTATTTTTTAATGTGCTACAAATTATTGTTTGTTTTTCGACCACGAAGTAGCACTGCCTCAGCCGGTTTCATTGAAAGTAGCACAGACATGCACTGCGTTATTGCGCTAACCCATTCAATTCAGGCTGCCCAAATATGGCTAACCTGTTCTAATCTGGAGACGAATGCCAAGATTCATTTATGAGGGCCATTTCGTATTTAAATGTTACCTCACTAGGTAGGGAATCGAACCCACTTCGCTGTGAAATGAGCGCTCTGGGACCCTCGTCCCATCTAGCTCAGCCATCATAGCCTCCAGTGAGCTTGTGAATTAATTTTTGCATTCATGAAGATTTGAATTCATAATTTGCGTTATAAAGAATTCAATTATTGAAACATCGGTAACTAATTAATATATAGATGTAATATATTCGGATATATTAACTCCGAAAATTAAATTTTACAGGCGAGGGTTTATTTTTTGTTTTATCGTTTCATGATATGAATGTATAAACCAATTTTTTGTCTTTCTAATTTAGCCATAATTTGGTAGAACATTTTTGTGATTTAAAAAAAAAAAAAAAAAAAAAATATATATATATATATATATATATATACATTGCAAAAATAATTTAATTGTAATATTTTTTCAAAAAATTATTGAATGTGTATATATAAAAAAACTCTTCAATAACCAAAAACCTCGGCAAAATATTCTCTAGCCTAAAAACCTGGAAAGTTTTAAACTTTTTTTTTTTTTTAAAATGATCTTTATTTAACGTCGCATCAACATTTAGATTTGTTATTAGCGACGCCTAAATATTATACAACAGAATTTTTTACAAATATTATATCATAAGATTTTATACAATCAGGTTTTATACAA
Organism: Rhaphigaster nebulosa; assembly: GCA_948150685.1. Taxonomy (NCBI): domain Eukaryota; kingdom Metazoa; phylum Arthropoda; class Insecta; order Hemiptera; family Pentatomidae; genus Rhaphigaster; species Rhaphigaster nebulosa. The sequence goes on from OX411311.1 coordinate 65,060,487, forward strand.
ATATACAATATATTTCTTTTTTTTTTTTTATACAAATATTATGGTATAGAGTTTTATACCTATGTTATACTATATAATACAAATATAGTCATACAAATATATATATACAAATATATCTAATGATAAAATTTATTGTGAATAAAAGTCACTAAAATCATAATTGCGAAATTTAGAATATTAACATAACTATATATCCCTCCATATCCTAGTTTCCTTTACAAAATTGAGTATTGCCCTGAATTTCGATGCATTTTTTAGGTCTTGAAGTTCGTCTAGTACGTGATGTTTTATTCTGAATTGCTTATATAATGGACATTGAATAAGAATGTGTTCAACTGTAAGAAGGACGTGGCATTGGGTGCACGTTAGGGGCTCTAAGTTTATGAAGTGGTGTGCATGCGTGAGCCTGGTGTGTCCTAAACGTAATCTGGTTAGAGTCACTGCTTCTCTCCTTGACATCCCATCGGGCAGTTTCTAGCTTCTCATTTGTTTCTTTCACCTTTCTCAGCATGCTACGCTCCTCTCTCAGCCATTCTATATCCCATGATTTTTTTAACGCCATTTTTACTAAATGCTTTAGATCTATAGCCAGCATTATAGTTTCTTCCACATCATCAGTTAAGGCGACTTCTTTGGCGAGATTGTCAGCACGTTCGTTTCCGTCTATCCCTACGTGTGCTGGTGTCCATACTACTTTGACCGTTCTGCCAAGATTCATGAGGGTGGTATGAATGTCGAAAATATTTTGTATTATTTTATTCGATGTCCATTTATTATCAAGTGATTGTATTGCACTATATGAATCAGTAAAAATTAAAATATTGGTTTCTGTCGAGGTGCCTGCAAATTTAATAGCTTGATATATGGCATACAGTTCAGCTGTGAAGATACTAGTTCCTGGAGCGATATGGAATTTAAAATTTTGGTGTGAAGATGTAGTAAAGCTGCATCCCACTTTTTCATCTTGTTTTGAACCATCAGTGAATCTTGTTTTAAACTTATTTAGTTAAGATTTCAAATGGATCACGGCATTAGTTGGTGAATGTATAGAGAGGGGGAGCTCTATTGGATATTACCAATCTTAAATAGAAAAAGCTTTTGTGAAATTCTATTACGATAACTTTTTTCTAAACCTAATTCTAAGTAAGCTCTAACCACATTTATAACACATATTTATTGATGCAAACTTATTAATTTACACTATCACCTAATTAATGTGATGTTATTATTTGACGTTTGTATGATTAAATTAATGATTACATTTATTACTCAATTCAAATTGTGGAAGAAAATTTTATTGGTTCTGATGTTATTTGAAAGAAATTCAGAATCAAGTTTCTGAAGTTAATAATGTTTTTAACGATATTCCCATTTCAAATTTATACAACAAAATAACCTCACATACGACAAAAGTTTAGCACAATTTGCTCAAATTTATCATTCTGAATTTAATACCTTTTGAAATTTACTTTCAAAATTTCTTCAATAAATACTCATTTTTGTTAGTGAAATGTAGCATAGAATACAACCTTATGAATCAGCAGTAAAACCATTGAACTTGCAATTTTTTACTTTTTAATATAAATAGGGAAAGTCCCCAATTCTAGGGATGTCAACTAAATAGGGAAAGGTAAACAGACAAGATATTTTCTTAAAAACATGCCGCATTTTATTTGTTTCATAAAATTAAGCTATTTAACATATTCATATAAAGGAAGATACATAATAAAGAAATACATAGAATTTCTTGGAATATTTCTAAATTGACTTGGAGGCATTCATTTCACGTGTGACCGGTCCATTCTTGTATGACTGACACATGTGCCCAATATTCTTCATAAGGAAAGATCTACCTTAAAAAAAAAATTGTGTAAATTTAACTTCGAAACCATTTGAGATAGTTTATTTGATAATTAAGATTCTTAGGGATCATGACTTACAGCTGGTTCGACAGGAGATTTGTTAGGAACTGAACGAAGGATTCTGAGGTTGTTATCACTGAAATCCTCTTCCATATAAGACTTCTGTTGTCGATTGGTTCTAGAAACAGAAATAGTCTAATGAGTTTGCAAAATAAACATAAATTATTACTATAATTGATAAGTCAAAAAATGAACCATATTTCCAGTTTAAAAAAAAAAAATATATAAAGCAATAATACAACTTACAGTTTGGCGTTTTTCACCCGCTCGAACTCTCCTGGATAACTAACGCGATGTGCTAGTGTATTTGACCTAATAAAAAATAATAAAAAGTTAAGTTTGCGAATAATAGATAAATATTATTACCGATTATTTTCAATATTTATATGTATAATGATAATTACAAGTAATCAAGCAGAAATTGGGGAGAAGAGAATTTGTCGTTGGCTTCACGTTTGCTTCGCTCACTACTGTCTGCACTGCTTGAGTTTCCTGAAAACTCTTCTGATGAACTTGCATCATCTATGTAACGCCTAAAAAAAAAATACTGCATTGAAAAAAAATTATATGTACTTTTAAAATATATAATAAGACCATGAAGTGTTGAACATTTTGCTTTTGTCGAGCCAATAGTGTAGGAATTAAATTTACTGCTGAAGATATTTAAAAAGTGGAGACTTACTCAATTATTTGAAAGTCTGCGACAAGGAACAGCGGGACGCCACTCTTGGTTCTCTTTACCATACCAGTCGGCGCTCCAGAGGCAACGGAGACGGCGCATATTAATAATAAAGTCTGTAAAATAACAAAAATAGATTAGAATGGACACTCTTATTCGAAGGGTGATACTATATTAAGGAAAAAGACATCCGTGAAATAAAAAAAACCCATCTGCAATGCCTGTGAATTAAAACAACATCTCCAAAAATTTAAATAAGGATAGAAATAAATTCTTACAGTTCGATTTATCATCTTCAAGCGATGGATAGACAAGTAAGTTCGCCTGAAATCACAAGAAATGCACTGTCTGCATCAGCCCTTTTTGGTACCTTATGTACCCGCACCTTTACCCCCACCATCGGATTAGGGTTCAGGTAACCAATTGGGTATCCAATGGGTGGTAGGGGGGAAATTATTTGGTTAAGAACTAAATATTTTTATTTATCAGAACCAATTTTCAGCCAACAAATATTGTGCCAAGTTAAAATATTTTTCAGCCAAGTGTTTTAAATATTGCATGAATAATTTCAGATTTTTTTTTAAAATTATTTGAAAATACAAAAGAAAAAATTCCTAGCTTATTTCTTCAGATCTAAGTTTAATTCTTTAAAATAAAATTTGTTTAATATGCTTGGATTATATTAAATATAGGCTAATAAATATTTCTACTAATAGATTTTTCGAACTTCAGGTAACTCAAAATAATTGTTTAAAACCGATAACTGAATCCTTAAAAATCATTACACCAGCAACCAACAAAATTATCCCTTATATCACATGAAGAGAGTATTGGTATGCCATACATAAGTTGTTTCTTGAGTTTACTACTTGGTATGCCATACATAAGTTGTTTCTTGAGTTTACTACTTGCTATGCCACGTTTTCAGCACAAAGTAAGAAGTCATTTGGACTTTAGTTGCTTTCGTGCACAACTTTTACGTTATTTATACTGACTGTGATTATTAATCGTCATTATCCCGTGATATGTGACAGATATTTAGCTTTTATGAATCTTTAATAGATTTTTAAAATTATTCTTTTCTAATAGTCGTTTGGATGGTTATTATCAATTTTCTTTTTCTTCCTATTCGTTACTATCGTCCTAGCATAGATAGTTGCTATGATTGAGCATGCAATATATTCACGTTCTGAATTTTTTTTTTATTATCCTTTACACTGAACATTATAAAAAGTAATTAGAATTATTATAAATTGATTTTTACTATTGAAGATTGTAATAGTTATTTATAAAATTTCAGTTATATCCATTCTTGTTATCTATGGTCCTTTATAACGTTCTCAAACTTCCATATTATATCATAAATAAAATTATCTACGATGTTCCATATTGCAGATTGGGGCCGAAATAAATACCCTTGTTGAAGGATGTCCGCGAACCACCACACAAAAATTCGGAAATCCGGAATTCGTACCCAAAAATTATAACACGTTCTATAGCCTTCCAAACTTATCCAATAGTGATTTAATTAATTAGTTTGTAACAATATTAGTTCCTCAGAACATTTTGGATATTGGGATTAGAACCTTCTTTTTTTTCAAGAATAACTAAAGAATTTAATTATATTTATAAAGTAAACTAAAAACTAAGTAGTGGACAGTACACCGATACAAAATAAAATACTTAATCACTATCTAAATCGGAATCCCCATAAAAACTTAAATCTGCTTCCTTGAGATGAGCTAACAAAATAGGAAAAGAGTTAACACGAACTTAAAAGCTTCATGCATACAAATATTTGATTTTGATGTTAATGTTTAATATTTCATGGGGTATATTAATTTATAAAGGACTGAATTAAACATTTTTTGCTGTAACTGACTGTCGGATGTACTTAATATACCTTATTGACAAAATTATTCTTGTTATCCACCGATCCTTTTACTTCATTAAAATAGGCATAATTATCACAAATAATTAAATTCCGTCAATTCGCTTATTGTATAAAATTGTCCACTATTTGGGAGATTGTTCTGCAACATTTCCAATGTATTCTTTTCAATATTTTTTATTTTGGATTGTATATTTAGTGGACTTATAAGCTTGCATTCTGAAAACTTTGCTAAAAAGTAAATGGTTTTTATACTGAAATTTTTAATAACCAAGGAAGGAATGCCATCGTCACCTTCATTTTAGTTTCCTTATGAGTTTGCCTGTGTCTTTTGTTGGGATAGATAGAAAGTTATTTGTAAATGAAACAAATATTGCACATAGGCACACCTATTTTCGTCAATGCTACTTTAAAAAAGTATAAATTGGTTGCAATGATTCAAAACTATCGTCCAATTTTACGAACTATTGATTCGAGTTCAGACGTAATTATTGAATAGTTGATAGGTTTTCCATTTCTTAAAATAATTCATTTGAACATCTGTTATTAAGAAAGAATAAAGGTAATACGGAGTTTAAAATAAATTGTTTATATCGATCTTATTCGAGATTTATTAATATTTGTTAATTTTAACTATTTTATTAATAGTTTTGTATTCATAATCGGTCTCTCATAAACTGATAATATACATACAAATTGATATAAACTTCTTATAAATAATATATATAATATAATATATAATATGTTATATTATGGATTTTTAATTTCTAGTTTTGACAAAAAGTTGTTCTAGTGGAATTTGAATATTATTTCAATTTTTCTTTTTCCTTGTTACCGTTAACCCTGGGATTTACTGCTCTCTTCTTAAGGTACCGAAACTACCTGTCTAAGCCGCTACATACCTGTCACCAGATACCTGAAAGATTGTGGCAATAAAACTGAGGACTAACAGGTTGCATCCCGATGGCAGGTCACATTGTCTGGTGATGCGGTCATAGCCCTTTCACGCATCTCAAAATTCGCAAATCGTAAGACTACGAAATTTCACTTACCAATACCATGTTAAGAAACTGATTTGGTATTTGTTGGCATATTCTCAACGCGAATATTTCTTGAATTGGTGTCGAAACAAATACTAGTTTGTTATCCTTTTATTTGTTTTTCTCGTCTTCCGGGCTGTGAAAAATATTAAATTTGGCTTTAAAATATTAAAATATTATATTTTATTGTATTTATTTTTGTTGTTGTTTTATTTATTTTCAAAACTTTCACTATGTTAGTTCTTTGATATGGCATAAGATTCCTTTAGAAAATACATAAACCTCTTCAAAAATAAAATACATACATACTATGCTTGTATAGTACTTTGAATATTATTTTAATTTATTTCCTTTTCCTTGTCCATATTCATAATCAGCCTCTGGTATACTGATAATATACATATAAAATTCTCAGATACATTGATAAACTTCTTATAAAATAATATATATGTTGATATAGTTGATTTTGAATATTATTTCAATTTTTTCCGTATAACCGACAACAGAATTTATTTCTAACAAGTGGTGGCTACGGGTAATATCACCGATATCTCGATTTCCTTTGGGTTTGTGACATTTCGTGTAGCTTATAGGATCCTAAGCCACTTCCAAGTTTCATGGGAATTTTGAAGGTGAAAATTTTGAGCTAATAAATTTTATTTTTCGATTCCTATGAAAATTCAGATTTAGGATTTTTCGGGGGAGCGAAAAACGATTATCAACTTTGTTTCTACATAAAAAAATATTTTATCCCACTTTGTTACATTGCACAGTGGTCTAATCTCTCCTATCATGGTGCGAAAACCTTCCGTGTTTGTTATTAGAAGTTCCGACACCGATTGTGAATTAATTTTCTTAATTGTGGTTTGCATCTATTTATGATAGTAATTGGATAATTTATCAATTTTAATTACGAATTTAATCATTTGTTATCATGATGAATAATAATAATTGTATTTATTTAACTTTTTTATATAAAATTAAATTATTTATTTTAAAAATTTAATTGCTATAGTCTATAGGTAATTTAATGGTTTTTAATTATGGCTTTATTTTAAATTAATTAAATAATAATAATTATTATTTAATTGTGTAAAAATAAGCTAAATTATAAGTTAAATTAGTAATAAGTTAAAATCACTTAAATTGAGATAACTTAAACACGACTACACCGATTCCCATGAGACTTGGAAGTGGTTTAAGGCCCTATAAATTACAGGAAATGGCATTAACCTGACCGCTGTAAACTAATTAACCGGAGATATAAAATAAAAAGTTTGAGAATTTTTTATTTTATTTCACACTACATTTTCTCCATTACAAAAGCATAAAATCTTTATCGTTATTCCTATGGGCTAGAGCTAGAAATTAAATTTTCCAACGGTTGCAGTAACATTGAATTTGGATAAAATCCTGAGGGGTTATGAATGCACAAGTTAACAGTGGACATCGGCAGGAATACAAAATTCAGCAAAATCAAGTTAAAAAATTTCTATTTTTTGATTTCAAGGAAAATTCTTATTTAAGGCGTTTAAAGGACGCTGAGAACGAATCTGACTCACTTTTCTCTAAAATAATTTTTCTTGGTCTACTTTACTGGAAGTGTCTTTTGGTTTTTGTACATTAAACTCATTTAATACAATCGGCAATATGTTTTTCATATTTTACACAAATCGATTGATATATCATAACTTTGAAATTCATGCAAAGCAAAGACAAAAACCAATAATATAAAAACTGAGGGAATTACCTAAAATATTTTTTTTTTCGGCTCCTAGGGCGCATTGGCAATAATCCTCGGACACAGGTATAATATTTGTCGATCTAGTAACACCAAAAAAAGTTTTATTGCGACTAAGAGTTCGCAACCTAACGGCCTTTGCATCTAACTGTTATTCAACATAGATATATGAAAAATGACCAATTCACCATAACCGTAAGACAATATATGATTAACTATGTCTTCGAAAAACGCACTATTATTGCATGATATTATAAAATTCAGTTTTAATTTTACTCCTCAAATAACAAAATTTTAATGCTCTGCTATTTTTTAAATGTAATTTAAGCTGTGATAGGATAAATAAAATGCTCGAAGGTCCTGTTAGAAGGCTGAAATATTGCATTGCATTAAAGCATATTGATAAAAACACTTATGAACTTTGTTGAGATAAAATAGTCTTTACCTAATTTATAAATATGAATAAATTTATTTAATAATTTATCTTTGGGGAAAGCCTCCATACAAATAGAGTTGGCCTTAACTCAGCATGATTATGATTAATTTAAAAATCTATTAAGAAACAAAAATACATTTGCAAAAATGAAACAGAATACAAATGAATTTAAAAGATAAAAAAATATCTGATGTGGACAAAACATGACTTCCTTGAACGCCTATTAAACTATAAATCGGTGGCTCAAAAAGTAATCCTGAATTTGGTTACTAGTTTCCGAAGATTGCAGTATCTCAAAAACGACAGTCGGCGTCGCGACATCCATATATTGAAACACACACACACAAATAGGGAGGAAAACCAGTATTTTACACTCAATTTTAACACTTGAAACAAGTAATAAAAATGTTTAATTGGATTGGAAACCAAATTGCGTTTGTAACCTTTATTACCGAAGCATATGATTTATGTATTTAATTTAAGTATAATTTTTGATTTAAGCTTATTATGACCTTCAAGTAAAGTACCCTTTTCGGCTCACCAGTTTTAATCAAAATATAGTAAATACATTCATATAGATATAAAAGTCCTATTTACCAAATTTGAGATGAAAGTCTAATATGTCAAAAATTTTCGAGATTTTCTTCCTTTTCTTCGTACAAGGAAGTAAAAAAGAAGCTAAATATTTTCAAATTTAAATTTAGCATCATGAGTGGTACGACGTTCCATCACCGAGACTGGGCCTCCTCCAAATGTCTCCAACCGTTTGTATGGTCATTTGCAGCAGCCCTCTTGTTTCGAAATCCAAGAAGGGCCCTCGCGTCCGCAGAGACCGCGATCTTGGTCCGGTTAGAGAGAAGTCTAGTTCTAAAATGCTTGCCAAGGCCAAAGTAGCAACAGATAGTTGCAGCAATCCTTCTATCTCCTGAGATATGTCATTTTGAGCATTGATTTCCGAACCCAAATAGGCGAAGCTACGTACCCTCTGAAGCCTGCATCAAAATATTCAGCTCATGGCATGGCTCATCCAATCCACATATACTTCCTCTTGGCCTCATTAACAACTAGGCCAAGATCCTTGGCAGCATCTTCCAGGGCCAGGAATGATCTCATTGAGGTCGTTCCGATCTGGCAGCAATGTCAAGATCGTCAGCGTACCCCAGCAGTTGATAGGAGTTGGATTCCAGATTTCCTTACAGCTTTCTCCCCTGCAAAAGGAAGCAGGCCAAAGCGTCACCCTACATAAAAACGCACTTTGTGACAAAGGGGTCAGAAAGATCAACTCCCACGCGCACCACACACTTTGAGTTCGCCATTTTCTCTGCCTGCTTCTGCACCTTCCTCCACATCTTCTTTCTGGAATGTCTTCTTGAAATGTGACGCTCATCGCTATAAGATTTACTCTTTTTCTGTTAGGAGACAGCCAAATTCTCTTCTTCCTCCGGTGTACTCTCTTCTCCTCCCATCGTGGTAACACTCCTGTGTGCGCCTTGTAGGCCATTGGGCTTCCTATATGCCTCATTTTTCTTGACGGTGGCAGTTTCTTGACATCACTGTCAAACCAGCGTTTCCTCAGCTGCAGTCTTCAGAGCTCGGGATATTCTCGTCCATTGGTCGTCTGGAGTGCCGTTTATGTTCCTCAATTTTACCGTGAGCTCTATTCTGAGCCTGATATACTCTATATACATCCACATCCTTTAGCTTCACAATATTGAATTTTTTTTGGATTGGTCCAATCTTGTTCCTCTTAGCTGAGATTCTTGCACGTAGCCTGGCAATGCTAACGTAGAGGTCCGTATCTGCATTGGCTCCTCGACAAGCTCAGACTCCAATGAACTTAGACTTGTGGAGAGAACTAATCAGAATATGGTCAATCTTATTAGAGACGGCGCCATTTGGTAGTCTCCATGTATTCTCTTTTCTGGAAATATGGAACTTCCTACAACTAAGCCTTGAGAATTTGCGAAGTCGATCAGCTTTTGGCCATTATCGTTAGTGAAATCGTGTACCGTGTATTATCGAACGGTGTACCTGTTCCTGGCCTACTTGGGCGTTAAGATCTCCCAGAACTGTCTTAATGTTGAAAAATTAATGCGAAAGTTTTCACAAGATCTTCTTAGAAGCCATTCTTATATTCTTCGGGTGATACCTCAGTAGGTGCAAGACAGTTGATAAGAGAGGTATTGGAGAACTTCCCTTTAAAGAAGATACAGCATAGATGTGGAGAGCTTGGGATACATTTTAAGACCAGTTGGCGTTTTTATCCTCTAAAAATAAATCCAGTACCGAAGATGTAGTGGGTTTCGTGGCAGCTGTAGTATAGGGCACAACAGGATAGTATCGGTAGAAACATGGCTTCTGAAGTGTTCCACTTCCAAGCCAGCGGACTCCCTGAATCGCTGCTATGCCAATGTGGTATTCGTCCACAGTGTTAAGAAGCGCCCGAAGTGCTCCAAGTCGCTACAAAGATAATTTGTTGCAATAGACTTGACGGTTCCTGGTCTTATTCCGTTGATACAATCCGACATCAATTAATTCTTAGTAGAGATTTCGTGATAACTAATTTTAAGAGGAGTAAATTCTCAGCCTATTGCCTCCTGAGTCAGGTGGAGGGGTTGTCCCCTCAGAACGCCCTGACACGCTCCCCCATCCATGGTATGTGGTGTATACACTGTACTGTGAATAAGATGTAGTGTACATATTCTCCAGAAGGACCAGTGTCTGACAGCAGCCTGACGGCTGGGCGATGGGGGCGCCATTTCCATATGCCTTACAAATTTAAATTAGATATACAAAAAAATATATAAACAATTATAAACATAAGTAATTCAATCTTGCCTATACGTAGTTACAAAAAGAAAAATAAGTAAATGAAATTAAAAATAATCTTATATACAGGAAAATAATATCTACAATTATACCAGATAAATATATAAAAAAATAAATAAAAACAAAAATACTTTTCTTATCACAAAATAAATAAATATAAATCCTGTTGCATTTACACATCACAAAGTCATGTAGATTTATAAAGATTATTAATAATGGCAAGCTATAGAACTAGAGAAGAAAAATAATAATTTTTCAATAAAAATAATAATTATTCACAGAAGTATTTGCGATCTCACTGTAATTTTGTAACTGACTGAACTAGTTTTTTATGGTACATAACTAAAGTATTCAAAATAAAGGTCCTAATGTGGAGAATGTTATGTAAATATAAATAAATGCTACTGAGGGTAGAAATATATATATAAATATAAAAGGAGGTCTTAACGAGATTTTACAATAATCCTAAATACAAAATTTTAACTTTCTACAGCCAACCGTTTTTGAGCTATGCTAGATACGTACGAACGGACAAACGAACGAACGAACGAACGAATGTACGAACGTACGTACAAACGTCACGACGAAACTAGTCAAAATGGATATTTCCGTAGAAATCTGAAAAACGAAAATTTTTGCGGTTACGATACTTCCTTTATTGGAAGTAAAAAAGAAAATAAGTTATTTTTTAATCCGAGCACATTCCAATGCCTTTTCGATATATAGATTTAAGATGTCTCAGTGAAATTAATTAAACAATTTAGAACCAACATATGGTAAATGTAGCGAAGCTTTAAATAAAAAATAAAAAAAACATATTTAAATAAGTGTTAATCTTGATAACAATTTCCTGTTCATCGAATGGGATTAAAATATCGAAAATATGGCGATGCAGAAGATTTTCTACGCTCTAGCGAGATGATAATATTTCGACAATAGGTGAAAATTCCTGTGTTTAAAAAGCAAGTTTAAAAAAAAAGTTAGAAAATGTTTTTTTTTCTATAAATATAATTTTAATGGAAACAAATCAATCTGAATTGAATGTAATATAATACATCGAATATTCTTCATAACCTTTTTGACGTGATCTGCTTGATATTTAAAATAATCTTATTTCATTTAAACTTCAAAAATAGTAATGAAGAGGAATAACTCATCCTTCGTCGGCCAATTCAAAAGAGTGTAAGAGTAAATTTCATTTCTTCATACAAACCAAAGAAACAGATGTTGATTTTAAACTTCAAATAACTATCTTATACAGTGTATTGAAAATGATAACCTAATCAAAATCTATTAGCCGTGGACTGGAAATGTTGTTCATAGGACTCTTTGAAGAAGAGAATGAGTGCTTTAATGTATTCAAAGATATATTATGATAGCCCTATCACTGAAAAAGAAACATATTTTGGAATAACCAATGATTACGTCGTGGGGGCTGGGTCGATGCAAGGATGGCGGAAATCAATGGAAGATGCCTTCGCGGTATCAGTCACATCGCCATCAGACCTTGATACTTCTTTTTTGGGGGTTTTCGATGGACATGGCGGGCATGTTATTTCGGATTTCGTGAGCAAGAACATTTTCAACTACATAACAACAGATCCAGCTTTTAAGCATGGTAACGTAGAGGCTGGTATAAAGAACGCATTCTTGAGGCTGGACTGTGATTTAATGAAGGATTCATTATTTGGTAAAACAGAGGCAGGTAGCACTGCGACAGTTGTCTTGATCAAAAACGACACTCTCTATTGCGCCAACCTTGGAGATTCGAGGGCTATAGCATTTGCCAATAACAATGTGATTGAGTTGTCTACTGATCACAAACCGATGCTTCCAATTGAAAAGAAGAGGATTTTGGATGCCGGTTGTTTCGTCAACTCTGACCGAGTGAACGGGGACTTGGCGCTTTCACGAGCCTTCGGCGATTTCTCGTATAAGCGAAACAGAAAGAAATCCGTTTCGGAACAGGCGGTCATTCCGCACCCAGAAGTGTTACACAAAAAGATAACACAACAATGGGAATTTGTAGTATTAGCCTGTGATGGGATCTGGGATGTAATGACGAACGATCAGGTGTGTCGTTTCATCAAGATGAGGATTGAGAGAAATGTCAAGACGGACCTGATCTGCGAGCAGCTCTTGGACGAATGCCTCTGCAAAGAAGAATCTAACGAGAGGTTTATCGGCACTGATAACATGACTGTCATAATTCTCGTTTTCATAAAAAACTCCAGCCTTGAGCGTTACCTTGGAATCGAACCACGCGTAAATTCCTTAAAGTACGTCTGTAAAGACAAGGTATGATTTCTAAAAACAGTGTAATTTAACAAAAGTATTTTCTCGTTCCATCACTACGACTTATATCTGATTTCATTAATCCTTTTTAGGTAATTAAAACAAAAATAGTTGTTAAATAAACAGTACGTTATCTAGATTCATTTCTTCTTGATAAATACACAGGGTCATTTAGAGCTGCTAATGAGGCATTTCCAACAATGCTACTAATTGATAACTTGTATTGATATAGCCGGCAATGCAGTGTTTTTTTTTAATTTCCTACGTAGCCATCTAATATGGGTACTTAGGTTATTTAGGTTAATCATTCGAATAATGTGTTTTATAATCCATACAAATTATTAATAATTTTCTATAATACAAATGCAGTTAAATATGAAATATTTATTTTATTATGTCTTAATTAGAAACGGAAGCGCTCACTTAAAGCATCGACTTCGTGAGTTTGAAGGTGATTCTGAGGAAGTGAAAATTCGAGTCCTGTACTTTTTCTTTGTTCAAAACATAAGAAGGGCTTTCCGAGAGAATTGAAAATTTGCTTCCAGATGGTGCTTATATGCCAATTATAAATGGCTATTCTTTTGATTTATAATGACAAAAAATGGAAATAAAATTGATTAATATAAAAACATTTATTCATCCTTTTACAACTGGTTCAAAATAATTTGAAACTGAACTGTTTAATCTGCAAAGGATATTCCACTTTAATGTAATAATAATGTATTCATATATTTAAAATATTAAACATGCAAAGAATCAATAAAAAAAAAAGTATCAGCAATATTTTTAGACAACAATATGTATACAAATATAAACCCACTCAGCTGTATACAACTATATAAATTCCAACATCATACTATTATATAAAACGACCCGTGGAAAGAAGTTGATTACAAAAACGTTTTAATAAGTGTGAAATTATTAAGTGAAAACCTTATTTTGAGAATAAAATCGGATGGTATGAAAAAATATTGTATGAAAACGAGAAAATTATTTGAGTGAAACTTTGTTGCTGTTTAGACAAATATATTGTGACCCAGTCCCTTGCAAATGTCTGCAAGAAATGAGATTGAACAACTTTTATAGGTTATTATCTATCATAGGGGAATTAATAACTTTATAAATACAACAACAGCAAACAAAAGATCTTAGATCAAACATGAATTTTGTCCCCACTCTCCTTTTGGGACATCTTATTGGCTGACGCTATAAGAATATTTTCAAAGGACTTCGAAGATGTTTGATATCCTTTTTATAACCTTGGGCGACAGATTTTATTACACCATGTCGACCTGGCCTATCTCTAGTTTTATGGTGCTTTTACTTTCGCTTAAGAAAAGACAACGGTAAAAAACGGTAAAAAATCAAAACTTACAATGAATGAAGCTTCTTCACTTTTAACCATCCAGTAAAAACTAGCAGCTTCGGCCTGGTGTACCGCCAAGGTGAAGAGGAAGACTTCGTATTCGATGGAGTGATGGAGTGGCTGGAGATGCTAAGTCCATGTTGGGTGTGAGAAGCTGGATGGTAGCAGCGCAGGATCGGAACAATTTGTGGAGGCTGGTGCAGGAGGCCAAGACTTGACATCGAGTTGTAGCCCCGGTTAAATAAATGAATGAATCCTTGAAGCCGATGTTTCCCTATCCCCAAAGCTGCTCGGAATAGATCCCTACATACGTTTTTTACCGTCGTCTTTACGGTGCGGTGTACCGCCAATGCCATCTTCGGTAATGCTGCATCGTCTTCTATGCTCTTTTAATTTATTCTCTGAGGCACAAGCAATTAGAGCAAACGTAAGTATCAGGAGTCCTTATGCGTATATTGTAGTGTTTTATAAATAAATTATAAAAATATGGATACATTCAGATCCTTCTCAGAAACTGTGGTTAAATAAATTGTGTGCAGTTTGGAGATTGTTAGGTCACATGAAAGATAATAACGAGTAATGCTTTTGTTTCTGACATAATGACTTTCCTCTGATGACAGAGATTCAATAAATTGTTTGTCAGACAAACGTTTTTCCTCGTATAGAACCTATTTTGTGTCTCCTCCACGATTCTCTCTGAAAGAATTCCCGGTTTTCATAAAATCACTACATAATCGTTGAAGCCGATGTTTCCCTATCCCCAAAGCTGCTCGAAATAGATCTCTACATACGTTTTTTACCGTCGTCTTTTCTCCTTTCCTTACTGGTGGAAATAAGTTGTGAGCTGCTGTTTACAACTTGAAGCTATTGGTCTCTGAGCTTGCACATATTTTAATAGGGGGTTATTTTGATATTTGCGGTCAGATTCCTAATAAAAAAAGTTCGTGTAGTCTCCTAATATCAGTCATAGACACCTCATTGCATCCATATGTAAGCATCTTAGAATGTAAGTCTCTTAGAATGAAAGTATCTTAGAATGTAAGCAGTTAGTTTTTGTAGGTAGTCTTTGGCTTGTACCTAAAATAGCAAAATAAAGCAGCAATACAATATTTTGCCTCTTTTCTAATCTACCCAGATAATGTAAATAGCAAAATTTTAATAAAAAATTTAAATGAACAGGTGACTAAATTGACCTACATTATACATAATTTGATAAAAAAAATGTTATATCAATAGAACATAATGTATTGAAATCAGAAGAAAATAAAAGAAACAAAACTAAAGATAGGATCTTTACTCACTTTTCATGTCTTTCAAGGGTTTTAGCCCATTTATCTGGCTGAGAACATTTTTTTCTTCCGCTCCCAATAGGAGACTAGGTTATTTTCACATTTCTCACTTCTCTTTCATCTGACATCATTAAATTATTTATTTTTTGGCTTCTTCGCAAAAGATTGAAAAAACCATTTACAAAGCAACAAACGAAAACAACATCGACAGTGAGTGATAAAGAAATGACAGTTGAAATATTTTGATTAGATTAAATCATCTGGACGGATCTGTTTTAGAAAATAGAAAAACGCTTCATTAACCACAGAAAAACTACGCGAATTAAAATAAAAAATAATTAATTTATAGTCTTCAGAAAAAAAAGAGCAGAAGGGAGGACCACCTGTTGATTGATAAGAAAATTAGGGCCGCTTTTGGAAAGAAAATAATGATTTATGTCCCACTTTACTGTGGTTTGAGGCACGCTTTGGGATAAAATAAAGTTGTAATCAAGGAACATTCTGGAACAAAATAAAATACTGTTCAAGTCCGGTTTTGGAAATTAACGTATTTTGAAACTACTTTTTTATTTTTAAATATTTAAGCTCGTTTCGGGAAAAAAAAAATAAAAGCGCCATCGGATTACATGGGTGTTTTAACATAAGAATCAATATTTAACTCAATTTCAGAAAAAATCGATTAGGGTTCATTTTGGAAATAAACGACTCATGTATCATGCAAGGAACAATACAAAATAAAGTAGTGAAAACATATGTTGAAAGAAAAAAAAATTAACCTCTTTAAATAAAGTTATGTGCTAAGAATTATTATTCACAAGCCAATTTGATAAAATGGTGATTGATGACCACGGATGATCCAGGATGGACGATGTAATACCTTTCAAAGCGAATACTGACATACAGAGTTTCTATGATGTCACTAATGATTTCATAATAGGATATGGAGCAATGCAAGGATGGCGACCGACCATGGAAGATTCCTGCTCGATTATAGTAGCTTTGCCGCAGGACCCCTTCACTTCCTTGTTTGGCGTCTTCGACGGCCACGGAGGAGGTGACATTTCAGACTTTGTGAGCAAAAACATTTATTATTACATTGTCAGTGATCCTGCTTTTAAGGAAGGAGCTATAAAAGATGCTTTGACCAATGCCTTCACGCGCCTTGATAAGCTCCTCATGCACGATTCAGTTTACAGCAAAATGATAGGAGGTAGTACTGCTGTGGTTGTACTCATTAGAAATAAATCTTTGTTCTGTGCAAACCTCGGCGACTCCCGGGCAGTAGCCTACGTGCAGGGGGAGGTAATCCCACTATCCAGCGATCACAAACCGGTGCTTCAGAAGGAGAAGTTTAGGATAGTGCAGGCTGGCTGTTTTATCGACTATGATCGTATCAATGGCGACCTAGCAATGTCCCGAGCCTTCGGTGATTTCAGATTTAAAAAAAATAAACTCAAGAAAATGAGCGAACAGGCGGTCATTTCAATACCTGATGTAATGGAGTTTATGATAACGAAAAACTGGGAGTTTGTCGTATTAGCATGCGATGGGATTTGGGATACGATGACAAATGAAGAGGTCTGCTCTTTTGTAAAAAATAAAATCAGTAAGAACATCAAAGTTGATGCAATCTGTAAGCAACTACTCCACAAATGCCTACGTAAAGATTATCCTGAACCAGATTCGGTTGGCACTGACAATATGACAATCATTATTGTCGTCTTCTTGGATAATGTTTGTAGACCCTATCTTGGTGTAGTTCAGCAAGGTTATCGATCGCCTACAGTAAATTTTAACAGTACATAAACCACTTCACTTCTAATAAACATTTAAATTCATCGTTTTATTGATTTTTCTGTTATGAGTTCTATAATGAAATATTCGATAATGATAAACCCCATGTTGGATCTAGTGGTCCAAATACTTGTTAGCCATAAATTCTTTTAATTTATTCTTATATATTATTGTTACCTCTTCGGTAATCTTCGCACAATCGTCAATTTAAATTTCATCTGATGAGTTGTTTCAAATCGACTCAGTTGTAGTTTCAATAAATTTGTTTTGCAACTACTTCCTCAATGTTGTCGCTTGATTATTTTTGGTGATGATTTCAATCAATGGCATGCTAAGAAATAGCAGATAAATGAAGATACTTACAATGGAGACAAGAATGGAGATACTTGCCTCATATGAGATAGCCCTTTATCTTCTCTACATTCATAAGTTACCTACAAATTCCGTTATGAACTTCTTGCTAGTGATCATTGAGGCATTGGGCAAGCAAAATGTTTCCCAATTGGAGCCTTTCCTAATCAGACCATTCCAATTATTAGTGTTAAATGAAAAATTTTGCGGCATGTTTGACGGCTGATTTGGCACACAAGGTAAGTTGTTAAAAATTATGTGTACTGTTTCTAATCAGCTTTTCGTATATTTTATAAGTCTCTAGTCACTAGCCCTAAACTTTCTAATTTTATTGAATTAATTTATCTTGTAATAAAATAAAAATAGATGTGCCTAATTTCGCTTAATGATGTTTCGCAAAACATGACAGAATTTTTATCTTTTATCGATATTTTTCTTAGTAATAATTTCTTTTAGTTTTGTATTTTAAGGCTTACACAGTGAACAGTTATTTTATTGTTACATAATATTTTTTCTTATTCTAATAAGGTTGAAAATATTTTGTCTATCTCCAATCAAAAATTCAAAATTGAGGCAAGATTTATTTGGGCATTAGTACGAATAGATAATCAAAACTCTATAGTTGCATTATTAGTATTTTTGTTTTAAAATAAACATGAAAGACATTGCCACTTATAAAGAATACACACTATGTATCATATATTGGAAAAGCCTTTCCCATAACAACTTTTTTAGACATTTTTTGAAAATACTGTTTAAAAACATTTGCGATACTATTCTTTGAAAAAAAAAAGAAATAGCGTTTCAAAAGACTATTATTTATATATTAATATATATTTATTATTTATATATATATATATATATATATATATATATATATATATATATATATATATATACATATATATTTGGTAAATTTACTGATATTGAGCGTAATTTTACAAAAAGTATCTCATAATTGGTTTTCCCTACCTTTATGAAATACACTCAATATTTTTGAAAAACACGCAAATATTTTGAACTCAACTAATTTTTCTAATGTACACACTGGTCCAATTTCAATGTGCTTTCGTTTTCGACATCGCTACCTAATTCTCTCATACCTTGAAAATTTGAATCTCATAATCGCTTTGCCAACAGGCCTTCCGTACTTCCAATAAAGCGTTGTCTGTCGACGAATAACAACTAATGGTTTAGTTGTGAGTTCAACAGAATTACAACTAAATTATAGTTAGTATTAAAATAGTTTTTAATTATTAGTCGCAGTTAATTTTTGCCCAATGACCTGCAAATTACAAATGGTTGTCGCCTCAAAGAAGAATATATATAAACATTAAAAAGTTCTAAAAAAATAAAAATATTTATGGCCTAATCCTTCTCTGCTCTACGTGTATCCCAAATTCTGTGGTCACCCTGATAGTTCCTCTCAACATCGTTCTATCTTAAAACTGGATGTATCCAAATTGAGTCCCAAAATATTTAATGAGATAGCGAAGAGGGTAAATTGAGTCCCCTGTACCTGGGAATTGGGTTGAACCTTTTTTCAGGTATTGGGTCCGGCTTATCAGCGTTACCTAGGGACACCGTGAGGAGTTAGATCGTTTTGAAAATATTTCGTGCGTTGGAGCAAAAGTCACTAAGTCCAATTAGTGAATTTTTATGTAGGTTTTTTAAAGTGCTAAAACCAAAGCTGACGCCAGTTTTGAATAAAAAGATTCTGTTAATATACTTCATTCCGTAGAATAATACTTTTTCGTTACTTATAATTCAATGGACACTTCGACTCAATCTAAAATTGAATTATTTCGTTTTAAAATATTGTATCACTCTAAAACTTATTATCTCTGGATCACTAACAATGTTTTTATATTATTTATAACACTTTGAACACGGTCTTAATTATCCAAATTAAATTCAATATACTATGATATTCCAAGCAAAGCTGGATTCTTAACTATGTACATATTATAATATAAAAACATTATTTATGATCAAGAAATAGTATATTTTAATTTTTAAAATTATACAATTAAATAAATATATGTTTACTCAATAGTAATATTGTTTTGATTAAATATAATTCAATAGAGCTGCACAATTTAATTATATCATTTCAATAAATTTATTCCCTCTACTTAATATTACTTTTTTTTACAAGAATTATGGTTATAAAGGTCGTCTAAAAGTATAATATTTACTATGTTTTTGTATTGTAACATATACATGGTTAAGAATCCAGTCTTGCTTGGGATGTCATAGTATATTGAATTTAATTTGAATATTTAAGATCTTGTTAAAGTTTAAGCAAAACATTATTTGTGATCCAGAAATAGTAAATTTTAGAGTAATAAAATTATTTAAAACGAAATAATTGAATTTTTAAAGCGATCTGAAGGATCCATTGAATTACAGTCGAACTTCTGTATATCGCACTTCCATATATCGAAAATCCCTACACATCGAACTTTTTTTAGGAACCTTGAATTTTTATATTGAAAAAATATTCTGTATATCGAATACAATTTCTATAAATCGTACGAAAAATTCCAATTTGAAAATATATAAAATGTGATAGTCATCAAAAAGAGACCTTAGTCTACATACATAATAATGGGTAATAATTAAATAAGAAAAAAAATGTTTCACTGGTTTGCAAAGCAGTGGAAATTCATGGAAGGTCTTGTTTCAGAAAAAGCACAGGAGTACCTAAATTCTCTGAATCTCTTTCCTAACATAGAATGAAATTTTTATTTTAAATTCAGTTTAACTTTGCCTCTTTTGTCGTGAAAATTGCTCCTAAACATGACTTCGGCGATGAATTATACACAAATAGACATTAGAAGCAATCTTGCGCGAAAACAAAAATAAATTAATTTTTTGTATATTTGAATATTTTTAATACATGCCCTTATTAAATTATAAATGCACATTTATAATTGCTGTAGTTTCATTCAAAATGCACTTAGTCCTTGTATGTCGTTTTTTCACGAGATAGAAAACATTTATAACACTAAATTCATTAATTGGACTTACTGACTTATGCTAACTTAGTGATTTACGCACACAATATATGGGAAACTACCCAGCAAGCTTCATGGTGTCTCTGGGTAACGCTGATAAGCCGGGCCCGGTACCTGAAAAAAGATATTGGGTCCGGGACTCAATTTACCCTACATCGAAAACTTACTGGGACTCAGTTGGTACCTTTTTTGGCATTTGGGACTCAATTTGGATTCTCCCTTAAAACTACCTACCTATCTCTGGGTTCCCCCTAGTAGGGACGGCCTTGCCCTACATATTAGGATTATAAAATCATGGCAGATAGGAAATAGATCAAGAATAATGAGTATTACAGTGATTTGTTAATTAGTTTTTGTGGATATTTTCTTGCTTTACTGAATTTAAAACTAAAACGTATCGACACAGATCAAAGTGTTTTCTTAAAAAATACAGATTTATGAAAATTTTCAATGGCCAATATATTCTTTTTTAGGATTACTTTATTTTCAACTTTTACACTAATTGTTATGACGATTACATCAATATAATAAATATATTATATAAATACAAATATTCAAAAATCTATCCGAAATTAAAGAAGGAAGGGGAAAGAGCATGAGAGCGTAGACCCGGATAGCAGGGTGTCAGGATTACCCAGGAGCTTTTGGGACTCCTCTGTCTCTCCCTGCTCTCATATCTTCCTTCGCCTCTTCTTCCTCCATTTAGTTGTGAAGTTTATTATAATATATAAATCCCCCCTCCATTCAACAGTTTTTGGCAGCAGTTTTCTCCGCTTTTCTGGAAATTTTTTAAATATAGTAGCAGGAGTTCATAGGCGAGAAGGAGTTGACCAGGGCCCGAGCCCTTTCCCTCCCTCCTCTCTGGCCAACCCGTCCTGGAGGTTTCGTATCCTGAAGGATCATTCGTAGATTTCGAATTTGTATCGGCAAATACATAGTTTTATTTGTAATTGTTAATTGAAAAATAATTAATTTTCGAATTAGTCTATTTCGAGCCATCCTGCCGAATGCTATTTCGTATATTATATACATATAATTATGTATGTTATAAGTAAGGAAACATATAACGTTTGACAGCCAACATATATGTATATATATCGAAAATTTTGAAGAAAAAAAAAAAGATTCGATTTTGATTAACTAACAGAAATAAACTTAGTAACTTCTAATAACGACCATCTATAATGTTGGAGAAAAAATAGGTTTTCTTATTTGCAATCCTTGTTAAATTTTTATAGCTAGTCGATCATAGTGGAAATAATACTGCCAAAAAAGATTCTTTCATATATAATAATCTGGTGAATGTGAGTAACGTTCAAATTAATTTTTCATTTTCTCTCTAAATTAATACCATTTTTTTTCGGATTTCGATGGACAACTTCAAAAATGATGTAAGTACCACTTTGGTCATTACAACACTAAGAGTAGGAGATAGTTGGAAAATGTCTAATCTACATTACATATCTGTTTGAAACCTCTGTTATAAAATCAAACTAGTCTAATATAAAATAATACAAAAATAATTAATAAATGAGGAATATAGGGATATTAAAAAAATATCCTTTTAATATTTTGGATGGAAAAATTGGATATAGAGACAAGAAGAAAATAATAACTAGGTAATCAATAATACATGTGAAAATCATCTCAAGAAACGTCTTATCATTATTGTATAAATACTTCGTTTTTCTTTATTTATTCATTATGCACCTAATTTCTCGGTAAATTGGTTCTTTTCGAATTTTCGAAATAAAGTACATGAGTTAAAAATAATTATAGAATTGCTTCTTGATATCGCTGCCAAACCGTAGCTGTTAGCTACTCAAATTTTGTTTAATTTGTTTGGAGAAAGAATAGCTAAAGTAGGTAAGTTGTGGTTTTGAAATTCAAATATAAGTATCATGATTTAATTGATTTGATATCATTTCGTCGGTCCCATGTTAAACTTACTTACTTTTATCAAGAATTATGAAAAATTCAATTTTTTGTTTTTGGTATTTCGGTTGATTCAGCCTGTGGTGAAGTTACGTATCTGTTACGGCATTAGAAAGTGCTGAAATCGCAGTTGCATTTTTATGACAAATGCCTGAAAGTCTGAAGCTTCCTTGTTTAAGTAACGAGTATGCGTATTCTACAAAGGCAAAACAATAATTACACATTAAAATATCATGAGATAAAAGAAATACAACACCAACAAAAAAAAAAATGTAATTATCTAAATCGGCCCTTTTACTCACAACAATATAACAGTTGTTTTGCTCTCCTGAAAAATAGTGATTTTCACATTCGTAAATATACCTTGGGGAAGACGATTTCAAAAGTTCTTCATATATTTCTTGTAGTTTTATATGTTTTTTTTTTTTACTTTGCACACCATCACCAAAAATATTAATACTTGGCACCATACCGTCCCAAAGAGATTCTTTTCCTAAAATATCAAGCCAAATCAATAGGAGCACAAGGCTATCTACCAGAAACATCCATTAGTTAAAACACCCTTCTGTGTAGAAGTTGACCTGTATCTAATGCTCGTTCTAACAAAAAAAATAAATTGATTGAGTTGCACCCCTTTAGGTCTGGGTTAGGTCATGGTGCCCCATTAAGAATTGAAATAATCCTTCGCCATGGCTGTGTTAATTATGAGTTTACGACTGGATTTTTGTTCGCGCAACCATATTTAGTCATCTACATTTTTCGGGGGACATCTATTAGGTCAACATTGGTACTAATTAAGAGTTTACCGTTGGATTTTCGTTCGCTAATTTATAATTGATGTTTCAGGTTTGTTTTTTTTTTTTTTTTTTTTTTTTTTTTTTTCTACCTCGGCGTCATTTATTAGATTATTGCCAGTGTTAAACAAAAATTTATTGTCGGATTTCATATGTCATTTCAAATTACTTTTTGTATCGGGTTGAACGAACACCCGATTTTAAGTTGTATTCAACGCTGGCGATAAATCTATAAATAAGTATTGTACAGAAATATCTGAGATTCCAATGATAAATCGCGATGCGAATTCTCGAATCGCACGGTAAGTTAGAAATTAATACAACATAAATTATAATAATATAATAAAGGAAAAACAAATTTGCTAATATCTAAGGTTGCAATATTAAAATTGTAATTAAAAATGAAATATAGAATTTCGGATATAGAATATAGAATGAAAATAGAATAGGTTACATTTAAAAGATATGCTTGACAAATTCTACTCTGTCCTCATTTGATGAAGTCAGTTGAGAGTATAATGAACAAGGAGTTATTTTAGCATGTGGAACCTCTGTATAACGAGGAACATCCATAAATCTCTATATATATCTCTATTTTTAGGAACCTTGAATTTTCATTAGAAAAATATATCCTGTATAACGAATACAATTTCTATAAATCGCACAAAAGTCACTTTAAAAACTAATGTAATTGAGATTAAAAAGGTTAGTTTACGTTAATAAGAATGGGTAAATAATTAAATTAGAAAAAAAAAAACATTATTCACTGATTCATGAAGTAATGGAAACACGGAGAACTTGTTTCAGAGGAAGCAATTAGGTATGGCATCTAGCATTGAAGGAAATTTTAATCAACCCAGAGAACCAAATACCATTTTTCTGTTTTGGGCTCAAGTAAGCCCCTAGGACTCAAGTAGCCCGTGTATACGGTATATGTTTTATATTTAGAGGTCCGACTGTATTTCAATTACGTCCTAAAGAGTATTATCACTAGTAGATATCAATGAAAGTAAGTAATTGTAAGGATCTGAAGTTAGCTGAGTTCTTTTTACAGATTTGGAATAATTGTTTTATGATCTCCGATCATTTTTAAATTAACTTTGATTCGTTAACTTTTCATGTTTTACACAAACGAGATAGAAAATACATATACAATTTGCCGATTGCATTAGGAACACATTTTCATTAACAAGGATTCTAGCAAAATCACCTAATCAAGTCGCAATTTAAAACCGGCCAGTCAGATTTTTAAATAGCTATTATTTAACAAAATTGGGCTTGATAATATTTGCTGCACCATCGAATGCAAGTTCACAATGCTTTTCACTTCCACATTAAGAACATATTCAGAACCCGATTTCGACTCTTGGTAGTTTTCCTTTTTTTCTTACGTTTCTGTAAGATTTTTTAGAGAGTTCTTTGAAATATAATAGCGGAGGGCGAAAATTAATCTGCCTAGTAGAACACTGTCTTTAGAACTTCCATTATTAGGTGGCATAGCTGTAAGGTTTATAATTAGAAATGGCCAACTAATTAGAATAGGACAGTATGAATTTTAGAACTATTAAATGGACAAATAAGAAATTTTTCTTATGAAAATGTGGAATAATTGGCAAAATAATTTAAATAATGACACAGATTTGAAATAAGTCGATGTAGACACCGGCAGTTAAAAAGAGAACTTAAAAATGGGATAAGCCCGAAGCATTGTTAAAAATTCGTTGAATAAAATTAAAAGAAGTGTATAAGAGGTAATATTTTTTTTCTGATATATAATAACTTCACAAACAATTAGTTTTCGCTAGTGGTATGCTTCAGACACTGAAATCCCACAGTACAAAGCGAACAACTAATAACAGTAAATTATGTGTCCTTTCTTCCTAGCATCCTCTATATTCAAGATTTTTGTAATTAGTGAATAAAATGGAATAGCAACAACATTACAATAAGTAATTTTAGACCACAAGAAAAATAATAAAACAAAATAAATAAATTTTTTAATTGTTAGTTCTTTTTCAAATAATTGTAAAAATTAAATTCTGTCCCCCTTGTGTCCCCTTTGCTCCCCTCTCTTGTTTCGGCCCTTATTAACATCTCACAAGGTGAGCCAAGGTTGATTACCCTTTTGTAGTTATTTGAAATTTTATTTCAGTTAAAATATTTTTTTTCAAATCAATTTTTTTTCTAATGATAAACTTATATTTATTGGAAAATATTACGATATGACTAAAATAATAGTGTAAAGATTTTTTCATTCATACCATTATATGACAACTAAAAATAAAATAAAACTAACAGTAGAAACAGAAATAAATATAAAAAAAATATAATAAACTCACTCATACGTTCAATTTACAATTAAAATGAATATTTTATTATTAACAAATTTTCTCATTGATTATATTTCAATAGTTCTAATTTCCCAATTGACTTAAGTTAATTTATTATAGAGGAAAAGTTAAATATATTCAGTATAAATATTTTCTGATCAATCTAAAACTGAAAGGAGTGAGTAAAGTTAGTTGAGCCGTAAACCCTCCTCTGTATTAAGAAGGGTCGGTACCCTCGAACCGCCCCCATGTTAGCCGACAGCTCAAACTCCACCCCTCGACCTAATCTGGGCTGGGATTAGCCCTACTCAAAGCGGTAGGTGGAGCGATGCGAAGCGACCAAGGATCAGGCGTTCGTCCTTGTAACAGGACATCAGGAGGATAGAGGAGATATCGTCTTCCATCCATTCGGATCTATCTAGCCATGTAAGGGGAAGCGTCTTTTTTCACATTTCTTCATTTTCTCCCTCTTATCCTTAGAAAGGTACAGTAAATATTCATGAATGTGTGAAGGAACTTTATCTCCTTTTTAATTATATTTTATTCTTAAATCCTATTTATAGCGTTAAGGGCCAGTTATAAAGTTTATAGCAAGACATAGAACAGTTTATAGCAAAGATATAGACATAGTTTATAGCAACAGTAGAAGAAATATGGTTATAAAATGAATACTAAATCTACTATAAACCGATTAGGAAATTCATTTTCATTTTGTTATATATATATTCTTAATGAATAAATAATACAATGTATTTGTTTAATATTTTGATATTTAAATTACACCATCTTAAGAATTTAGAAAATTATCTTTAGAATATAACTTTCGGCTGCTAATTCAGCTTAATGAAATGTTTTAACATTTTTATACTGGAAAGAGTTTATACCGGAATTAGGGAGTGCGGGTGTGTGAGGAGTGAGCAGAGTAGAGGGGGGTGTGAGGATGAGGGAATATTACAAGGAAATAATAAGGATAAAATAAAAACAATTTTCAATTTAAACGAAAATACTGAGTTTGTTTGCACACCTAATTTATTTTGATAGCGAGTTAATGTTAAATATTCAAGTAATGAGACATGCGAAGAAGAGGATTTTTATGTTTAAAATATATTTACATATGCAAAATTATTATTAACATAAAAGCTAACCCCTGATAAAATTACAACTTGAGGCTATACCTTATCCAAATCTATGAAAAAATGTCTGCCAGATCCATCCAAAAAGTCTGATTTCTTCGTGGAACTGAGATTTCCTTTATTTCGAAAAATAACTCATATATCAATCAATGCGGTTGTAAACAGAAAGTATATTTATCAACCTTATGACTGCAATAATTATGTTAGTTATAAATATATTAATAATTGGTATAATCAGTCAAAATAGATACGAATAATACCCAAGTGTAGTTGGGTCATTCTCAAATAAACTGTCACTTTCATCAAATCTGGAAAAAAAAGATAACAAAATATTCACGTTCATGGAAAGTAGTCTTGGGCTGTATTATATAAGTGTTATATCAGTGTCAGAGAGTGTAAAATCTGGTTAGATTTAAGAGTTTTACAATTTTTCGATTTTCTGTATGCTTTAAAAAATAGAAAACCCTTTTATGCAGCGGAAGTTACGCACTAAATCGTTTTGCTTGATTTTTCAGGGTTTTTTTTTGTTACTACCAAGTAGGACTAGTTGCCGTTGTGCGATGGACCCCTCCCATAATCAAAATATGCGGTTTTGAATTAAAATATTTAGTGAAGATTTTAGAAATTCACTTCGGACCGAGTGAACTTTTCATAAAAAAATTTGTTTACAACAAATCCTCGAGCCTGGTGATAATTCATCTTAAAATTATTATCCTCAGATAATTGATTATATCTGAGGTAAAAACATTTAGAATAGAATAATGTTTTTATTTACAGAATAATTATCGAAAAAACATTATCTGAGACCATATATCCGATAAAAGTAATGCACACGAAAAATATAAGCCATTAAGTATAGTAATATAATAAATACATATATATTAATTTAAAATAAAAATCAATATTACTTTAAAATGTATGCAGTATATAAAAACATAACTTAAAAATGTGATTAAATAAAATTTTGAATTTTATTCTTTAGGCGAAATGGGAGCAATAGTGGCTGGTGCAGACTATAGCTGGTCTTGTGGTCTATATCTCGTTACTATTTATTACTTTGACATCATAGTGCAAAAAAGAATAAAATTACTGGTCAGAATTATTGTAACAAATACTTAATCTGGTTAATTACATGTGATATAAGACATTATCTCTGAATACTAAACTTCACACCTACAGTGGCTTGGCAGTAGCCCCTGCTGTCGGATGTTTTCCTGATACTACCTCGAAGAGCGAGGCGGGCCTCTAAGACCACGCCCCCGCACCAACCACGCCTCTAACCAGATTAATTTTTTTTTTATGAGGCTATTTATTCAAATTTAGATAATAGAAGTTAACAATATTTATCTCGAATCAATATTATTCATTTCGTTTTTCCTTAAGGAGAGAGGCTATCCCAAGTTATGTATTAAATTCCAGCAATAATTTTTTATATGAAATACAATTTTCCTTCTTTAGTGTTACTATTTTTATGAGTTCATGAATAGACAATTGGATATGAAAGTATGTAGAACCTATCACAAGGTTGATAAGTTTTTAATTTTAAAAACATTGAATTAAGTCTTCAGTTTTCTTCATTACTTGAATTACTATTCACTACACTGACAAGGAAGTTTAAAATTCAAATTCAAGGTTTCAAGTGCAAATAAAAGAATTAATTTAAAATAAAAGGTTTGAAGATTTGTAAACGATAAATGTTTTTACTTTGAACCAGACTTTCTTCTTCTCTTCAACTAATTTTTTCTAACTCCAAAACTAATTTTTTCACACCTCATCTTGTTCACCTAAGCAAAGACATAGCTTGAGTGGCTTCAGCATTCTTCCACCCCTGAAATGTTTTTTTTTTTTTTTAATTTACTTTAGAAAATCAATATTTTTGTATCAAATATAAATGAATCAGTCATTTTGAAAAGGGGTTAAAAACTTTTGAATAATGATCAAGTTAACTCTTTCTGAAACTCAAAACTAGAGCAAAAATTATTAGGATTGTGAAATTATTTGACCCCACTGAAGTGAAATCTTGGCACCTGCATCTCAGCCCAACAACTTCAAAGATGGTAACTAATTTCTGTTGAAGATAACAAAAATCTGTCTATTTTTTTTCCCTTCCAAGTGTTATCTTCCCATAGCAAAGTGAAAAATTCTTCAAAGGATCATACTTCCCCAAAACAGAAGGTTATTTAGTTTACTTAACATATTTCTAAGTTTCATAAGATAGGACTGGAAATAGAAACTTGTAGCAGCTTCAGTAATAATGAACTTACTTTCAAATTGCTCAGTTATTCGAGAAATAAATCCCAATCTTCACACTCAGGTTAAAACAGGTTAGTGGCCTGTATGACAGCCAATCCGCATAGTTGGGATCAATCATTAAGAACATAAAATCTATTAAACAACATTTTTTAATTCATAAATAAATTAATAAAAATTGATTTCATGGGTCTTAGAGGTTTAAAAAATGTTTATGGGTTCAATAAGTAATACAGTTTGTAGATCCCTACTCTAGGTTATAGTGAATATGTATATCAACGAATGTTACTCCCAATTCAGTTACTTTGAAAATACAGGAGGGAGATAGAGTTATATTTATGAAAACAGTGGATTAGGCAGAAAAGGCTTCATAAAAGAGAATCATACCTCTATTTATCTTGTTAAAAAAAATAGCAGATATATTCTGCCTCTTTTTAAATATCTACTTAAAAAGAATATGAAATAATAGCTCTGTTTTTGCATCTGAGGAGTTTGACTTCCAAAATGAATTTTAAAAAATCTGGTGCGCATCACACTACATTTTATTTTACATTTAGTTTCCACAGAAACATAAATAAATATTATTATCTACAACAATAATTTAAGTTTGTTCGTTTTCGTCACCCTCCGTTATCTTTCACGACTTTATTGATGGTTTTTATTATGATATTTATTTATTATTTATTAATAAGGGTTATTTATTAAGAATACCTAGAATGACACTGTTTTGATTCCTTTTTTTGTTCTAATAATATGTCATTCCCACCTTCTTTAAATTTATTTAATTAATTCTATAATTTCTTGGGATTATATAACTTTTATTTTTTGGGGAATTTAATCTTTTATAAGTTGTTGTTATAATATTTATTTGTTTTCTATAACTCAACATGGTTATATCTATAGAGGTTTATCTTATTTTAATTCAATTAATATTCGTGAGTATATTTTAATCATTTTTCATTTTTTCCTCTTAATTTTTATAATATTTTCCCTAAAATCTTTAGCTTTCCAATGGAATATTATACATCTATATTAATACTCTGATTTCTGGAATTTTGTTTTCAACCTGGACAAATATTTCTGCTTTTTTCTCCTTTAGTTAATTATCAAATTCTCTCATAGTTCATATTTATTCATTTTTTATTAATCATAATAATGAGGATAGATGGTTAATTATTTAAAATAAACAACATTAAAGGCACTTTAGAGGTAGAAATTTTGCCATTTAAGTCCTATAAGACTATCTTAAGAGGATATGACTTAGCTGATAATAAAATAAATTTAATTATACATTGATGTAATGAATTTGATCAAAATCGTTGGAGCTGTTTTTTAGAAAATCACAAAAATGTGTAAAATCTAAGATATAAAGTGGCACTTCTAGTAAGTTGATTTGGGCAAAACAGTTGCTGTAACATCACAAGCTAATACCTACCTTAAATATACAATTTCAGTTTCATACAACTTTTTGTTTTGGTGCTAAACTTACCATAGATACAGACACACACCATTTTGTGAGACGATTATTTGGACTCAGGGGACCTAAAAATGCGTAGTTTTGTTGAAACGTCGGATTTGAAATTTTTCATTACCGCAATACTTTCCCTTATTATATATTTTGTATATAGGTAAGTGGAAATAAAAGAAATTTCAATCTAAAAAAGGTAGTAAAGATTAAAAAAGGAAAAATGAATTAACACTTTTATTGAACAACAATGAAACACTTACACAAATTACCAAAATTAAACAAATTAAGTACTAATAATTATATCACAATTTTATACACATCCATAAAAATTCATAGAAGGAATAATTTTTTATCATCCTCATTATTCGATGTTTTGAATACTTAGGCTATATTTACAATGCACAAAACCTTCATTAGAATATAGGTAAAATTTTATAAAGTCTTTATTAACAAAACCAAACAAACTTTTGACATTCAGTGAAATATATTCTTAATTCCATTGTAATTATTATTATGAACAGAAGAAAATTAAATTAAATACTTAATAATCCATTGTTGCAAATTATCCCGAGTTACAATCAATCATCAGACAGTTATTACAAAAATAATTATATTTAAGAAGATAATACAGCATTAATAATATCATTATCCAATATCAAGAAAAAATGAATTTTAACAAAGAATTACTAAGTGAATGAAAACAAGGTAAACAACAATGAATAACAATAATCAACAATAAGTTTCTTATAATTAAACAATAATAAAAGACAACCAACAAACAGAAATAATACTGAAAATATAAATAAATAGAAGCAAAGAAATCATTTCAAATGAAACAGTTCCTGAATATTGGGTAGAAACAAAAAAATCCACAATGATTTTCTTTATACTATTTGGCTGAAAATTTTGGAAAATATGACTTAACATCCTTTTAAAATGTTATAGCATAGCTGCCATGTTATTAGATGTCACATGATGGATATGAATGGGATAACCTTAGTTTAGAATTTGAGCCCATACAGCTTCTTTATTAAAATAGCTACAAACTTATCTTAATGAGACTGAGTGAATAAAATTCCAGATCTAATCCCTTAGTAAAAAATCTTCAGGACTTCTGTAGTTTTTGGTAAGAGATGCTAACCTCAACACAATTGAGATTGCTGAATAAAACTTTTAATTCAATTAAATACGGTACAACTTTACAAGAGGGGCGCGCTATCACTGGTACTCCCAATCGTATCTGAAGGTCGCCGGACTAGTATACTCTAGCGCCATTTGTGCTAACTAACTGCTTTGCATTCAATTGTAACATTTGTATTCATTGTAATTATTAAAATTATTACTGCCTTAATTACATATTATTTAAAATTGTTAGTGCTGTCGAGTTTCGGTGATCTAGGGAAGTTGTAGTGATAATTTAAATTACGGTGAGGACCCGACCTCAACTAAAAAGGAACTTTTGGGGTTTGTTTATCTCTTGAGCGAGCGGAAGTCGTCAGCTGTGATCTATTTGAAGCAGTAATAATTGAAATTATGGTAAGACCCCAACCTTAACTGAAAAGGATCCGTTGCTGTTTTGTTTATTTCTTGGGCGAATGTAATGAGCGGAAGTCGACAGCACTAATAATTTTAAATAATATATAATTTAATAATTTTAATAATTCCAATGAAAACGAATGTTACAATTGAATGCAAGGCAGTTAATTAGCACATATGGCGCTAGAGTATGCTAATCTGGCGACCTTCGGGTAAGATCGGGAGGAAAAATTGATAGCGCGCCCTTCTTGTAAAGTTGTACCTTAAATATTGCTAGTCTATTTATTGTATTTTCTTAAATCACTAAAAACAAAACATTCATTATCGCAAGACACCTGTGAAGATGAACATGCTTATTAGTAAGAAGACAACATATTACAACCTCTCCAATATGGAGAACAGAATACTTTAAAAATTTGTGAAATTCAGCATGGAATTGAATATAATGGCAACATAGTATAAAAATATTCCTTAGAATATACTAATATCATGTCAGGCTTTCACAACATTTAATATTTAATAAAAAAACTTAAATCAATTTAATAATTATTCAAGCTTCAAAATCCATTAGAGTAATTAAAATAAGTCATGATTAATAATTAACTATTGTTAGTGATAATTGACAATGAAAGTTTCTCGTGACTCTTAACCAGTGGCTCCCGAACCGTAGAGGTCTGCGGGCCACAAAGTCAGAAATTGAACCATGTGCAGACCACCTCCATCTCTAACTTGGAGATTAGGATGCTTAAAAGTCCATTTTGAAAGACTTTTCCAAATGCATTTACCAGTCAAAATATTTTGACTACTGCTCAAACATCAGGAAAGGCAAGCAATAAAATAGTTTTAACAATAAGCTCTCACAAAGAAAGATATCAAAAGGTGTTGTCCCTACTGCGGACCATTCTGAGGCTCTCATGGCCGGCCTGTGGTCCACAGACCAAAGATTGAGAAACAATGCTTTAAAGCAAGCGCTATTTACCACTAAAGTTTCATTGAAAATAACACAGACCAACGATGAAAAAACTTTTGTACTGAAAATACCTTATTCTTATAGTTTTTAGGGTGCTGAATCCAAATATGATATTAAAAAAGCTGTATCACCCACAATTTCTTCACATTTTATAGTTAAATTTATTAAATTAAGTGATTTTTAAAGAATTGAACAGCTTTGTCTTAGGCCTCATGAAACAATTAGTAAAGGCTTTGTCTAAAGATGGATCATGTTTCAAGTATCTCTGCCAAAAGTTTCCACACCTTTCAGAAGCTAAACTAAAAGAAGATGTCTTTGTAGGACCTGAAATTAGAAAAATGATGTTTGATGTTAACTTTGAATCCACAATGACCTTAAATGAGAAAGAAGCATGGGTTTCATTCAATCAAGTCATTATAAAGGTCTTGGGAAATGAAAAAGACCCAGAGTATGTTTCTATTGTAGCTAACATAGGCGTTACAGAAGTTTAAAAAGTCAGGATGTTTGATGAGCCTGAAACCTATGGAAAACTATGGGCGATACAAAAAAACTAAGACCAGATTTAGATTCAGCGCATAAAAATCTATAAAGATTAACAATTAAAGTTAAAAAAGTTTTCAAAAAAAATTTTTTTGTTGGCCTGTGTAATTTAACAGTTTAAGAGAATGAGAGATTTACAGAAATAAGACACGATAATGAGCATTTTTTTAAATACAATATCTTTAGACCCAGGATATTCTAAAATGTGAAAACCAAGTAAAATCTTGAAAATTCTTCTTAACCGATCACAATACTTCTTCTTAGAAGATAAAATAAATAATTATTAAATAAATATATAATTATAAAATAAAAAATTATTGCAAACTTCAAATTCTGGCAAGAAATCGAGCTTCAATTGCTAGTTATTCTCTGTTACTAAGGAAACCTTATGGACTTTTTTTTTTTTTTTTTTTAAACTAAAACTTATATGACATTTGTTTCAAATAGTTGAGTTGATTTTTAAACTAAGCATTTAGTTAGTAAAACATAGAAAAAAAAAAGAAGTTGATTCAAAATAAAATTTTATATAATTAAAACTTTTTATTTCTTTTTTAGCTTAAAGAGCAAAAAGTGGACTTGAGTTTTCTAATTCACTTTATTTATGAATTCACAACACACTTCAGGAAAAAAAAAGCTTTTTGACAAGCTAATGGTGTTTCTGAATTCTCAGATATTTCAGTACAAGAACACTAGGAAACGGAGGACTACAGCTTTCAAACAAGTTTCCTAAACTGACTGAATGAGTAGTATGAACATGGGCCTTGACAGGTATCTCGAGAGAGGGCATGGGCCCCCACGACACCTATCAGACCCCCTCCAAAAAAATTTGTGAAATAGAAATACTAAGTGCAAAAAAAAAAAAAAAAAAAAAAACTAAGCCCAACTTATAGCGTCAACTTCCAAGCGCACTGGTGTAGATAGGTAGGTATCTCCAAGAGGAGAGGGACTGGCAATCACAGGCATCTAGCAGGATTCCCCAAGAAAATATGGTTAGCTACAAATAGCCCATGGGTATAACTAATACTACACTTTTTTGCCTCTTAGAACAAGTGAGACAAGTCACAGAAGCCACATGCCTTTAATCAAATCCCAAAGCAGTTCCTTACTAACCCTTCAAGGAAATGACAACACAAGATCGCCTAGGGTTGGATGAATATCTAACTCCTAATGGCATGCATGCGAGTTTGTCTTATTGTGAGTTATATCACAACATTTCACAAATGTCTTGCATATATACCTCAATTAAAAAGCAAATATTAATAAAATAAAATAATAATAATTGTACTAAAATATAAAGTCGTTATTAGCACCATAAAAATATCACAATTTTCTTTTTATAAATATATGTACAATAATAAAAACTGTCTTCAGAATCTAATTACAACCAAACGTTATTATTATCACAAGACTGATAAGCGGATCAGTATAATCAACATTATGCCAATAGTTTAAATTTGAACTTATAATAAAGTATTAAATTTAAAAAGATAAAAATAATACCATATGGTCAACTATCAATACACAAAATAAAAATAATAGCTTTTTATACAATGATAATTTAAAACAAAGTAAAAACTAATCTCTTCACAAGAAAAAAATGAACATAAAATCAGCCTAAACAACTGATTTAACATTTTTTTAAAACATAGTCAAATAAAGTTTCATATTTTTGAATCTGAGAGATGAATCAGGGAGACATTAAAATTAGTTTTCATAAATAAAACTTAATAAATATGTTATCAACAATCATGACACCATATTAAAACAGAGCATGTTTACAACTGGTTGTCCAGACTGATGTATACAAGAAACAATGCCAATCACAATAAATTTCTTAACAATTATGCGGCTTGTTTACAAGATGTAAATTAATTAGACAATAATTTTTTGTATACATATTTTTTTTTCATTTATAAAACAACTGGATGCAAACAGTTATTTTGCATTAAAAAAATTATTTACAAGTTTTTGTCTTCTGTTTAATATCATCATCCTACCACTCATAGGATTCCAAATGATACAGAAGTTTGTGAACAAGAAACAGACAGCTAATGTGGACCAGATGCTCACCATAAGACATCATTTAAAAAATGAACAATCTATATACACGCATATTATATAAAGATCAGTTCTGTTCTAAAAGACTTATCCTAACAGATTGAAAAATCTAGGCAAAGTTCAATTTAGACCACTGATTAACCAAATTAAGCTCCATGAAATACTGAATAAAGCTCTTAAATCCATAACATACTTGGATTGTACAATAAAATCTCCTCTAGTTCTTGTAAAAAGTTACAGGCATTGACCTGTGTGTAAATGGGTGGTAAAAACTGCATGTGCAAGTGATTATGATGTGCTTCCCAGGTGATTGTGAACATTTCCAGCCGGCCTTGTTCGCTGAGTGAGACACGTATATAAATGAACACAACTGGATATTCGGTACCCTGTATAGATTTTAGAAATAATTATTAAAAAAATGTAGAACTGAAAAATTAATATTATAATAATTATATTCAACAATGGTGATACATTTATTAATTATTTGTAGCAGACATTTCTGCTATAAAAGGAATTAGTCGGATAAAAAATTTTCAACTAAATCATACTCCATAAACAACATTAATTCCATTAATTTGATAATTATCGCATTATATTATTTTCTATCTTATTTTATTATTAACATTATTTTATATATAGTATAAAATAATACATGTAAAGTGTTATCAGTTTGTTAGACTTTTTTTCAGCTTTTCAAGTGAAAACGGCTGAACAGATTTAGACAAAACTTTATTCCATTATTATATGGGGCTGCAAGAAGGTTTTTAGCAATATCAACCTGACATCTGCAATCTTACAACAAATTGTCTGAGGATCAAAAACCTGTTTTGTCCACTCTTTATAGAAAAATGGCTTAACGAATTTAGATCAAACTTCATATTTATATTTAGAGCCATGAAAAGGTTTTTAGTAACATTATACAGTTAACCACAATTTTGAGACAAAATAGAGGATGCACGAACATTTTATTTTATTTATTAAAAAAGTAAATTAGCAAGTCCAATATCAATTGAGATCTGCCGTTACATAGCTAAAACCCTCCTATGCCAGCCACAGGTGGTCATCAGATGAGCGTAGAATTCGGGAGAGAGACTACCTCCAATACAGATGAGTTTCTAGATTATTTTGTTGAAGACTTTATAGGCTTCAAATTGAGTAGTTTTACTCATCATTTCTTGCATAATTCAGCAGATCAGGATGCTTCTCACATGGGCTGTTCCAGGATCAGGGAAAACAATATTGTTTATTAGGAGGCTCTTTTCGGTAAGACCACACTTCAAAACCTTTTGTTTGTGGCTTTTCAGAGCATAACATAGTTATGATATAATCAATAGATTATTTATTAGAATTTAAAACAACAAAATCAATATTACACAAAATAAAAAATACTAAAAAGTGAAGAACGGTCATATAAACGATAGAAGCCCTCTTGGTATTTCTTGGATAATGCTGAGAACAATGCTCAGCGTTATTATTGCTGTATGAAGGACGAGTAACCAACTAGTTTTTCCTTTTCTTTCATCTCTCTCTTTTGATGTTCACCTAATTGGATGTTTACCTCAGGATACCCACAAACAGTCCTTTATAAATGGTTAATGTTGATGGGTATCTGAGACTGCAAAAAGCTCCCCCGATATATAAATTTCATCCATGGTTGTCCAAATAATTTGGTTATCTCTTTACATGATTTAAAGTGTTTCCTAACATATCTCAATCCTTTTCTACCCAATGAATGAAAAAAATTAAATATTTTTGTTTTTCTATGGAAAACAAGTTACCGGTACCATAAATAATGTATAATAATTCATTATTTCATTACAAGTGCTCCAGGCATCTAGAAAAAAAAAGTTGCATTTTCGCAAAATTGGATGGAAGAGGTCACATAAAAGAAAAAATACTCTTTAAAATGTATTTAGCTAAACTTGAAAATTACTTGAAATGAACATTTCAAAAATTGCTGAACGTCCAAAAATCAAAGTAGTCTGGTGAAAAATAATTTTTTCTATCAATATTTGGAAATTAGAGTAAAAATAATTTTATTTGTGTTTAGGAAAAAATGTTGCATTTTCGCAACTTTGGACAGAAATGCATTAAACCAATAATTACTAGGTAAAAGATATCTAACACAGATCCTAGAAAACTACCTTATTTCTTTAAACAAATAAAAAGTTCATCTGATTCTTAAAATATTGCCAGAACACCATGATAACTGTGTAAATTAGAGTACTGTTCTATCAAATCACTGAGGGTTCAATTTTTGCTAGAGAGGGTTGATTTTTATTTGGTGGGAAAATCATTGACAATTCTCAGAAAACTGCAGCCTTGAAATACCGTAATATTTTTTATAAAAAAAGAAAAAAATACATAACTTACCTGCTATGCTTGTACCTCAAGCAGCATCTCAATCTCCATTTCCTCTAAATGGTCCCTTTCTTTACGAGAAATATTATTTCTATGAAAAAATGAAATTAAATAAAATCAATCACACTTCTATTAATTACATGGCTTTTTATAAAATAAAATAAAATACTGAAGCAATATGGTAAACATTTGTCATGATTAAATGCTCTGTAATAAAGGGTAAAAAAAAAAAATTGTTACAAGAAAATAGAATCCTAAAAAATTAAAAATAAGTAATTACACATAATAAGTTCATGGCATTCCTCAATTATATTTTATGCTTAGATTCATGTTTGAGGCTATAATGATTATCTGTTCTTAAAGATAATTAATGTGTTTTGAGACCTATTTAAATTCAGATCTTTTTATATTTTATTTCTCAAACTAAAGTGAAGATAAATTTTAAGTACTTCAAGCATTTTTTCTTATTCAATTCATTTTTTTAAAAGAGAAAAAAATCTAATGCCCTCAAAAATTTCTGACAGTGGAGAAATAACTCTCACCGAAGTCAGGAGATTTCTAAGGTCAGAAGTGGGAATTCGAACCTTAACGATATAGATTAGTTCTAGTCGGTCTTTAATGCTTTAATGTTAAAGATGATCAGTTTCAGCAGAAATTTTTTTCTAAATTACGATGTGTGACATAGATTAAATTTATTTACAACTTATTTACTTATTATTTACAACATCCCTCTTCTTTCCTCTCTCTCTCAATGAAAAGGCCATGAACTTAGATTACAGCCCAATAAGATTATATAATTAATACATAATGCACAACTCTTACTACTGCAAACTTTTACCTTTTCTTTGTATAGCAAATAGCTACAACTGAGATGGCAATAATGGCAATGAGAAATACACTGATGATGTAAACTGTAACAAAAATAATTTTCAATTATTTTAAAGTTTTTTATTAACAGTAATGTATATATATATCTAGGTTTACAGCTTAAACTTAAATTCAATATGCTAAAAGATTTAGAAATATAACTTTCGTTAAAATATAAATAAATAGTCAAATTAATGTAGTAATGACAAATATAGATCACCACATACAATTTGTAATGTTACTGTAAGTATCAGATTGTATCACATGAAATGTTAGTTTTAAATGTTAATTTGAAATTAATATTAATAATGAAAATTTATGGTTTGTATGAAATATTAGCTTTGAGGGTGACGATTAAATATCAGCGAATATAATAACAATTTATTAATTAGTAACTTAGTAATTAGAGTAGAGCTTTGATTCTGAATTGCAAAAATATGGCAACAATCTTACAAGATTAATGATAATCCATTTTCAGACTGACAATGAAAAACCTCCAAGGCTTAAATATTGAAGTTCTTCACTACCTACCAATCAATCAGCTTTTAGATTACCTCTTTTCAAGAACTTGAACTTTAATTTAAAACTGGTGATGTAATACTAAATGCCTTCCAGGAATTTATTTCCTTTCAGACTAAATGAAGAGATAATTAAAAAGCTTGTTTATTATTCTGAAAGCTTTCACACTTATAAGGGGCTAAGACAGGAAGATTCCCTTGCATGTTTACTATTTAACTTGGGTCTGGAATATGCAGTAAGGAAATCAGGAATTCAGAGAGGGGATCGATGTTTAATAAGTCTGCAATGATCCTAGCCTTCGCTGATGATATGGATATTATCGGGAGAACGATTATAGAAATGAAGAGGGCATTTCTTCAAAAAGCTGCAGCTGGAGTGGGATTAGTGGTGAATGAGGGAAAAAACAAAGTACATGGTTACAGGGCCTCATGAAGCAGTCCATGACCACCTCCGGGTAAAGATTGGGAATAATACTTTTGGGAGGGTTGAAGAGATCATTTACCTAGGCTCCTAGGTGAACTCTAATAATGATATGAAGGCAAAGATCCATAGAAGAATCTTGGCAGCCAATAAATATTATTTAGGTCTCCATAAGCATTTAAAAAGTAGAATGATTTCCCAATCAACAACGTAACCATCTACAAGACACTGATCAGACCTGTGCTAACCTATGGTTCTGAATGTTGGACAATGACGAGAACAGTGGAAGGCCATCTCCTTCGTTTTGAGCGGCGTATTGCGAGGAAAATATTTGGTCCTTTACAAAGTAATGGTGTATGGAGAACAGAGTTAGGGGAACTGTACAACAACCCAGATATAGTCAGAATAATAAAGATTGGTCGGCTCTGATGGGCAGGTCATATTGGAAGAATGAAACCAGGCCAGACACCGTAAAAGATTCTCGATGAAAGAATATATGCCACAAGAAAAGTGGAAAGACCTCGGCTACGATGGATAAAGGTGTGACCACCTGTAGGAGATCCATCCTGGGTATTCGTGAATGGAGAGTAGTAGCGGTCGATAGAGATGACTGGCTGACCAAACAGCAGGAGGCCTTGACTCTCCAGGAGTTGTAGTGCCATGGAAGAAGATGTGATACTAAATGCCTTCCAGGAATTTATTTCCTTTCAGACTAAATGAAGAGGTAATTAAAAAGCTTGTTTATTGGCAGAATTATATAGAAGGCAAGGAACAGGCTTTGATTAATTAATCAAAATCTAATAAATTAGATAACATCCATTCCTGTTTTTTAATATTAAAAAAAAATAACATTTCATATGATAAAACACAGTAAATAAATATGGATGGAAAACTAAGTTCAAAATGTAGAGTGAGTTAATATCTAGCATTATCGCAACAACTCAAAAATCCCTTACCAACTTCAATGCATCACTATTATCCATCACTATTTTAAGATACCTCTCCAGAAGGGAATGCCAGTTTCACCGCACAATTGGTTAAATTTAAATAAATAAAATGGACAAGAAAAGAATATTCAAATGCTGCAGTTCTGTGGGATGGAGTTAGAAATCAAGAACTTGAGTGCAAATTGAAGATTGAGAACAAGGATTATAGAAGGAGATTGTTAACTTGAAAAGAATTAATGTGCTAGTAAAGGTATAAACCCAGAAAATATTGTCTACAGAAAGAAAGGAACAACTACTAAACTTAAAAACACTGCAAATTATTACAGTTTGATTTACAATGTATATAAAAAAAAAAATTATTAGGATTGAATTTTTGTTTAAAGGCTTTGGTATAAGGATTCTAAAACACATTATATTTTTCCTCTATCTTCATAAAGAGCTGAGATATGGGCATATGAAATTTTTAATCAGCTGCCATTTAGAAATGAAATGGTGGACGGTAATGTTGAGTTATGTTCTGTAGATCATCTTGATATGACCAATGACTTTGGTGCCAAATCGACAGAGCAGTCTTGGAGAAAAGCGGCAGTCAGCGTACAACCTTTTTTTGTTCAATTTTTGGATTCTAAGACAGTATCTTGAAACCTAAAATCTCAAATTTTGAGAGGAGATCAAACTTTTTTCTTTTCTTGGTCGATTACAAAGGCTCATTATTTAAAATAATAAACAAAAAACAGATGAAATTTAAGGAGAGATAAAAAACATAGGAGTTTTTTTGGTTCTTAAAGATTTGAATAAAAAGACGTCAAGGAGGCATTGATGCCATAAATTAGGATAAAGCCATTCTAAAGCCAGCCATTCATGGTCCTACATGTAGGACTACACTAGATATCGGACTACCATTGGACTGTGAATGGGGGTGTAGGACTACAAAAAATGTGTAGGATGTTTGTAGGCTTCTCCGATTGTCCTACAACCGTTCCCTTCTCCCAACATCCTACCGTGTTAGATCGTGAGTGGTGTTATTGTCCTTTAATGTTATCCTCCACATGTTAACCGCTATGTCATTAATGACGTCATTAATTATTATCAATATTTGCTTACTATTAGTGTTGTCAGGTTGGGGTTTTTCTCTCTTGATTTAAGTTAATTTTTTTATACTGAGTTTTTTTATCATTAGAAAGTTTTATGCTTTTTTTATGAATTTACTACTAAATGTGTTAATCATTTTTTTTCAAATTACAAACTGAAAATTAGAATGATTTGGAAAAAATTGGTTTAAAAGAAACATTCTAAATTTATTTATAACTTTATTTCATACATATTTTCCAAAAGTGCAGTGTAATAAGCTAATAAAAAGATGTTCTCATGGCCAAATATCTTTCATTATAATGTCAATGTGACGTTCTATTGTTGGGACTGAATTAAAATATTAAATAAATAATGTAATTAAAGCTGGATGTCAACAATTTTGAAATAATAATTTTGGATCCTTTTTTTGTTAATTAAACGTTCATCTCTAACATATCTTCTTTTGTGTTGTTCTAAGTTTGCTTTTAATCATTAATTTGACCCGATCTTTCAACTGATATAACCAATTTAAATTATATTGAATTAAAGTAATATAAAAATGTATAAAACTTGTAAATAAAAACGTATAATACAAATATAAACCTTAAGTACATTTTTTATCATCTATCCTTATCTTATACTAGAGGGATGAATTTATTATCAATTCTAAAGTAATTTTTATAATCCTTCCTATCTATTTCATTTAATATTTTCAAATCACTGTAATTTATTCGGTTACTAAACATTGTTTTCACCCAAAATTTCTTTTTCTTTTTTTCCAATAACGCCATAGCAAGACAAATTGCCGACATTTTCCTATTATTTAAAACATAGATAAGCTGAATACAGGTTAGAATAGCTGATCAGATCCCTTGTAGGACCGTGAGTGGACGAATGAATTCTTCTGTGATCCTACAATGTAGTCCTACAAGGTTGGAACGTGAATGGGTAGCTTAACTCTTCATAACAATAAGAGATATGGGAGAGACGGGAGGTTGAAGAGCTCATAGATGAAGCTAATGAAGCTACATTTTAGTACCATTAGAAAATTAAACGTTAACATAATATTGCACAGGAAACAAATATTTCAATGAAAGATAAAGGAGAGCTATATGTTGACCATGTATTAGCTGCTGAGACGAAGAAAATTAGGACCATAAATATTTTAATTAAATAATTTAAATCATCTCAATCCAACTATATTTTTAAATAAATTATAAGCTTTATCGGCTCTTGGCGGAGCCTGTCCGCTAGGGAGTGCGTCCCCTGGGTGGCGGATAGGGGATCTCTCTTAGGAGGGGTGGCCTGAATATACTGAATAAAAACCGTGGACCAACAGGTACCCAGTGCTAGGGATATAGCCCGGCCACCCTTCCTCTGATAAATATTTGGGAGGCCAGTTGTCCCGAGGTTACAGGGCCTCCAGCTCTGGGTTGATCACCCGACTGGAGTAAATCTGATTCAAAGTCAACGTATTAGCCTAGGATTTGGACAGATCTTTCGGAAACGACCTGGCGCTCATAAGGACTTACGAATTGAAACCTGGAACTCTAAATGGGAAAGCGGTGAATTAAGCTGGGAAGTGATTATACCCTGATATACGTTGACGTCCCCAAAGGAAATTTCGCCAAAGAAGGAGTCGGAATAGCTATGACTCCAGTAATGTTTAACAAACTTAAAGACTGGGAGCCTGTCTCGTTGAGAATAATAGCTGCGGACTTCCAAAGTTTAAGCGGGAAGGTTACTCTGGTAAAAGTGTATGCACCAACAGAGGACGCTGCTGTCATAGATAAGGAATTATTCAATTCGGACTTGCATAGAGTAGTTAATAGAATCAAGAATAAAGGAAGATATGCAACACTGAATGGAGACTTTAACGCAAGAACTGGTTGTAATCCTGGAGCTGGGTATGGAGTCCTGGGAATACATGGTGGAGAGAGAACAAGAAATGGAAATGGACAACGACTCATAGAGTTTTGTGTTGACAATGACTTGCTGGTGGGGAATTCCTTCTACTCCCACAAGAGAATACACAAGATTACGTTCTCGAGGCAAGATAGAAATAGTATTATTGACTACTTCATTTATGACAGGAGTGTCAGGCAGTGCTTCATGGACATTAAAGTTATCAGAGGAACTGAAATCGGCAGTGATCATCTATTCCTGATTGCCGACACAAAAATTCTCCCAGAATTGCAAAAGAAAAATTATTGATCTTATTTAATATTTATATAAATGTA
Organism: Rhaphigaster nebulosa; assembly: GCA_948150685.1. NCBI lineage: Eukaryota > Metazoa > Arthropoda > Insecta > Hemiptera > Pentatomidae > Rhaphigaster > Rhaphigaster nebulosa. The sequence goes on from OX411311.1 coordinate 65,104,579, forward strand.
AGAGCATTAGATAACCTTGAAAAAAGGACTCAGTACACCGAAAAGTAAGAAGACAGACTGAGAACCTTGGAACTCGAAGAGGATATAGAACAACTGTGGGATGCTCTAAAAACATGCATCTTGGAAGTAGCAAGGGACCTATGTGGTTTGCGCAAAAGTTTCAAGTAACAGGAAGTGTTCGGAATGGTGGAGTGATGAAATTAAGCACTTTGTACAACAAAAAAAGAAAGCATGGAAAGCTTATTTGCAAAACAAAACACCAGATATGTTAAGTCTGTATCACTCAGCCAGAAATGAATGCAAAGCCAAAGTTCGTCAAGCAAAGAAAGAATTGTGGGAGAAGTTTGGAAGAAGCCTGGACGAAGACCACTTGAGATAGTGTCAAGAAGTAGTCACTTAAAAGAAAATGAAGCAAGTCAGTGAGGAATACCAAAGATGCAAGGGGTATAATTATCACAGAAGAAGCACGTATCCTAGAGAGATGGAAGCAAGATCAGTTGTCCCATTATAATAATCAAGAAAGTGAAGAGTGCATTGATGAAGAGTAGTTGATGGACGCTATTCAAAAAATAAAAGCACGCAAAGCAGCTGGAAGGGATGGCATTGCTCCGGAGATGATAAAATATGGGGGTCAAGAACTTGCCAAAATGCTCCAACTTTTCCAACAAATTTGGGACAGAAAAAAAATTTTCAAGAGATTGGGAATATAGTGTAATTATCCCTATCCACAAAAAAGGCAGCTCTACCGAATGTGAAAATTATCGGCCTATAAGCTTGCTCTCAGTTTTCTACAAACTTTACACCAGCATAGTGGAAAAGCGACTGAGGACAATGGTCGAAAATAAAATAGAATATGAACAGGAAGGTTTTTGTCCTGGAAAGCAAACCACTTTGTCCTAAGAAGCATAGCAAAAAAGGCAAGGGACAGAGACAAGCACATATTCTTGCATTTTTAGACTTAAAGGCAGCATTCGACTCGGTGCCCAGAAAAGAATTATTTGAAGCATTGGCGGCCAAAGATATTTCAGGCCATCTAATTTCAGCCATTAAGTTGGCATACCAGGATGCAAACAGAGTTGTGCGGATCAATGGAAGAAAACCTGAGGCATTCCTTGTAGAAAGAGGTGTGAGGCAGGGAGATAGTCAAAGCCCTCTCCAGTTCATTGTTTTTATTGACGAGATCCATAAAATACGTAAGTGCCAAACTGCATGGACCGCCATAGGAAAATGGAACTTAATAACCATTCTTGTACAAAGTCTTTTGTATGCCGATGATATTGTCCTAATTGCTGATTCCCAAGAAAAGATGCAGGAAGCCCTAATAGAATAGTAAAAAGAGCTATTCCGTAAAGAAATGGTCATTAACACCTCTAAGAGCACCTAGTTCTGTCCCGTGAAGATCAAGAAGACGTTCATCTTATTGGTAATGGGGAGGTATTAGAAGTTGTGCCGGAGTTTACCTACTTAGGGATCTTAATAATAAGTAAGATTGATCTATAGATACCTCACAGAATTTCTAAAGCCAATCAAGTTTATTACCAGATCTGTAATAGTATAATTGGTCACCGAGAAGTAGGTATGGAGACAAAAAGGCACATATATAAATCTGTTTATCTCCCGACCCTTACATATGGAATCGAAAGCTGGGTAATGCTTGATAAGCAAGCCAGCCGCATTACTGCAGCAAAAATGAAGTTTCTGAGGAGAGTGGTTGGGAAGACAAGAAGGGATTGCAGATTTTGAGGTGACAGAACTAAAGACCACACTCGAATGCCAACAGCTTAAGTGGTTTGGCCATATGTGCTGCATGGAGGATGAAAAAGAACCAAAGAAAGTTCTAGAAGTTCGACCCTCTGGGAAAAGACTACGAGGATATCCAGAGGATTGGAGGGAAAAGAGGCTAAACCCTCCAGGAGATGAAGCAGCTATGTAGGGACCGGGAGGAATGGCTGCAATTTATTGAGGCTCCTCGACGCTAGGAATGGCACAAGAAGAGGACAAAGAAGAAGAAAAATAAGCTTTATTGGGATTAAATAAAAAACAATTTAATATAATTTTGGTAAACATTAAATTGTTCATTTTGAAGTTATGTAGTAAACAATCTATTTCAAAAACAAGACTAATTTTTCAGATTGAAAAATTTATAAACTTTTTTTAAAAATCAGACACTTTTTAAATATTTGGCACTGATATACCATTAGAATATCAATATCACAGATAGTGTTTAAGTTTGTTAATATTATAATAATATAGATGAGCTCTTATCGATTAACAGATAAATATTTTCAATTTGAAATTAATATGGTTTGAATTATAACATTACTTTATACAGTATTGGGCCCATTTGACTTTATAAGAAATCTTGATAGACTATCAAGAATAGAAAATGGATTGGAAGCAAACATCTGTAGCCCTGGTGAATAGGTGGCTAATTAAAACATTATAACTTTTCAGGAGAACAGTTTAAAAGTTTTATTTAATTCAGCCATAATAGAAATCATGTGATTTCTTTCCACCACTTCTATTTCTGACTTTTAGATCATATATAAAAGTCAACTTTTACTTCCCAGCGGTAGAAGAAACTCATTTTTTTAATAAATCAAATAAACCACTTATTCAGATATTTTGTTATCAACACATTTTTTAAATTAGGATTAAACTAAGATTTAGTACATATAAAAGCAATTTCAATATCACATATAAAGGTCTGAAACAATCTCCTTTCCTTTAACCATCTAGGTTTTCTTAAACAAATTACTTGGGTCATCTACATTGGCTTTTTCAATTTTAAAACTCAATAAGGGGAATAATTAGTGTCCTAAGGTAAACATTTATTGTGATTACATGAAATAAATAATATACCTTCAATTACACCCAACAGCCCTCTAAAAGATCAGCGATAAGGGCCTGTTAGACTTCAAGTTAGTTGAACTGTGATAATTCATGAGAAAACATCTCTTCGTTTGTCTTCTTTTTTCATAAGTTTTTGCACTTTTATAGTTTTGTTTTTGTTAATTTTTTATGTTTTAACATTTTCTAACATCAAATCATGGTCATTAATTCGGAAATAGTGGCAAGAATTTTGGTTGTCTATCTATAAATAATTTAGTGTGTCTATTTTAGTTTCCTTATTTTCATATCTCTCTTTAGGCATTGTAGCATAACCTTCATCAGTTTCCAATACGACTTACCCGTGGCAGATTGTTTATTTTAGAAATTGTTACAGTAGCAATATTGTTAAATTGTACCTTGACTACTAAAATGGCGTCAATCTCCGGTTAGATTTTTATTCAGTTTTTGATTATTAATTCTCTAAATTTATCGGTTTAAAATTAAGATTTTCATCTATTGTTATGCATATATTGTTTAAAAAAAAAACAACTAAATTTAAAGAAAATTGCATTTTACGGTCAGTATCCTCTCGGATATATTGCCAATTCGGCTGCTGGCATGAGGATTTTTGTTCGGATCAATTTATAAGTTGATAGATTCGTATTATTGATTTTAAAAAAATCAATAATTCAATAACTACTATTAAAATAGTAAACTTACATAAATTTATTTATTAATTAAAAAAAATTATTAGTTTTATTTTATTATCTATATGAGGTCTTCTCAACATCATTTAATGTTTTTTTTTTTTTTTCTTTCAAAGAGCAAAAAATTTACTTGGAGAGCTACCCAGCAACAATACCCATATCCTCTCTTTAATTCCTCATTTAATATTTTTTTTTGTATATCTGCTAAATATTTTAGTAAGTATCAATATTCAATAAGTTTAATATTACTGTTAATTACTAAAATACAAAAAAAAACTTTTTAATACTTAAATATTGATACCGATTATCGTAAATTAGCTTATTTGGTAATGTATCTTACAAGATACATATTTTATATCACAGCCAAAAATGTGTCAACATTTTTAAAACTCTAAAATCAGTTTATCTATGGCCTTAAAAACAACACAAACAAAAATAATTTTTTTTTAGTTTATTAAATATATCCTTGCCAAATGGAGGGCTAAGCATATTGTTTCTGACAACAGTAGCCAATTGGAGACTTTTGTGAAGCAAACGGCATTCGACACATAAAATCATCCTAAAACAAATGGATTAGCTGAACGCTTCAACAAGAAATTTAAACATCTTCTCGCTTGGAAAAAAAGAAGAGAATGACACAAAATTAGCTTTACAGAAATTTCTTCTTTCTTATTGCAACACTTCTAACAAAACGGCTGGAAGAGCCCCAGCCGAGGTGCTCCTTGAAGAAGACTACCGTCATTTCTTGATCGCTTGAAGCCTGGTGGTATTTCATGGACATGGGTATATACAAAAGCTCGGAAGTTCAGGTAAGACGGAGAGTTGTGGGTGAAAGAGGAACGGGAAGCTGGCTGGGAGCCTGATCGAGTGAAGAGGAGAACGAACGAACTTAGTTATGAAGTTCCTGTGGGAGGGGTAGTGAAGCATAAGCATGCTGATCAGCTACGATGCAGAAGAGGAGCTATAGAAGATGGTCTGCCTGGACAAATGGAAGAAGAGAACAACACTGAAACCGAAGTGGTTATAACATGTTAAAAAAAAGGGGGAAGAAATGTAGTATCGGCAACATTAATTTATGAATACTACTAGTAAAAAATTTATATTTTATACGTTATTGGGATTTATACAGATGTTTCATAAACTTATGTTGTTTATTATTATTAACCAAAAAATTAATAAATTGTTTTATAACATTGTCTTTCTTAATCGTTTATAGGATAACAACTTGGTCATAAGAATGTTATAAAAATTAATAATTAAGTTCAGCATGCCTCATAATTACATAGCAAACATCAAAACAAAACAGTAGGGCATAATGATACACATTTGAAAAAAAATTTATTTAGTTTTTCAAGGTACATTGAGATCAGATCTAGTTCTATAAAGAAAAATGTTATAAAGCCAGTTATCATATCTACAACAACACTAAGGCTTAAATTAATACTAAATAATTACTGAAATATCATCAAATATCACAACATAGTCAATATATAATATCATATAAATAGCCAGCCAATTTGACATACCACACTTGGATTACATTTTAAATAAATATAATATGTTCCAAGCAATGTTAATAACAAATCATATAAAGCAACAAAGGAATGGAAATTTCTAAATCTAAACGGACTACTTAACATAAATTTTAAACAGAGCTCTATACTGGCAAACATTTTATAACAATGTGAAAATTATTGCAGTTACCTAAAAAAAAAAAAAAAAAAATTCTATAGAGGAAACAAATGTCACCCTTCAGGTTTAGGCCATCTTTCCTGCTACTTAGAAAATTCTGTAAACCTTTGCTTAGAGTTATCATTTTGTACAGCTGCATGTAATTTTTTTAATTTTTATATTGGCTATTTTATTACCAAATAGTGCGATAATTATTAATATTTTTCTATACTCAAACACATGCATAAATACATCATGCATTCTCATGGATTCCTATTTCTAAAAACATTACTAAAAATCATTTTCAAAATTGATTTTTACTGACAGGTATTAAATTATGGTGTAAAATTAAGTCAGTATCAAGAAGCCAGATAGAATGAATGCACACATGCATATTAACACCCATATTACAGTAAAACCTCATTTATCTAGACTAACTGGGAACAAAGGTAATCTGGATAACCAAAATCCGGGCAATAAGCAAAACAAAATCCTTAAATAAACAAACTTAATGCTTGTTGCCATAAAAACTATTTATAACTGGTGATTCGAATGAAGTCAACGTCCCTCTACTAAACCTTTATTAATTTCAACAAAAAGCATTTTATAACCATAATTAATTGTACATTCTATGCAGGAATTGTATGTTATATTATAATATAAAAAATTTGAACCAGATCAACAAAGGCTGAGATAAACGATATTTTAGTGTATTCTAATTTTAGAAAAGAATTAATTTTTATTTTGCTTGTTGAACTTTCTTTGATATATAAAAATTAATCACATACTTTTTTATTCTTCAACACTTTTTGCTGTATAAAAATCTGGTCTCTATTTACAATGGGGGTGTATAAAAAAAAAAAAAAAAATTACCATTTTATCAAAGAATGCAAATATGTACTTTACATCTATTAATGTTTACCAATAACTGAGTCTCTTGTGTGAAGGATTAAGTAAGCTTGTTTTTAATATATGACTCATGCAATACAGCCTTAGTTCATCAGTCACAATCGAACAAGAAAGATGACGGTTTGTTACGAAATACTCGTAATATAAAGACACCATCACAGAAAAAAAAATTATAGCTGCTGAAGCAACAGATAAAATTATTCAAACTGAAAGTGAAGGACACCTGAATCATCGTATAGCACAGTGTTGGCTTGAAAAATTCACCAGTGGAAATTCCAGGGAGTACTTGGAACGGAAGAAGGGCTTAGGACAACCATCAGTGGATATTGATGAGGTTCCATAAGGTTCTGAAGACAGGATGCATGCGAAATTATCACAACATTACCCAGCTTCGGTAAACTGTAAAGGGGTTCTATTCCAGTAGAATAATGCTTGGCCACACAATGCCAAGTATTTATTTAGTCCAGATCATGTGCCATTATTCAAAAGAAAAAAATTAATAATTTTGCTGAGGTTGAAATTTTGGTGCAAGAATGTTTTGACAGCCATCCCAAACACTGGTACCAGCATGGCATGGAACAAATAGATGAAAGAGGGTTGACAACAGCGGATTATAATGGGCTATATTATAAAAATATAATTTTTGTTTTATACACTCCATTAATACTGTAAAAAATCAATATCCTTTCTTTTTTTTTTTTAAAGTTCCTCTATAAGCATCCAAATCTTTTAAGAAGAAGAAATATCCTTCCCCAATAGTGTCTCTGTAAATGTAGTATGACTTGTGTATAATGTATGCACTATTTGAACTATAAAATTATATCAAAACTAGACTTTAATTCTATCTCTAATTATTATCCACTGGAGTTAGTAGAAAGAAAATATTCAGCTTAAACAGTAAGGCATTTATGAAAACCATTAATAAATATATTAAGTACTAACATAAAAATAAAGATTAAACTATGATTGCCTAAATACAAATTTAATGAAGGTAAATAAAAAGATTTAATAAGGTTTTAACATTTCAACAATACCAAACAAAATATTTACTAACAGCAACAAAAAGACATTTTAATAGCTCATAAAATATAAGAAAAATTATATATATATATATATATATATATATATATATATATATATATATATATATATATATATATATATAAATGGACGGAAACTAGAATAATTTATTACAACACAAAAGCTAATGAACAAACAAAAGAAGGAAAACAGATAAAACAGTCAAGTACAGACCATGAGCGAAGACAATCTCTGATGCTGAAGATTTGAAGAGGTCTTCTACTCCTGAAAAAGTGCCATTTGGCTTCACTAGCGGAGGCCCAAGCCTCAGAATATGAGAAAACAGAGAAAACATGTCCACGGTCCTAAGCTCCCCCATGGAATGATTTCGTTTGAATAGAGGACCATGAGCAATGAAGTACGGGTGCATAGTTACTGTTGAAGGATCATAACCATGAATCCCATAAGTACCATTCTCATGAGCTAAAAAATATATAATAATAATAATAATAGAGGCATGTTTTACAGTTCAGCTACATGTCTAGTAAGCTTATTTATTTACTTTATTAAGCTTATTTACTTTGTTACAAATAAGTATGCAAACAAGCATACTGTCATACTTTTGAACAAGATTAGAAAAATGAAGACAATATTTAGTCACATTTGCAAATTAAATAATAATAAGTTCCTCAAACTTTTACAAGTTAGGGTCCACCATAAAAACTATCATGTATTTGTATGTACTTGTCCAGTAGATAAAAAGAATAAAAAAAAACAAAAAAAAAAAACAGTAAGTAGAAAATGTTATTTAATTTAAAGTCGTAACTCCAAAAATTGTAATTGTAATAAGTTTTTGATCATTTTCAGAAAAAAGCAAAACATTAGAAAACAATTAAACTTAGATAAATAAAATTTTTAATGATTCACTTTAAATCAGTCTACACACACACACTAATTTGAATACTTTTATTATATTTAACAAATAAAATAATAAGCTGAGGTCTAATTCCAAAACAACAACACCCACAACAATAATAAACATACATTAGTCAACAATAAACCTAGATAAATTAATCATCACTGGTTAATTAATAACACCCACCATGTTTTTTCTTAATTTCGTAATCAATGGTACTGTATAAATCTTGAAAGGCATATTGGGGTTCAGCAACAACTAGGATAGGAGGAGTTCTTTCACAATATTTTATATGCAGATGTTCAGGTATATCAGCTTTAAGGTAAACTTTGAAATTTACAATTTTAGATGCTTCATGACTTAATAAATTATAAATTTCAGCTACTTTTTGTCCTGAAAAATTGATAGATAATTTCTATAAATACAAACAGTGAACATTAAGTATTGTAATTAAGTAAACAATATAAACATTTAATAAGATTATATACATCTAAATTAAATTTTGTTTATTATAGAACATGCACAATTAAACTATCTGTTAACTTCAAAGATTATAAATTTTAATTATTTTATTAAAACTTCCTTTTCCAATCAGGATATTGAAAAAAACACCACAATTTTTTTTTCTAACCATGGTAAGCTTAAGTATTAAATAAAAAATTATAGTGTAAAAAAAATTATAGTGTTCCTCCTTAAATACAAAAATATATTTACCTGGTTTTGGATAAATTTGGCAAACAGGGGAAGTTCCATACATATCAGCTTTGTCGCCTAGAAATTGTCGAAGATCTATAATCTGATCACGAGTGACTCCTTCCATCCCATGGTCACTAAGAAATATTATGTTTACATCTGAAAGATTGTTGTTTGCCAGACTATCAAGAATATATTTAGTTATGTTGTCGGTTCTGCGTATCTGCTGGAGTACCTCAGGTGAACCTGGTCCAAAAGCATGGCTCTCTGCATCAGGTTCCTCAAAATACATCATAACAAGGTTTGCTGGTGTTTCGGGATGAACGAACCATTTAAGGGCTGTATTCACCCGATAATCCCATGGAACAGAGGAATTATATTTAACCATAAATGTTGCATCAGTACCATTGTAAGGAAAATTGGATCCTGGCCACATCATAACTCCACTGTGGCGACCTTTACCAGCCAATTCATTCAGTGTCTAAAACAAATGTCGAAAGTGAAAATATGACTAATTAAGAAATTTAGAACTAATTTTCAAAATTAAATACCTCCTTATAAACAGTAATTTTCTCTTAATAATTTAATATTTACGACCAAGTCTATAGTTATCTACAAGGACAATATCATTGAAGCAATATTATTTCATGTGGTATATATATCAGAGGTGCCAATATTATTGACAAAATTTGATATTGACTCAATAATATTTATCGCGCAAGGTGGTCTTTAGGGAATCTAGTTGTCTGGGTCATTAAAAACTTTTTTATTATAAAGTTTATAAATAATGACCAAACATAGTACAATCCAAAGAATATGGTAGTCAATTGGTAATTAATTATACTGAATCAATCACAAGAGTTAGAATTGTTATTTATTTATTTTTTTTTTTTTATTTACCCCGCCCAGGATCGGGTCAGAATAATCCTGGGGTAGCTCCTGCCTGTCGTAAAAGGCGACTAAAAGGAGCACAGAGTTGGGCCGGCGACCCAACCTGTGTAAAACCAATTGCTAAAAAACCTCAACAAGGCCTCGGAATCGGACGGACTTACGGTAAACGATCTGGCATGGAACGGACTAAACACTTGATAATTGGCACCTGGAACGTTCGGGGGCTACTAGAAGTGGGAAAGACGCGTGTTTTGGAAAACTGTCTGGAAGAGTATGGAATAGATGTGGTAGCGTTACAGGAAATTAGATGGAGGAAGGAGCCTACTATGGTTGAATTAAGCAAATATATTCTTATCAATAGTGGACAAACCAAGAATATTGTCGGCACAGGATTTATGGTTAAAAAACAGCTAAACCAAGCAATACTACGTTATGAAACGATAAATGAAAGGATTTGCTACATTAGGCTGAAAGGGAGATTCTTCAATATGTCTATAATAAGTGTACATGCACCAACAGAAGACAAAACGGATGAAGAAAAGGAAGAATTTTATGCTCAGTTAGAAAGGTTATGTGATAAAATGCCCAAATATGATGTAAAAATCGTCTTAGGAGATTTCAATGGAAAAATTGGAAGAGAGAACTTGGGAAGGTCTGTAGGAAAATATAGCTATCACAAAATAACTAATGACAATGGTTATAGAATAGTAGACTTCGCAACCAGCAAAAATATGAAAATAGTAAGCACCGCATTCCAGCACCGGCTTCCACACCTACAAACATGGATATCTCCTGATGGCAAAACCAAAAATCAAATCGATCACGTCATGATCGACAATAGGCATCAAAGTGACATCGAAGATGTGAGGAGCTGCAGAGGGGCAGACGTATCCAGCGATCATTTCTTCGTACGGGTGAAATACAAGCAGAAACTGGCAACAAGAACGAAGGGACAAAATACTAAGAGTAATAGTAAAAAATATAAGACCAGCGCCCTAAAAACGCCCGCAATCCAAAAAGAATATAAAGAAAAAATGGAGGAACATCTGAGAAACTACCCAATAAAAGAAGAAACCATAGAAAATAGGTGGGATAAAATCAAGTCTGCTATTATAAAGGCTGCGGATGAAACAATTGGAAAGGAAGTGAAAATTAGAAAACAGCAATGGTTTGACCAGGAATGCCAAATCTCCGTAGATGAAAAAAAGAAGGCTTATTTAAAGATGATACAGAGAAGAACTAGGCAAACCGTGGAAAGTTATAAACAAATGAGAGAAGCGACCAAGAAACTTTGTAGGAACAAGAAGAGGAGGAGATAAAGGCAATTATTGAGGATTTCGAGGGTAAAAATATCTGAGGCTTCTACAATAAAATGAAATCATTGAGAAGAGGCTTCCAGCCCCGAGTAAGTTTCTGTAAAGACAAGGATGGATCACTCCTGGGAGGACAAAAGGAAATCATGGAAAGGTGGAGAAGCTATTTCAGGGAATTGTTTAACCTCGATCCCGAAGACATCCCAATAGTTAATGAACACGGTAGTATAGAAGTCGATTCAGATCTAGAACCCCCTGACCCAGAAGAGGTAGAGGAAGTTATTTTAAATTTAAAAAATGACAAAGCACCAGGAATCGATGGTATTACTGCCGAAATGCTTAAATGTGGGGGAGATATATTGATACGCGAGATATATGAGCTTGTCTTGGAAATGTGGGAAAAGGAACAAATACCTGAAGAATGGTATACAGCCATTTTGATACCCATACATAAAAAGGGTGACAAACTGGACTGCAGCAACTACCGTGGAATAACACAACTGAGCACTGCCTACAAGGTACTAGCCATTCTACTTTTAAAAAGAGTAATTGTAACGGCAGAAAAAGTAATAGGTGATTATCAGTGTGGATTCCGGCCTGGCAGATCGACGGTTGACCATATCTTCACCATCAGGAACATGTTGGAAAAATGCTATGAATGGAATGTTGACCTGCACCATCTTTTCATAGATTACAGACAGGCATATGACAGCATTAAGAGACAACAGCTTAATGAAAACCTAAGGACTCTATGCTGTCCCCCAAAACTCATAAGGATGATTACAACGACCTTTCAGTACAGTAGAGGCGTAGTCAAAGTCCAAGGAGAATTGTCCGCTGACTTCGCGATACAAAAAGGAGTGAAACAGGAAGATCCCTTATCTCCAGTGTTGTTTAATATGATGCTAGAAATAATTATTCGGGCAATGCGAACAAGGTCTGACGGTTGCATCTACAACAGAGAGACACAAAACCTCGCGTTTGCTGACGATTTGGTGATAACTGGGACAAAACCAGATGCACTTTCCGAAGCATACAAAAAAAGTGAAGAGGCAGCAAGTAAAATTGGGCTCAAAATAAACGGAAACAAAACTAAGTACATGATTTCATCCAAAAGAAAAACGACTGGTGGATCTCTGATAATAGGAGGATACAGTTTCGAAAAAGTGTCAAAATTCAAATATCTAGGCACAATTGTTAGAGAAGACAATAAAATAGAAGAAGAAATAAAAGCAAGAATCCAAAATGGCAACAAATGCTATTGGTCACTGAAGGAAATTCTTCTAAATCGAGATGTATCCCGGGAGATCAAAGTTAGGTTGTATAAGACCATCCTCCGACCGGTAGTAACGTATGGGAGTGAAGCTTGGACCCTTACGAAGCAAATGGAGAGATTATTGAATACGTGGGAAAGGAAAATCCTAAGAAAAATATATGGCCCAACCAAAGTCGAGAATACATACAGGATTAAAACAAATGCAGAACTCAGAAACCTATATGAAGACCAAGATTTGGTCTCGTGTATCAAAAAGGGGAGGATCAGATGGTTAGGACATGTCCAGCGGATGGATCAGGAAAGACTCCCTAGAAAGATAATGGAGGGACGCCCAAATGGTAAAAGAGAAAGAGGTAGACCCAGGCTGCGGTGGTTGGAAGATGTCGAGGCTGACCTAAGGCTTCTGGGAGTGACGGAGTGGAGGAGAGCTGCAGAGGATCGATCTCAGTGGAGGAGAATCGTTGAGGAGGCCAAGGTCCTTCATGGACCATAGCGCCGTCGGAGATAGATAGATTTTTTTTTAATAACTTTTGAATAATTATTTGGATTAAGAAATTAAACTAGAGGAAAGTAGATAAACAAATAATTTGATTCAATAGTTTTCATTGACCACATTCTGATGATAAACTTCACAAAAAAAATAATTGTTAAATACCTAAACAGCCTTCTGAATGAAAACAATACTACCGAGAACATTCAAAAGATAATCGCAGGCTCAATATATTTATAAAAAAGAAAAGAAGGAAATAAGACCTAACAAATTAGTTGTTGATTGGAGAATCTAAAGATTTACAAAATCCAGCCAGTGTTTTATAATATTTAGAATTGGCATAATTTAGTATCTGCATCAAACTTTCAGGTTCACTAAGCCTTTTATTATTACAATCATTAATAGTTTAGTTATACTTTTCACATACAAATCTTTTAAAATAATCATATCTAAGGCTAGGATTTTCATGTAAATACACGTTATTTTTTGACAAAGATATAACTAGGTATCAACTAAATTTTTATGTTTTGGCACATTAGAGATCAATTTAAATTTACATGTATCACTTAATTTAAATATTTCACTCCATATTTGTTATTTTTATTTACATCAGAACATAAATAACAATGGGTACTAGAAAAAAAAAAAACCTAAAATATTAGTTGGCATTCAAAGGCGATTAACAAAATTCACTAGAATTGGTCTTACTGTTCTTCCTACTATTATTCAGTTTTAAGTCCCTCCTTTAATTTTTACTCAAAGCAATGTAATTGATAGTTTAGTTCCAAACAGCGAGTAAGAAGAAATTCATACAGTTTTAAAACATAAATCCTGGTGTCATGATTTTTCTTTTTCTTACCTTTTTTTTTTCTAAATGAGAAAAGTCGGGAATGAAGCTTCGTGAGCTCTCTAATGAAATATTTAAGAGTGATGGAGATATTTTATATTGTTCTTGCTGTGACAAATCTGTTTCTACAATGCAACTTTTCCAAGTTACTCAGCATATTGGTACAGTCCCTCACAAGGTTAACAAAGAAAAACAATCAAGACTGCAGCAAAATTTCATTACGCCATCTAAAACGAGTGGAGACAGTAAATCCACCTTTTGGATAGATTTGGGTACCACATTTGTAAGAACCGATATCCCTTTAAGCAAATAAAAAAACTCTCTCTTGAAGGCTTTTTGGAAAATATATATCAGGTAAACAAATGCCTGATCAAACCACCATCAAACCACAACTTAAGGAAAAACTACATGTAAGATGTATTACAGGCAACCCTTGTAAATATTCGAGAGAATGTCAAGGAGGGGCCTATTTGGGTTTCAGTTCACAACCCAACTGATGTTGAAGGCTAGTATATTGTAAATATCATTGTTGGTACAATCTGCCAAAATTCTTCTTCAATTGCCAAAAGTTGGAAAAATGCATGCTACTTGAAAAAGTCTTGTCTTTGTCAGGCGGCGCTCCAAACATGATTAAAGCAGGAAAATCCATAAAAGTATTTTATTCTAAAATGCTTCATATCACATGTCTTGTGTACATGCTCCATCGTGTTTCTGAAGTTGTTCGGTCTGAATTCCCAGAGGTAGATTTTTTTTATCTCATCTACTTTTTTATACTCAACAGACTTTTTTAATAGCTCCAAACTGAGTCCAAATTTTCAAGGAAAATTACTCTGACCTTACCTCCTCAACCAGTAGTTATGAGGTGAAGAATTTAGTTGGAGTCTATTGAGTAGGTACTATTCCAAGAACTTTAACAAAATAGAGGATATTGCTTCAAAGCTAGATGGTGATTCAGCCGCAGCCATAGCTCAAGTTCAGAAATTGAGGAGAAATCCAATTTAGAAAAATGATCTGACATTCATCAACAACAACTGCGCTTTCATCGCACTCACTATCACGCAGTTTGAATTACAGAGTGTGCCTTTATTAAAAAACATATAAACTTGAGCGATCTTTCAACAGATACACGTTGGTACTATGGTCCGGTCGACATACTTTTACATTTTAAAATGCATTTACTTTTTGGCTGTTTTCCTGATAATGAGTAGATTGTGTTTTGAAATGTATGAATTAAATAATTTTATTATATTTAGATATTTCATATATTCTTTGCAAATTTGTTTTTAAATTTATACATATTTGGCATTTTTAAATACATGAAAATACTAACCCTAATCATAACAGTGAAGAAAATAATTAACAAAATAGTAATCTTATCTTAAAATATGGGTGGTTGAAGCTTATCTTGTATACATTGTGGCTCTTATGAATTAAAGCAAATAAACACTTTTAAGTGTATAAATATTAAATTTGATAGAACCTAAACTATAATAGTCACTTAATTATTTTAAATCATGAATGACTACAGGTTTGTAATTTAAAAGATAGTTTCTCTAAACCAAAAGTAACTATTTAAACATCCTTGAAACACCAATTAACACAGAGTTACCTAACGCAAGAACTACTATGCTAACAATAGTGGGAAATAGATGATTTAGCAATTATCCATATGGTAATGGGCATAGATTTTTTAAGATAATACTGGAAATAATTTTGAACAATGACTAAATGATCCTTAAATGGTACTTCTAACGAAACAATATTTTGGGAAAGGATGTAAAGTTTTGAAAAAAAAATTTAAAGATTCTTAAACAACTGACAAAGAATAAAAAAATAACGATATAATTTATAGAGGACATGGCCCCTTGGGATGCAACTTAAACCCAAAAGAAAAAGGGGTTTAGAAATATAATAGCAGATTCTGAAAGGCAAGAGCCATCATCTTTTAGAAAATGTGCGAACAAAGTAGCAAATAGCCACTAATAAAGATGTAAACAAGTAACACCCCAAGGATCCTTGGCGTTGATGACCAAAGCAGTCTTATCCCACAAAAAAAAGAATGAAGAAACCTTAAGGGTCGAAGTGACCCCACTGATAGTACTAACTAAAATAGATTTTAGTTAAAAAAAATAACTTATTTAGTAAAATAATTTTTAAAAATATACTAACCCATATGGGTACGATGTTCTCATTATAATGGAAGAGTTCATATGAATAATTGAGTAGTTTGTTGTTTTTCTGATCATATACTGAGCTGCCAAGAACACCATGAACTTCAGCATACAACCCTGTTGCAATACTAAAATGATTCACAAATGTTTGTGTAGGAAAAACATTCAACAGACATTTCGCATAGGAAGAATTATTCTTTAAAGAGTTGAGATTAGGAGTAATGTTTAAATCAAGGTAATCATATCGAAACCCATCATAGGAAATCACAAGTAGCTTATCATGATGCATGAAACAAGATATAAATACGAAAAAACTAGACAAAATAAAAAAAAATAGGTGATTCATTTCGAAAAGAAAGAAATTCAAGATATTAGGAAAATATCACAGGTATCACAGTTCTCTAGAAAGACTTAATCGTCATGCAATAATCCACATAAGATTAAGTAGATTAAAGACAGTCGTAAAAGGTAAAGTTCCTTCTAGTCATTAAAAATGTTGGCCATGTTCAACAAAGTACGAAGAACAAAACTCCTGATACACTCAACGTCTTCAACGGCGGACGCCGACAGCTGAACTGAAAGGCTTGCAACCTCTGAGATTGTTATCAGCATTGTCATCATCTGGTGAATGCAGTTTCTCTGTTTGTAAATAGACTTTCGGCTTTGTCAGCATTTAGGTTGTTTGTGGCTTCTTATTGCTACTACACATCTCAACTTTCATGGGCTGATTGATACTTCTATTACCTAACTTGAAAGGATTCAATTCTTTTATGCCCACTGATAATCTTTAATTTGTAAAACTGTCACAGTAAATTATTTATCAATGTGTACCTGTTTTATTATTAGTGAAAAGTACATGGCTCTGAAATGGGTAATTGCTTTGGTTACTTTAAAAAGAAGTCTAAAGTCAAAAGGTTTGTTAACACTTTACAATAACTTCCAATGTATTTTCTGTCTTAAGTTCACAAATAAATGATCTTTTCAGGCATGTTAATATTCACCGCTGCTTCTATTTTCATAAAAAAGACAAGGTTGAGGTAATATATTTAAACTGTTTCAAAATATTTGTTAAAACAAATCTAGAAGTACAATCAAATTTGTCACCTAATATGGATTATTGTATTTTTTTAGTTTGAACTCCTAGTTGATGGAGATCTTAAGACCTCTGTAAGTTTAATTTTTGCTATTTTATTTAATGAAAATTTAATTTAATCTTTATATGATTAGGCTTCTATAATTTTCAGTTTGAATGTATTCCTGAGACACCAGATGTGTGGTGTACTGATAGGTAAGCTTAGCATTTTTTTCTGAAAATGTATTATTAAATCATTCATTTTCTGATTTTTTACCCAATTACACAATAATTGTTTCTTAATGCTGCATTGACAGAGCAACTACTGCTTTATTATCAAAGCAATTTAAAGTGAGTACAATAACTATCTTGTTTAGTAGTTGTTATTCTTCTAATTTTGTGGCTACCCACCTAGCAAAATGTCCTCTAAAGTGTGGTTCACAACAGAGCAATAAGATAGATGATATTTATCTTAAGATCAGAAATGTTTATATCAAAGCAATAAAACAGAAGCAAGCGATCAGATATAACAAGAGAAGTTTCGTGCCATTAATTTTGAGTTTGTCGTTGAGTCAGGATGAAGTTGTGAGCTATTGGTATTTGAGGAGATGGCAGTGGGTGAATCCATATAATTTAATAGATGCGAAATATAGATTTGCTGTAGTTACAGGAGAGTTTATTCAGCGTACGTATAAATTTCATGAAGTGGATTGGATGAGTCAAGAATGTTTTCAGTTCCTGAGTCAACTCCTGTCAGCTTACCTAAAGCAATAGAACACTAATTTTTGACTGGCTATTAAAGTTAATGCAATTGTAAACTGGTTCTTATGAAGCCATTATCCTCACCCTTTAGATTTGTGATCTTCACTTTTCGCAAGGTGATACAATACTGATGGAAGAAACAAGCAGACCATGTCTCTTGATACAAGTATCTTACAATATATGTCGTAATCCTACAGATATGAATACATTTTATCGTTCCTTAATGTTTTCAACCGTCTCGAGCAGTGTGTATCTTATAAGACAATTATCCTTTATCACTTACAACCTGAGATATCTATCTTATCGCTCTGGTGAACCCCGCCTTTAAGATATCTTGATCGAGAGATATGATGTCTAAAAGATATTCAAAATATCTCTGTCAGATATCTAAAAGATATTTTATGCGCCGTTTTTAGCCCTTATAAGATATAAAAAATGTATCTTACAACTGCATCCAAAAGATATCTGAAAGATAAAGTCATAAATATATGTAGTAAGTGATAAAAATATATCTTACAACTGCATATAGTAAGTCATAAAAATATATCTTACAACTGCATCTGAAAGATATCTTTTGTTTACCTTTTTGTCCAAAAGATCTCTGTCATGCTATAATTGCTGATGATTTATATAATTAAGTTGAAAAAGTTACATTTTTAGTTGGGATCATCTGATTCGAGAATGTACTTCATAAACTGTGCAACACAGTCGAATGTATCATAAACAATTTATGAATCAAAACAAATAAAATCATTTAGTATTTTTTTCACTGGTAGAAATAAATCGGTTCCTTATTATATCAGCACGTATCACAATGAGTTTTAATTCTGGTATATTTCTTATAGACTAGGAACACATATGCCCATATGATTATTTTACACATGCTCTCTAATACTATCTAATTTTCATCATATAAAAGATATCATTTAGATATTTAGTTTAAGATATATTTTAGCCAACTGTAAAAAGATATATTAATTGCTCATCTGGGAGATATGTTTTTTAAGATATTTAATAGATATATAAAAAAAAAGGTAATTAGAAGATGTCTTTCAGAGATTGGTGCTGTATAGGTAAAATTTTCATAGAAAACCATCATTCATACTGTGTGGTTTGTATTGGATTCATATCTAGTTTTTGCCAGAATTAATCTTACGTTGTTCTCTCTCAACAATTCCCAGAATTGCCTTTCTAATTAAAAAAATGGTAGCAACTTGTCAAGTCTCATTTATCATGTTGCCTTACGAAGATGATACAATTAACTTGAGTGTAGATACACTTGAGTGCAGTGTTAAGTGCTTCAAATATTAAACTATGAATTCAATAATATTATCACAATTGAATCACTTCTTACCATGCTTTTTCTCTTTTTCCTCATATTTGGGTAGACTAATTGTAGCATTCACCATGACTCATAAAAGTGTTGTTCATATTTTTATTTATTTTGGGAATTATTTATTCTTTTTGCAATCAAAATAGCAATTTGTAGGTTTATAATTGTTTGTTTAGGTTGATAGTTTTGTGACTCTCTTAATTACCAATTTACCTACTTATCCTTGAAGATTTTTCTTTTAATGTGACTATTAATTACTATTAATTAATAACGCTTCTCGTTACAAGGCTAAGAGTAATTTCATCTAAAAATAAGCATAAAAAATATTAAAATTGTAGTACAATATTAAAATTTGTAACTTTGTGTTGTTAATAGTTAATAACAAAATTGTTGATATAATGGAATAGGTTTATTAATTATTTTTTAAACGAGTTAAACTAACATTTTCGGCAGCAGACAATAGTTTTTAGTGTAAAGATGTTCAATTGGCCCTAGGTAATAGCTATAAATGACTTAAAACCTACTTGTCTTTCTAACACTGTGTTCCTCCTTATAATTACTTATCATGTCTCGGATTATACTGTCACTAAAATTTAGAAGGCTAGATCTTCCAAGACGATACTATCAACTTTCACATAAGGTTTCCATCTAGTTAATAGAACAACTTACTGATCCCTAACACTTTGTTTTGGGTACTAGATTTGTTTGTCTTAGAAAGCAGGACATTGTGATCTTGCACAAAATTTGAATCCAATAATCTCAAATTTCTAAATAATTAAGAAATTAAAATTTTTTTTTATGTAATTGCGCCTCGGTTTATTTTAAATCAAACACTTCATTACAACATGAACATTATTATAAAACATTCATCCTCAACTTATACAAGTTATTTCATGTTTCCATTCCGGATCATCTCACTTCTCTTGAACATTCTTTTTCGTTGTATTGAACATTGTCCTTTAATCCAGTTGTAGGTTGAAAATCCAATAGACCCAGTATATCCTGATCTAATGATAATTTAAAGCCAGAAGAAACAAGTTGGCTCCAAAGGAACATAAAATTTGATTGATTTGGAAATACAACATAAATAAATTTGTTATAGATTATTGTGAATAATTTAGGTTTATTATAATTATTTTTTTAACTAATTCTAATCCTTATTTGTTATCACCTATAATTATGAAGTCATGTCAACATTTTTATAACTGAGGAGATTTTCTAACAAAAGTAGAATGAATCAAAATGAATTTCAATGATTTCTGATAAGTATCTCAAAACTATAATTAATGCTAGCTTCTATAAAATGTGTTTTTCCCCTTTAGAAAAGTGAATGGAAAATTTGTCTTTAAGCAATAATGAAGCTTAGAATGGTGGAAAAATTAGTTTTTACTGTAACTTTGCCAACAAAAGTGGAGATGTTAATTTTTGATAGAAAGCTCCTCAACAATAGTTTATCAAGAAAAAAAAAATTAATTGTGAAAATTATTTTTTTCTTGCCAAACTTAGCCTAATCATTTCTTACTACTCCGTTTCATTAATGTAACCCTTAAAATATTTTTTTATCTTCATACTACAATTAATTATTTATTTTAAAAACGTGCATTTAATACCAATGTATAAATATGTATAAAACTGCTTTTGGACATGAATTAAATATGCAATTTACAGTTTATTAAAATATATCCCATCTCCCCAGGAGTACCTAGCCTTTTTTTTCCTGGGAGTAGATTGTAGGATATTGGTCGGGTGATGGGAACCATTTATATTTTTAGGTTAAATTAGTAGTTGGGTATTGTTAATAATACATATAATATAAAAAAATGAAAAATTTTAAAAATGTAATTTCCAAAGTCACAAAACAAAGGGAAAAAACAAAATAAGAATTGACCTTAGTTGTAATTTTAAGATTAATAATTTATATTGACATAAAAATATTTTTGAAATGTTATGACATTTATAACTACCTATTTTTAAAGAAATACACTCATATTTCTTAATAATTACTAATTTTAAAATAATAAAATTATATATCATGTTATTGAAAATTTGATCAAATGTAAAACAGTTGCTAGGCACAGGGTTGGGGGCTCCGGCCCCTATCCTATGCTCATTTGAAGAACATTATGATAGAAAAAAGGAAGGGGGATGTGCATAACAAGCAAACAAATAACATTGATTTTCAAACTATAGGTCTAGTTTTCCGTGGCCATAACTTGGATGTAAGACCACCCGAAGATGAGTGCCACCTTCTGAGGATGATTAAAGTGCTTATGGTTCTGAAGAAAAAAAATCTCTTGACCATTATTTGAAATACATCAGCCCGATAGTGGCAGCTACATCAATTGGGCATTGGATTGATTTCCATACACCACACAAAATTATCATGCATTTTTCATATCATCAGTGCAATGCCAATGTGGCATATCTGCAAACTTTACTATTTTGGGGTTATATTGCATTTTAATGTGTGGTTTTTTTGGTTGGCAATACCAAAAATACTTAACTGAATATGATAAGTAAGATATTAACTACCTTACCTCTGCTACCATAATTGAAACCCAACGTTCTCAGCTTCACAAATTTTCAGATATGTCACTTTGGCATTGCACCGATGATATGGTATAGGCATTCATATAGTTATGTCTCAAAACTTTTTTGTTTTTTTTATTTACTGATTGGTAATTTTTATTGTATGATCCTGTTATAAATTAATCTATATTTTTTATAATAGTTTTTATTTTGTATATATTATATCTTTACATTATTTGTGTGTTAATAGATTCCGCTTAAAAGTACGTGGAAGGATGATTCTTCAGAAAATAGCTCTATTTATCAGGATGGAGAGTAAGTACTGTTTATTTACATTTTTATCAATTTATTGCCATTATACTTAATTTTTCATTTTAAAGTTTATCAGGTCATTTAAAGAGTCTTTCATGATGATCTGGACAAAAAATGTTTAAAATATTATTTTTCTTAAAGTGCTTGTTATTTTGATTTGATTTGTTATTTGATACTTTTTACTTTCCCTTACCTATATGTGAAATATATATAAAAGAACGGGAAAGTATTACGATCCTGAAAATTTTCGAATTCAAGTTTTAATGGAAATATACGTTTTAAGGTCCTCTGAGACCAAATAACCAAGTCACGCAAAAAGGTCTGTGTATGTGGCTGAACAGTATAGCTCAAAAACGAAAAGTCGTACGAAACTGAAACTACATATTAAAGTTAAGTATATTTATAGGATGTTACATCAACTTTTTCGTCTAACTTAACTCACCGGAAGTAACACTTCATTTAATCCATTTTACACTTTTTTTTTTACAATTTTCTCGAAATTGGCTCTAATGATTTTGATGACACTTGACTAAAGTCTTCTCCTTAAAGCTCTTTAATTTTTCATTTATGCAGTACATCACTGAGGAAATGCAGATAAAAAAGTTATGATGAAAAGAAAACTTTATTTGTACATAACTTAAAAGTATATATTTTATGATAAATTATGTATGAAATGTTTTGATTGAAAGGTTTTTAAATTATCTAAAAAAAAAAAAAAAAAAATTATCAAAATCGGACCAATATTAGGGCAGAGACAGCACTTCGGACTATCCGGAAGTGGCAATTATATCCCTGATTTTACACTTTTTTTACAATTTTCTCGTAAATGGCTCTGACGATTTTGATGAAACTTGCCTAATATCTTCTCCTTAATGCCCTTTAACTTTTCATGTGTGTAGTATATCAACGAGAAAATGCATAGGAAAAAAATGTATTTATGCATTACTCAAAAAATAAGCATTTTATGATAAATTATGTATGAAATCATATGAAAGGAAAGTAAATTCCCTAAAAAAACAAAAAAAAAATTATCTAAATCATATCTATTACAAGCAAAGATGGAGCGTATCTCATAAGGAATGCAAGACCCTAGATGGAAAACCGATCGCGTCTGGAAGGAGATGGATGTGACCGAACCTTCTCCCATCAAGCCGCCAACCTGTTAACAATACGCTCTGTAACAATATATTGTAATAATATTAAAGTAGAAATTAACCTAATAATTTCTACATTTATATTATTTAATGGAAACAAAATGATTCCATGGAAACTAAATGGAATTTCCATGGAAACTAAACCAAAACCTTTTAAAATATGTTTTCATTTTGACAAACCAAAAATATTAAGTGCATAGAATTGCCATAATGAAGTTGTTAAAAAAACTAATTTTTTATACTTTTGTGAGAGAGGACATGAAGAAGTCCATTTATTTCGAGTAGTGTTTATGCAAACTCTTTAAGATGATGTTAAAAAGATTATTATTATAGGGTGGTAAGGGAAAGCTGTGTGATTTTTACTGCAGCAGATTTTTACTGGATAGTTCTCTATTTTCCATTTTCAAGTATAGTCTGTTTCTCTACAATCAACGTGTGGTTACTTTTAGCTGAGGATCTGAGGATCACATACATTTAATAATAATATAATAATAGACAGCCATTTTTGTCCTCTCATTACAGATACATTTCATGTAGAAAGTGGTGTGATGCATTTTGTTGTACTAAGCAATACTAAGACCACTAATGACAATTGGCTGCCTTAGGATATGTAAGAGATATTTTTCCAAAGGAATAATCATTTCTTCATTCACAAATACTGATTGCAATAGCAAATAAAGTTGGATAAAAAACATTTTTCTTAAACATATTTAAACCCAAATATGCATAATTTGCCAACTGAAATGATATTAATGCATAAAATACTAATGCTTAGATGCAAATTAACAGTATATATATTTTGAAATTCATGTATGTAGAGTCAACTCTCTATTACTCAAACCTCAATTACTCAAATTCTTTGATAGCACATTTTTTTTTTCTGATTCATTGATAAAATCTTCTTTAGTTGAAAATAAATAAGAAGATAACTCAAAATAATTTCACTAGAAATTTTATCTATACAATTCAAAGGAACAAACTATTTACTTCTGCAACTCCAAGAAAGCCAAAATTATAACAAAAAACAATGGCGGCAATCAAAGATAAAGAAAATAATGTTTTAGATGACAAACATAATGAATCAGTTGATGACAAAATAAACACAACAATGACAACAAAGGCGGCCAGATCAGCAATAAACATTTATTTAAAATTCATGTAATTTCTCATATAGCGTCTTTTCTGCCATGGTTTCAATTAAAAACATAATTTACCGCGACATTGCTTGAATCATCAGCCAAAGAAAAATTACAGTCATATTTATGGTTCAATAGGGTAGTGGATTATTTTGTATGCATTTTTTTCATGTAATTTTTTATTAATTCTTTTATTCAGGACAGAATTAATGATGTAAACTATGTAATTCTTATATTAGATTATAAATACAAAATAATTAGTCGGTGCAATGCCAAAGTAGTGTATCTGAAAATTCTGAAAACATTGCTTTTGAATTATAGTTGCAGAAGTCAGAAGTAAGAGTCATATTGTGGGTCCAGATTGCACATTTTTTTGGCGAGTTGATCCTCTGTTTTGCATGGGATGCTCAATAGGAGCTTCCAAGCTCGATTCAGAGTTTGAATTTGAAAAACCTGTTACTGCTGGTCGAAGGCTGGTGGTCCATTCCCTCCAGAGCAGCCCTCACCCTGGATTTGTCCGAGGCTTTTGTCTTCTTGTGCGCACCATTTTAATGGGTAAATCGCATTTTATACCTGCTGCCAGATAAGCCTAGGGAAGGTAGCCTACTGTAGATGTCCTTTGTGTCAGTGTAGATGAGTTAGTGGGCTGTTCTGTGTGTATTTGTAGGCATTGTACTGTACTCAGCAACCCAGGGGATCGTATAACTTCAGCAACTGCACCTATCAATTGCCTCTTGCGGGTTATTATTTTTATTATTATGGTATATCAGTTTTCATTGCTAAAAATAAAATTATATTATATTTATCTAAGTATTTGTAAGAATGGGGTTGTTCAGTTGATAAAGCGTTGAACTATCAACTCTTGGGCCCAGGTTTGAACCTGGCTTTAGAAGAAAATTTAGTTTTTGTTTTATCAGACTCTGAGGTTGAGAGACCCTCATGCAGCACTTATAGAGAGTTTGAATGCAGCAGTTTGAGAGTTTAAATGCAGCACCTCCTTATATAACTATTGCTGAAGAAACAATACTCCTGTACCAAGTACTAACCCCAATACCCTTCATAGTGGTATTGTTATATATGTAGTTTGGAAGATATAATAATGTTTTATTTTTATATGAGTTTCTTTTTTTATGCATGGTTAAATACAAATATTTTTATTTAACAGAACTACTCAGTTGCTTCCTTTGGATGCACACTCACTGCTAGCATCAAGAGCCTTACAAACGAGAAAGATCAGCTGGTCTTCTACCACTCCACCCAGCTCTATTGATCTTGAATGGGAAAATGAAGGTATCATGCTTAATTATTCACCTCCATTTTTTGTTACTTTATGATACTTACATTCAAATCTCATCTGTTTTAGGGTGTGTCAATTCAGTCAGTATTGCAAGAGTGAAAAGTCAGCTCAGCACAAGTTCCAATGCTGAATCATCTTCTGGTTGTGCTGCTAGTGATAGTCCCACATCACTGGAATGGGACCCAGGTACTGACGGAGAGACTGAGCAGTTGATTCGTGAAATTGAGCGTCTCGCGTCCAAGGCATTAGAAGAAACAGGAGCTTGGGGAGACTCTCCAACTGCTATTTGATTAAATTTCCTTTCGGGCTACATAAATAAGTATTAGTTGATTTATATTATGCATGTATATCTCCCTAAAGTAACAGCAGAAATATTAGAAAGATTTTATAGTATTAAATTATTAGACCTTAGCAGAGCAGAGGAAAGTTCAGATTGTTAGAATCATAAAATAATAAATTATTTGAAAGTTATAGAATTTATGTTTAGCAAATCTAATGGGTTCTGTCAAAGCATGATATTATTTATAAAATATTTATTTCTGCCATCTGGGTTAGGTTTTATCGAGTTTTTTTTTGTCTAAATTTACTTTTCAAATGTTTGTTTCCTATGTTCCTGTCTATCATATTGATGAAAATTTATTGAGATTTTATGCATATTACCTAATATCATATTATTTTTTACTTAATTAAGAAATACAATTTATCATTCTTAAATTATACAAATTTGCTTTTCTTGATTTACTGCTGCGATTGATGAACAATAACTACTTTCGCCAAGTCTGGGTGTGGACTTGTGAAGTTTTCCTTCAGCATTTGTATTGAGTAAATTTCAAGTTTTGTTCAGTGAATGTGAATGTATCATATTTAATTATTCACCTCCATTTTTTGTTGGTGAATCCTCCATGTGGTTGAATCCTTTCTAGGTAAGGTCCAGTGTTGAATGAAAAAGCCTTGAAATTTTATCGACTAATGGTTTTTTATAGTTATATTAATGGTTCATCAATGGTTCATTCTTTCTAAGAGCTCTTGTTTAGTTTAATAATTATCGGACCGTCACATATTTAATCGGAGTTGGATATGACTCCGATACTTATCAGACCATGTGAAAATGCCCTTATTCTTGATCTGTTGCCTATACCAATAAAACCTTCTGGTTCTAACCAATAAATAGATAGTGATAAGAAAGATCTTCCTTTTTAAAATTTATTGACAATTACATCCT
This sequence comes from Rhaphigaster nebulosa, assembly GCA_948150685.1. NCBI lineage: Eukaryota > Metazoa > Arthropoda > Insecta > Hemiptera > Pentatomidae > Rhaphigaster > Rhaphigaster nebulosa. The sequence continues at coordinate 65,131,132 of OX411311.1, forward strand.
CAAATTATCAATTTTGGAGTTTTTCACCGTTATTAGGGCCATACTTATTATATGATACATATCCAGAAAGAAAAGAACAGTTAGTTTGATAACCTCAGGTTTAGTTGAGTTTTCAATTGAAACGATTTACTGATTGCTTCACTGGTTATTTCATACTATTCAGATTTTTTGTCAACAGAAATGTTTTTATTTGTGAATGCTAGCTTTAGTTTATGGTTTGGTTCGATTCTTTATTCAATTTATTATTCCTGTTTGAATCCATGGCATAGGCAAGATAATGATAATTATTATTAAAATAATAATATTTGCTTGTACCCTAATTCATTAAGACTAAATATTTGCAGCTTTTGGTTTTGTCTAGAAGGGAATAGAAATTTTCGTTTTTTAGCAAATGAAATTTCTTTTTAACATTTCAGTATTAATTTTTTTTTTTTTAAATCTATTTTAATGATTATGGCTGTTCCAGATGTTTTTTAGACTTGATTAGATAACTATTATTGTATCTGGTTGTTTTTCTTTTTTAATTATAAAAATTCTTTATTTTTTTGGCAGTTTAATATTTTAAACTTTTAAAAACTCTAATAATATCATTTTCAGTGCTCCACATGAATGAACTATTATTCAGTTAATTCTTTTTGCAGGCTTATTTAATTATTTATGATTCAACAAACACTTTTTTTTTTTCTCAACCTGCTTATCTTCACATCTTATCATTTGATTTTATTCATATAATTGTTTGGCAGAATTTAAGATTGTAATTTTGTTAATCACTATCTTAATTATATTTTCAGATGTGTATAATTTTTTTTTATTGGGTTATATATGCAATTTTTCATTAATACACAAGCATGGATTAGTGCTGAAGTAAGTTTATTACTCTTAAAACATAATAAGAATATACTTCAAACAAGTTATAACTGTGCCTACCCAATCTAAACTACTTTGGTGCCCTTACGCAATACCCAATGTTGCCATATGCCATACGTATATTTCTTTAACACATGAAAACACTATTTATAAATAGTAATCATGGTAGATAGTCATTACTATTTAATATACAAGAAAATTAAAAAAAAAAAAACTCATATTGCATAGAGTTTAACATATATATATATATACATATAGAATATTTCAGTATGAAAAAAATTGCCATATATATATATATATATATATATATATATATACATATAGAATATTTCAGTATGAAAAAAATTGCTGTAGAACTTGGCCAGATTTTGGTTGAAATTTTGAATAAGGTGATTTTCATATGCCGGTTTTGAAACTAATTTAACTCCATTGAGGGACCAAAACAAATGAAAATCTGTGAAGAACAAATGAAAGCCAGTTGGATGTAGCAGGCCATGCTATTGACCTCGACTAGATAGATGCTGTTGACTTTAATTGTGCTGGATATATTACTTAGATATCTGGATATGTAATCAAGTGTCTCAACACGTGAAGTATCTATCTTCTTGGTTATGATGAAATTAGTAGAGCTTAGGATTTCATCCTCGGGATTAAGGCAAGGTAACCAAGAAATATTGTTATTGATTCGAGGCACTCTTTGTTTGCAAACTTTGGTATCATGGCAAATTTTTCCACATTTTTTGCACTTCAATGTTTGCTTGGGAATAGGGCATTCTTTGCTATATAGCCAATCTCCCCACACAGAAAACATCTAATGTTAGCAGCTCAACTGATTCCTGGATTTGTCCTGGTGTTTGAAAAGGAAACTATAAATGCTTGACTTGATTGGACCGCTAATCTCTTGCACAATTTCGAAGGCACTTAGAGATGTCAAGTCCTTAGTTGAAAGCAATCTTGCCTATATGTCTGGATTATTCAATCCACAGAAAAATTATTATAAATTATTTTGAGAGTTGTAACCAAAATCACAAGGTGTTGCAAGCCTTTTAAGCTCAGCCATTTTAGCAAATCCTGTCTCTGTGGGCACTTGCTTCCTTTTAACAAACTTGGTGTAATTACAATTGGATTTAATATAGGGACGATATTCATACTAGTATTTTCACCAAATCTGTGAATCACTTCCTTCAGAGTCTCGGGAGCAGTCCATTCTTTGAGATCTCAGAATGTACCACCATCCAACATATCAATAAGTAAGCCTTGTCTTTGAATCCCCGTAATTTCTCCTCTTGCATCCAACCAGAGCTGAAATATTTCCTAGTGCTCAATCTAGCTCTTGGGTTTTGACTGATCATAGTGATGTAAAAATCAAAAGATAATGATAATATAAACACTTATCACTATCCTTCACACCCCAGCTCCACCCTAGTTGCCAATTTTGTTTATTGGGTTACGTTCTGCAATATTGCACCTATTCATAAGATAGGGACTGTGAAAATTACAGACCAATAAGCTTACTTTTGGTGGCTTACAAAATATACACCTCAATCATGGAAAGGAGTCTAAGGCTCACAGTTGAGAACCAAATATAGAACGAATAAGCAAGCTTTCTTCCAGGAAAGCAGACCCAAGACCACATCTTCGTACTAAGAAGCATTGCAGAGAAAACCTGGGACAAAGACAAGAACATATATGTGACATTTCTGAACATTAATGCAGCGTTTGACCCTGTCCCCAGAAAAGAAATATGGAATGCTTTAACAGCAAAAAATGTTCCAGGCGATCTTAGTACAGCTATTAAATTGGTTTATCAGGAAGCAAAAGCAGTTGTGAGAATCAATGGAGGGGAGTCCAAGCCTTTTCCATAGAAAGAGATGTGAGGCAGAAAGACAGCCTAAATCCCCTCTTATTTGCCATATTTATAGATGAAATCCATAAAATTTGTAAGCGCTAAAGAAAACAAGCTGCAGCTAGCCCTTGTGGAATGGCAGGAGGAGCTCTTCCACTAACGAATGACCTCCAAGAGCAAAGTCGTGGTTATATCAAGAGACTATCAAGAGGATGACCACTTGATCTGTAAAGGAGAGATACCTGAAGTTGTGCAGGAGTTTACCTATTTGGGGACAATCATTAGCAATAAGGGGGAGATTGACCCAGAAGTAGCAAATAGGAAATCCAAAGCCAACCAGTGTAACAGCATAGTGGTGCACAAAGATGTTGGTAAGGAACCTAAAAAGCACATACATACATGTCTGTGTACATTCCAACCCTCACTTATGGAAGTGAAAGCTGAGTTGTGCTGGATAAGCAAGCCAGCCAGGTGACAAGTGCTGAAATGAAGTTCCTGCGGAGAGCAGTTGAAAGACCAGGAGGTTTTAGATATGAACGAATAAGAAAGGAGCTGGATGCAACGGAGCTAAAGACCTCGCTTGAAGACTGACAGCTAAAGTGGTTTGGGAACGTTTGTCGAATGGAGGAGGAGAGAGAGCCACGGAAGGCAATGGAAGCTTGACCCACCAGGAGGAGGCCGCGAGGCTGTCCCAGAATTTTGAATTTCCCTACCTATATACAGTTAGGTAAAACCCTTCAAGAAATGAGGCAGCTTAGCAGGGACCGAGAAGCATGGCTGCATTAGATTGGGGCTCTTCAACACTTGGAATGGTATGAAGAGGAAGCAAAGGAGAAGAAGAAGGGTTACTTAGGCAAGAGTTCATTAGTGCACAAGCATGGATCGGGAGCGAAGTACTTTATTACTCTTATCACAATAAAACATACACACAAGCTATTACACTGGGCACCCAAGCTGCACTACTCAGGTGCCTTCCCACCAAACTCAGTGTAGCCATATTTTGAATATATTGCTTTAACACATGAAAAGTGGTTACTATAAATAATAATAATAATTGTAGATAGTCCTCATCATAATTTATCAGCAGATGTTAACTCCCCTATACTTGATTCATATTATTGCTGCTAGATATTGTTTCACTTGATAAAATTGGTTGTTATTCATTAATATTTTGTAAGTCCTTAAATGAAATATTATTCATTTTCTTACTTATTAATAACCTTAATATTCTGTTCAATAATACATTTTGACTCTTGATAATTTAGTTTTTTATTATCAAGTGACAAGAGTATTAATTAAATACTGGCTTCTACCTCTCAGTTTGAACATTTCTTCACTTGAAGTGAGGCCAGTACTCACTTATTTAACAAGCAGATAGTTTTAAGGGAGGAAGGTCTTTATAGTGTTGAAATTGTTAAAAATATAATTAAAACATAATATAAAGTAAACTCTCGCTTATCTGTCATAGTTGGTATAGGTTAAATGGGAGAGCTGGATAATCCAGAGCAAATAAAAAAAAATTCAAATTAACTCGCATATTAGGTAAAAATTAAAATACAATATTTAATATTCCTTCGAATATTCTCTATTTGCAATGTTAATATTAAATACATTATTTTCTTAATTCAAATGGCACATTATTAAAAATATCCGGTTGAAGTGAGCAGATAAATCATTATTATTGATTAGGACGCTTACTTTGCTATCAGAAACTAGGAGTGAGAACATTTATGCGAAAAGATTTCTGTGAAAAAGACTTAAGAAAATTATCTGACCATGACCTCTGCTCTTTGTAATGTTTAAAATAGTATGAATTGAAATAATAAGAACAGACATAAAGTAATGAAAGATTTACTTCTTTTGTACGAAATATAGTTATTTTGTTGAAATGTTGCTAGTGTAGCTTATCTTGTGCAAATATATGAACTTTTCACAAACATGTCTGTGATATTTTGTTTAAGCTGGTTGTGATATAAATACAATAAGAAAAAAAAATATTTATGCTATTAAGAATGGATTATTTAAAAAGATAAAAAAATTGTTTTATACTTTTATTATTTAGGTTTCTTTTTGTTATACAGCTAAGCGTTGCTATTGATAATTCATTGAAGCATTTTATTTTGCATAGGTTTATTCCATGTGTTGATATTTGTGGATGTTCAATTTAAATTACATTAAGGAAGTTGTTTATAAATAGTCAATTTTCAAAATAAAGTTGATTCATGAGATTTTTATAATTCATAAGATATTATTTTATTTAATTGACTGTAATAAATGTTGGTTAATATAGTTATAAGATTATCATGAGAAATGCTTTTGATTATTTTTGTGTCTGTTGTTGAAAAAGCAATGTTTACCAACATTTACTTTAAAATGTCATTTTAATCTTTAAATTGAAACAATGTGTAATTGATGGGCTTATAAAAAGCTGTTACAAATATTTAATTATTAAGGTGAGAGAGTTGAAGTGATTTAAGTTTATTATTCCCTATTCCCTAGTCAGATTATTAAAAATTATTTTGTTTACTTTTATATTTATATGAAATTTTTTATTAGGTATTATTGATTCGGTTTTATTTGGCCCTCAGCTATTAAAATATAATTTTGTTAACACGTTTGTCACCAGTGTACTCATACCTGTGAGATTAAGCTCCTATAGAGGCATTAAAGGTTTGGGTGACATGATGACAAACATGATAAATTAATATGTAATGTGGTATCTATCATTGATGCCAAAGCTAATTTTTTAAGCTTACAGAAATCATTTTTATCAATGATTTTAAAGTTTTTACCGACTAATTTTTTAGAATCTCACACTTTACCACAAACGTGTTATTAAACTATAGTTTAATTTATAATTTATAGTTATTAACTATAGTTTAACATATATATATATATATATATATATATATATATATATATATATATATATATATATATATATATATATATATATATATATATATATATATATATATATATATATGTTTCCCATTATTAACAGATTTATTGAACGATGCTGATATTGAACTATTTATTGTAATGAATCACTATTTCCACTACTGTGATCTGCTGAAGTTTATATGATTGATGATAGTTTTGATTTCAAGTTGACTGCCTTATTAAAATAATAATACAAAATTGATATATTTTAACAATAATCTTATTTTATCAGTATTTCAAATTGTATTATCAGTGCCTTATGTACTGTCTTTGATTTAGGCTTCTGTTTTTAATGATATTACTATTTATGAATAAGAAATATCAATAATGCCAAAAGCAATATGATTAATCGCTTGATCAAAATTATTATCAACTACTTAACCTACAAATTTTACCAAGTCTTATTAAAATAATTTTATTATAAAATATTTTTTGCGAATTTGATATTTGTATTTTAAACTGTATTTATTTCTATTTTGCATTCTTCAGCTGCTAAGATTGCAGTCTATAAGTGTGCACGTAAATCATAAATTCTCTTAATATTTGATACTGTTAATTTGCTAGCTATTAGAAATTTTCTGTAATATATTCCTCTTCACTTGCTAAATCAATGTGATCATTGCTGGAATTAGTTTTCTTCTGCAGAATATCTGCTAACAGCTATAAAGTGGAGATGATGCACCAAAAGATGGATTATTAACACAATTTTTTAGGAAGTTAAAATTATTCCTGTTTACCACAATTGTGGATTTAAAGGTAATGGATGTATTGAATTTACCCAATTTGGGTGAAAATATTAATATGAAAAATAACATTTTTTCTAGAAATTTAAAGAAAGACATTTTAAAAATAATAGCTATATGGAAAATATTTTAAATTTTCTTGTATTTTCTATTCTAGTAATCTTTTTACATTATTTATGTAAATATATAAGTATCCTAAGCAAATTAATTTATTTTAAATGTTGGAATTCTTTGTAGTTTAAAAATTTATATATTTTGTTTTATTTTAAATTTGTTAATAGTTTTCTTTAAGGTTGTCTATGTTTTATTGATTTTATTTAAGTTAAGACTTGAATTACTAGTATGTACATTCTCACATATCAGACTTTATATCTCTATTCTAAACAAAGTTTCAGTTTATAAGACATAAGTTGTTCTTTCTGATGATTCCATTTTTACTTTTATGTTTTCTTGTTAGCATTGTTTTCTTATTTTAGAACTGATTGCACAAACATTTGATTGATGTATATTTAGAAGATAAGTTTTAGAAAATATGTAATGGTGTATTATGATTGTTACAAATTAAGTCATTGTATTAATTGAATCCTTGCTCTAGTCTATGAAAACTGTTCAGTAAAACCTCAATGAAATTGGGCAAAGGAGGTGGGTAGAGATATTTAAAAAAAAAGTTTAATAGAATGCGCATATTTTTAGTAACATGTAGATATTTAGATCTAAAAAAAAATTATTATTAATAATAATAATTATTATATATTATTTATTATAGAGTATAGAATAATTATTATTATTAACACAATGTTTCACATTAATTAAAATTAACCTTTTTTGAATCACTAGGTTTTAATATAAATATGAACTTACCGTTCTCTGAATGGCAAACTAAGTTTGTTCGTATTACAGTCAATTGCCCTGTAATGGAGGTTTTACTGGTTATTCATATAAACAAGCAAATAATAATTTTGAAGTTTTAATACATTTCTATGTCATCTCTAGACCATAAGTGTGATATTTGGTTTTGACATGTTATTGTCTTTTGAAATAATTTAGTGCCTTCTGTGTATGCAGCCTGCCTTATATTAAACATTAAAGAAAGAAAGATGTTAGTGTTACAACACTACTGTCATGTTGAAAAGGAAGTAAATGTTTAATTATGTATCTTAATATAATTGTTTTCTTTATGTTAAACATTTGAATTATTATTTATAATTCACTCTGTTAAAACATTCCACTTGTGGATAAGTATTTTTTGTTGAATTCCATTAATCATTAAAGCTAGTTGAAGTTTGAAATGATTTGTTTTGAAATATATATGACAGTATTAATTTTATTTCTAACATTCTTTTGACCTTTATCAGAATGAGTTCTCTGCTCGATCTTATCTTCTCTGGTTTCTTTTTCGAATGTAAAATATTCTATTTTCTATTATTTTTTTTAGGACCAGATTTATGCTTTTCTTTTTGTATCTGATGCTCATTTAAAGATTCATATTAATATTAGGATTTTTTTTTACTTTGTATTCTTTATTGAATTTAATTACTTCCAGATTTTTAATATTGTTGATGTTGAACGAGTTTCAAATCTTTTTATTGCTGTCTTAAAAATATTCCTTTGGCTTATCATTTCCTTGAAGTTGCAACACTACAATGTTTCGAATAATCAGCTTGGTTTTTTTGTGATTTTGTTTGAAGTAGACGTGTTATTTGTGTAAGAATTAAGTTTTAAGAAGCAGTTCATACATTGGATTGTTAATGAGACAATAAAAAAAAGGCAACATTCCAAACCATGTTTGTAATGGAATAGCTTGTTCATCTTACTACTTTAAACAGCCTATTCTACTTCTGTTCTTCTCTTTTGTACTGTAAAATATCTTATACTTAATATTCTGAATATTATTTGAAAACTTATTAACCTCTTCTTCCCTTTTCTGACACTCAGAAGCTTATTTTTAGCTGGAATTTCTCAGTTCATTATCTATTCAGCTATTTAAATCTGTGGTTACTAAATAGAATCTCGTAGTTATGAAACACATTTTTCGGAACCTGTAGAAAAGCTGAAAGTGGGCATTCAGGTTTGACTTTTTCTCATGCTTATATTTCTAATATTTTTGGACATAGACATAAAGGGAAATCTATTAGTCATTCATTTCCTGATCTATAAATTGGATTTCTCTTGACCCTTTGGTTCCTAATGCCACCAAGTTCCTCTTTCATAGTACACTATTTTTAACCTCCTAGGACTCTAGATTCACCATTTGGGATGAAGAAGGCTGATTTCATCAGTTAAATAAGAAAGCTTCATAAAATTCTTGGAAATAATTTATGTGGTAGAAAGCCCTTATAAAAATCTGAATCTTAAAATTGTTTTTCTTTTTAAATTATGTGAAATATTTTAATTTTTCTACACATGCTGATCTGCAATAAAACTTGTTAAACCCACTGACCTGGATTAGAAAAATGTATTATTTATTAATATGATGTGATTTTTCGGTGTTTGGTTTTGGATTAAAGAGTGCGTTCATTAATTAAGTTTGATCATTTTCTGATGACATTTAAAAAATCCTGTATTACCTTCTGATAAATTTGGGAGGCCCAAAACTATTTTTACTCATTCCTAAGTTACAGGAAGTATAAGGAGATTTTCGAAATCTTACTTAGTTTTTTAAAGGTTATGTTTCTTATATATAGACGCAGTGTATATCTAACTTTTGGGAGGGAGAGGCAGGAAGTGAATTCTGTTAGGGCCCTCCTCCGCATTAGATCTGTTGCAATCAAGATATTATAATATAATTAACATATTATGTTAATCGTAATAAAGTTATTAATATTACACAGAACCCAAACGTTTTCTACAATTTTCCGATTTTATCTGAACTTCTACTAACGTTTTAATTTATTTCAAGTTAAGTTAGGGGACACATGCACTGTAAAGAAAAATTCAAATCAGCATGAAATATGATATTATGTTAATGTAATTTTTAAAAAAGCGTTACAAAAATGTCTGAAGTTGAAATTTAAACATTTTTAATGTTTAACAAGTTGTCGATCTTAAATTAAAATTTTTTGATTATAGAATATCTTTTTGGAAAGGGAGAAGGTATTAAAATATTGGAAAAAGGAAGGATTTGAATGAGGATATGGAAGAAGCATGGCGGATATTAAAAGGAATGGAATTCGTATCAAGTTGCTTGTTAAGCTTATTACCCACTTAAAACCTGGGTCTAATGGTACGTGCTCAAAGAAACACACAGATCTCCACTGAATATGTACTACAACAAGTTAATGAATTAAAATATTGTAATAAGTTAATGATAATATTATGATAAGTTAATGAATCAATGATGTAATGAAAATATTACAAAACATGAAACTGCTTCTTGCACCACAACATGCGCGTGTTGATACTGTATTAGTGTTTCTTGTTGTGTATAATAGGCTGTTTGTTTGTCAATTTGTATAATATGAAGTCTTTTGAGTTATTTTTTCTCATTACTTATTAAAATGCTATGAAATACGCAGCATCCGCAAGGAACATTGAAAATGTATTAATCGGAGATATATCCTAGTCAAACAGAGTAAATGCTATGCTGAAAAATAGAGGCATTCTGTAGCTTAGCTTACAGTAGCCTACAAGCTAGAGTTGAAATTATAATAGGACTAAACATTATGTCACCTAAAGGTTGGTAAACCTGAGGCGGAAGAGAGAAGACTTGTAGATATGAACTTAAGTAGGAATCGCCAGAGGAGTAGCAATGACTCCTGTGTTGGATTAGTATTGACAACTTGCTACTCCTTCTTTGTTCTCCGGTCCACTTTCTAAGGCAATTAGTGCCAGTTCGAAATGTTAACATAACCGTTAATGTGTGCATGGATCCATGGGCGGTAACAGCAAATATTTTAAAGAATGGCCGATTATTAATCATTACTTAACGGAAATGTATAATTGTATATTGCTTGCATTTTCTCGTAATAAATCCTTCTTTTATAATTAATTATTATGCTTAATTCTGTAGCCAGAAATTCAGAGAGTTGTTAGCAACTGTTATTTAATATTTAAACACTAGCCAATATATATACGAGTATGTTCCTATAAGGCCTTGCACTGACAATCAATTTTTATCTGTTAGAATTTTGAGCTGTATGCTGAAAGCTTATGGTCTAGAAAGAAGATGCGCCAGAAAAAATCCCTTATAAAATGCCAAGAATTATAAATTACGACTTGAGTTTTGAAAAAAAAACTCTGTGCTGTTTTTATAATCACTAAAAAAATACTCTGATGTTTATAAAAAAAAAAAAAAAATGTGGAACAAAGCTAGTTTGGAAATTGATTGGGTTTGAAGGAAATACAAAATAAAAAAAAAAATAAAAACTTTGAAAGAATTGATCATATGCGCCAAGCTTAAGGGAGAGTAACATTGTGGAAATCATATTTAATATATTCAGAATAAATTATAATTAAACCGTTTTTCGGCCTCTTTTTTTTTTTTTTTTTTTTTTTGGAATTAGCTTTCCAAATCACTCCTTATCGCGGTGCCCAGCGATATACTTTCACAATATAGTAGGGCTATTAAAATTTGTATTTAAAAAAGAGTAATTCCCTACTCTAATGAGCCTCTGTTTTTTGTTTAAATTGCCAATAATCAGCATGAGACATTAAGTGCAGGGATTTTCTTATTATTTTCATAATCTATTTTCTTTCTAATGTTTCTCTATTGTATTAAAATAACGATAAGGGCTGTCACGGGCACTAGACGATGGAATTTAAAAACATATAAAAGGTGTCCAAGAGACAAGCTGATACATTTTTCCTCTTTATTTGAAATTACTTTTTTATATTTTTTTAAAGGTTTATCATAGTTGGGGATTTTCAATAACTGTAAGAATCATCTTGCGCATTTTGTCCAATTATTCTTTTAATATCATTTCCAATTTTCTGAAATTCGTTCAACCTGAAAGCAATCGATTTTCTACAAGATTTTTGTTAATCTGAGATACAAATTTGAAATTATCCGAAATCAGCGGCGTACAAAAACCGAGATATATTGACTTATTGTTATTTCACTTTCGTTACTAATAATTCAGTAAAATATTTCAATATTCGAAAGTTTCCCATGAATCTGACTTAAATATGCACTAGTACATATAACATACATATTATATTGGCGATGAGATATGAAATATTGAAGAAAGAAACATATGATTACTGATAAGATATATATTAATGGAAATAACACGAAAAGTCTCCTTCAAATTTTCAATACAGAAATTTGATAGAAATTTGTTGCTAAAAATTGCAAGAATTAACAAGAAAATAAATCAGTCCTCGTCATTTGCTGTGTCAGAATCTGGGTCTTGTTCAATTTATTTATTGAGTTTTGTTTTCAGCTTCTAAATGTATAGTGAAGATTCTGAGGAGATTTCCAATATTTGGCAAGCAATTCCGTAAATTTGGATTTGAAATAATCATTTCTTGACGAGTTTCTAAAATTTGATGGTCTCAACATTTATGATCTCTATGTAATTTAAATATATGCTGTCATCCCTCCAAGTCCAATTCTCATTCTTTCGCAATGTTTCACACATGATTTTACTTATCTATCAAAAATTATGTCAATGCGAGATGGTTTGAATGGTTGATCTCAACTTTTGAAATATAAAAGCTGTTAGATCACCATTGTTTAGGAGCCAATCTTGAGGGAGAGTGCACAGAAAAAACATACCATCAACAATTGTGTAATCGACTAATCTTGGCTCAGTGCGATTGCCCAATTATTCTAAATGCTGCACTGGCCAGTCAAAATTTGGCAAAAAGTGCTGCCGAAGAAGATATTTCCTTCAGTTTTTCTCCATCTCCTATTCTAAGTTTCACCCTGCCAGTTTTAAATCAACTTTTAAAAAAAACTTGGTTTTTCCTATGTTATTGATAAGTAATGTTTGGGATATTTTTCAAATTTATAACTCAGATCAACCAAAATCTTCAGATTCACTTGAAAAGTCCAGAAGCACCTGGATCAACGGATCCCAAATTTTTTCATGCTGCTCATCACGTAATTTTAGGCAAATTTTGACATTTTTAAAGCCGTCAGATTCGTGAAAAATTTGTCAGTCTTATTCTTTGCCCCATCTATAGTAGGTAGCGACTGATGAAAGGGCGTCAGTGGGTCTCAAGTGGGTCATGCTGTCTCAAGTTGTATATATATTTTTTCAAACATTGACAAAAAATAATTTGACAAAAAGTACTGCCGATAATGATACTTCCTTCAGTTTTTCACCAGCTTCCACCTTGGATTTTACCTCTTCAGCTTCAAAAGTTGCTTTTGATGTTTAATGGGGGTTTCAACCCTATTTGGATTCACAATACATTCAATGCTGCTCATCGCATAATTTTAGGCATATTTTGATATTTTTAATGCCGTCGGATTCCAAAAATTTGTTAGATTTCATTAAATCATTCATCTGGGAAGTGGTCTTGAGACGATTCCTGTTTTTTGCATGCTGCTCATCACCTAATTTTTGGCACATTTTGACAAAGTCGTCAGATTCGTGAAAAGCTTCCAAAAATTGTTCCGATTTCATTGAATCATGCACCTAGAAAGTGGTCTGAGACGATTTCAACCAGTTTTTGCATAATGGTGTAGTTTTTAGCACTTTTTAAAATTTTCAATTTCTGTCCCAGACAGACGCTTTCTTTTAGCCATCTGACTCGATAGTTTTTAGCACAGGGATGCCATATCTACTGTTTAAATTTTCAAAACAACTATTGCGTTGTATAGAATTTAAAAATTAAAATATCCTTACTGTCTATAGTCTACAGTCTACTGTATGTCTACAGTCTTAAGCGATGCTCTTCAGAGAATGTCTCTATAACTGTGCACTTACCAAGACTAAAGGACTCCCGTGAACTATCGAAAGTATAATGAAATAATCATTTGCAGTCCCAGAAGATCCAGCATAAATTACTGCTCGCAAATTTTATTTCTTATTGAACCTTGTGATAAATTTCTTTTTCGTATTGGAGGAACGAAATCGATGTAGATCGAAAGTATATTTTTCTAATCATCCGGAATGTTAAATTTAATAAGTATTATTTTATTTATCGTCTTGAATTACAAATGTAAATGATAATTTATGAAAGTAGTTAAATGTATATATATATATATATATATATATATATATATATATATATATATATATATATATATATATTATATATATTTTTTTTATGAATACAATCATTTTTAAATATGTTGAATATTTTTGTTCTTGAAATACAGTAAAGAATGCTTATATAATGCCTACAAATAGGTTGCGTGTTCACAATTACTCCATTTATTTTATTTTTTCCTAGCCCTCAAACGGACAAATAAAGTACAAAAATTAATACATCATGTGCTTAAATATAACAATTGAAAATCCACTTTCTAAATAAGATATTTTCCTAACTGTTTTTTTTTTTTTTTTTTTTTTTTTTTTTGTTAAAATAAAATTGGTTTAAGGAGTAAAAGCTCGACTCCTTAAACCAATTTTCGCGAAGCAATAGAGCTGTGAAACTGCCTGAGTATATCGACTCAGATAAAATTTTGGTTTTCGCATATTTTATTGGTCTCTTGGTTGTGCTACTTAATGATCCTGAATTAATTCATTTTATGAAATTCTATATAGTGCATGTTGGATATAGATGATATTTCGAGTATGTCGAAGTAATGATGCAAAACCGTATGGCTGTTGCAATATCCAGCGGACGAATATATTTCACTATAGGCATCCTCTTTGCAGCAATTATTTCTATCATAGAGAAAGAAGAGCATTAATATTTCTCGCATCGCTAGAACGGCTGGTAGTTGATGGGTAATACTATCTGATATTCTTCATCAAGAATTGGAATGCGGAAAATTGCATGTAGGAGTTTTACTTCATTAGGACTTGTACGTTAATATTCCATACTTACTGACAAGCCTTCTATTATTTGTTAATTATGAAATTGCTAAATGGTATTAGTCGGGGCAAGTGCATATCAAAATTTCATAAGATTGAATTCGGGTGAATGCAAAAAAATCCAATATTGTTAAAAATAAGATTTTTTTTTTCGCATTTTGTGCTCCAAGACCATCTCTCCAAAACTACCCAATTTGAAATTGTTCAGAAATCAGTATCAGTTTGATATGAAAGAAATAACGTGAATTATGCACTTACCCCGATAAAATAGGGTAAGTGCTTATTTACCCAGCCTCTTATTTATCTTTTTTTTATTGGTATATTGAAAATTTGATGTAGGCATTAATAACCCAATGCTCTAAAGAATCTATAGGTTTTGAAAGTTATAATATTAGGGATTGTGTTAAGAAGCTACACGTTTTTTTCTATCGCGTGTAAATGAACTTGGGAAAAGAGGAAAAAATAGAATTAATAAAACGATACTGAAGCTGTTTTTATTAGTCTGAACTTCTCTCACATTTACAGTACATATATGTTCCTAATTAGTCAAGAAAGAAGTAAAAAAAATTAATTACAGCTTTATAAACAAAAAACTTGTGTCTTCTCCAGTGCATGAAATTCGAATAAAGAAAACCAATGCAAAAGAAAACAAGCATTATATTTATTAAAAACTAGATTAGTTGAGATTATCATATTTACAATATTTATATTTTTATATGTATATATATATATATATATATATATATATATATATATATATATATATATATATATATAAATTATGTATTTTTATATATTTATAGAGCCATAAAGGAAGTAAACAAATTTTGACTAAAAATTTTTCTCATGGTCTACTAATCAAATTTTGCAGTTAGATTAAAAAAATCGCTCATAAATCAGGAACGCATTGAACGATTCGAGGGCTGGATACGTGTCGATGTTTTTTCAAAGTAGAATCTCCCAAAATAATAGTTTGCATTTCCCCCAATGTCTTGATGTGCACTTACCCCAGCATACTGTTCCTTTTGGGCAAGTGCTTACCAGGGTTCAATACCGATAAAACATGGAATTAAGATATAGTAATTAAATTATTTTAAAATAGCAATGTCTAAAATAGTACCTACCACAAAGAAACTGAGGAAACATCCAAGATTCTCTGAGTAAAATAGGATGAAGCGAAACTTTACGAACTCCACATACATATTTGAAATACAATGCTCAGCTTGCAACCTTTTTGTAATTAATCTGAACTCTAATAGCATTATTTTTAAGGACCATCCTATTTATTTCATATTCCCATAGATAGCAGCTTTTGCAACAAAATAAATTTTAAATGAATCCCTTTGTATGCACTTGCCTTGAATATGCACTTGCCCCGACTTGCCTTGTATATTTTAGAAAAAAAACTGTACACATTCTCAGTAAATTGGTTTTGCCTACTCAGAAATATGTCCTGATGTATAAAGCATTGTAGACCTATGACAAGATTTTAGAGTGGACAATTATCATTTATTATTTTTTTTCATGTTTTATTCCTACTTTTCATATACGGCAGCTATGCGATAGAAATGACAGAAATTTTCCGATCATTAATTATTTATTTCTTATCTTCTATTCATCTGCACAGAGCGATCTCCATCTTCTAGCGGTCTTTCCGGTACTGATCCTCTTTTGTTACCTAGCTCAAAGATACCCAACATTTTATCGTTACTATGTTGTGTTTCAATAGAAAAGAAAATTATTGTTGATAAATACGGTGAAAATTGGAAGGAAATTTTAGATCTCTCTCAATAAATTGGTATACCGACGTTCCTGGCTAAGAGGGTGAATGAGCTGGCGTATGTGCCGTGTCTGAATACGAGAAGAAGTTTAAGGATGGCCGTGATCCACTTGGCAGAGATTCCGTATACAATCGGTACCGGATTAACCCGATAGATAATGTAGGTAACTGCTTGTGGGTCCCGTAAATTTTCTTCAAATGCAAATCAAGGTGGAGTTGTTGTTTCCAACTTCTGTTTTATTATTATTTATAATTATTATTAAACATATATTTACCAATGGACTTACAGTTTTCTAAAATGAAACCAATGATTCGTCTTTTTATTTTATCATTATCGTTACAAAAAATAAATAGCCAAGAGTTTAAAAATAAATTTGGCATTGGAAAAAGTATTTTAAAATTATCAAATTGTTTCACGTATTCAATACAAACGAAAATTTAAGGAAATTTACTGGCCACCTCCTTCATATTCGTCGATGACAGGGGTTCTTATTGTATCTTAGAGTTTGTATTGAATGGCTTATATTGTAAGTCAGGCTCTGTTAATTTGTCATAGCATTGACTAGTAGTATTTTAAACTGTAGGTTTGCGTTGTAGCTTTGTGATGTAAAATTATGCGTAAAATATTTTACGCAATTCTTTTTACTTGATAGACTGAACATTTGAATTTTTAAGGTTTTTGTAGAGCCCCATAATTCAATGCTTCATGCTCAATGAAAATATATAGTTGCATAAAAATCTCCCGTACCTACTAAGCTCATGCATTACAGAAAATAAGTTCTATGCTTGTCCTGGGATTAACTTAAAAGGTAATGATGAAAATGTTTATTATAAATTACCAGCTATGGAGGGAAAATTTTTATTATAAATGCATTTAATGAAGTTTTACAAAGAATGAGAATACTCATGATTTTAAAGCCGAATATACCACATATCGATGGCAGGCTATGAAAACTTAGCAACTCCGTTTTGGTAAATTTTATAGCAGAAACAAAAAAGTGTTTTAAAGAAAATTTATGAAGTGATAAGGATTTATTTTCGATAATTTTTACTACACAGAATAAGCCTAGTTATTAATAGCTTAGAAATTCCTGATTCCTACATGTTGCGCATCATATTTTCCTGTGCTGGCTTCTGGAGTTCCCTGGCTTTCATGGATGGAGATACGAGGTTTTAATTGCCTACCATCGATATGACTCTTAAGGAAACATGGTTTATGGGGATGAACCGCATCCAGATCTAAATTACATTATTATATTTAATTGGAATGAATTTCCCAGGTTGTGTTTAAGGCTAGTAGCTCTGGATAGAACTTTTTTTAGTCTAAAATTTCGATTTCAACCGAATACTAAAAATCTTATTTTTATCTATTTTTAAGTTTAATTTATGGTTTTAATCCCTTTATCACTTTTAATTTCTGTGTATGTTATTGTCTTACTTTATAGTTGTGAATTCTTAATAATGTTTGCCTGATAGATATTAACCCAACTCGAAAGCCAACTATTTAAACCTTTATCTTCAACGAATTTTAAAATATGCGTCGTAATATCTATTAAATAAGAGTTTCAAAGAGAAATGCTGTTTATATATTTCTATGAAATATATATATGAATATAAACGAACAAAACAACTATTCATTTTATTTGAAACCAAACCTGCTGTTTACCAATAAAAAAAATACATTAATTTTTATATGGGCTTATAAAATTTTTATAAATGTGTAGTCTAATAAATGGTTTAACACCCATGAAAAATATTAGTGTCGAAAGAAGACCACAATCACATCAAAAACTTGCAGTAGTTAATCACATAACTGATAAGAAATACTACAAAGACGTTACATACGAACACGCCGACTTTTACAATGTTTCAATATTTTCATATTTCGTTTCGTAGGAATCGTAATCTACTTGGCATTTTGTCAAGGACAACAAACGCAGAAGAAGTCGCGGTTTACCTCTTCGCAGTTGCTGGGTGGTATTTAAGTATTTCATAACTGAAGGACGTATTTGAGGATTACATGTTTAAGAATACGTTCTCTTTGCACAATACTTTTTCCGGTAATATGATAATAATTAATGTGATCCCAGTTTTGTTTTTGAACTCGTTACTACGGAATTGAACTATTACGATCAAATTATTTCAATATATAGCAATGTTTCATCGAGATCTTCCTACAGGGTTTCTTACTCTTGTTGAGAGAAATTCTTAAAAAGATAAAACTGAGTCAAACCAATTCAGAATAGGAATCTGAAATTGGTTAAGTAGTTGGCTATATAGAAGGTCGCTATACTTACTTACTTCGTTGGCTTCTACAACCCGGGGTGGGTCTTGGCCTCCTCTAAGAGCCTCCGCCATCCAGCTCGGTCTCTCGCCGCCGCCTTCCAGTTCCGTTGCTGAATTATTGTCCTCGCGTCAGCGGCCACACCGTCGATCCAGCTCAACCTGGATCTTCCTCTTCTCCTTGTTAGGTCCAGCACCCCCTCCATAGCCTTGTTCTCCTCACCCATGCGTGCCACGTGTCCTGCCCAGCTAAGTCTACCCACCTTGATGAACTGCAATACGTCAATGTCTCTGTACAAGCTGTAGAGTTCCTGGTTCTTCCTGGAAGGTTGCTATAGCAAACAATATATGAGCGTAGAATACATTTTTTTTCTGAGTTTTTTAAAGATGTTCAATTCGAAAATACTGAAGTTGCTTAGGTACGGTTATTTCTTTTAATTTAGCATTTCCTGAATATCTCTGGATAATAAAAGAATAGTGGTTTATGATTTTGAGGTTTGACCGCTTGAAAAAATATATATTTAATGCAAAAAACCGAGTTAAACCACTCGCGAATAAAAATAATTGTCTGCATTTCTATAGTAAAATTGAAATTTCATCATAATCCGACATTGTTTTTCCATCAAGTTTTATCAAGAAGGATTAAATTTTTAGCTTTTAAGCCTATTAAAAATGTAAACAAAACTCACGACTGTTACTACGAAGCAAACAAAATAATAAATAAAAATTACAATTTTTAACGCCTATCTGATTTCTAAAACATTGTACAATTAATTAGAAACCAATATGGCATATGCTAGAGTAATGTGAAATTATCAAATTGATCTCCCAAAAACTAATGAATTCACAAAGTGATTTTCAAATGGGGAACATGGTAACATGAGTAGAGGGAAAACAGGGGAGCTGGCGCACTTCTGTGCGCGCCCACGTGACCAGTCACGTGGCCTATGGCGGGAAATTTGAATTTGAATTTTCATCTCGACCTAATCTTAACTGCCACGTGGCCTTGCCTAGACCTAACCTTAACTACCAAGTGGTCTCACCTCGTCCTAACCTTGACTATTAAGCCACGCTCCTTTTTAGTCATGTGACCATTAGGCTCCCCCCCTTTTACACTTATCCCTCTCCAACCAGCCAATCATATTGCTTCATCCTGATTACCCCCACCCTAAGCCGCCATTTTGTTTACAATGACGTGGTCAGCATTCACGCTTAACCACCAGGTTTATCCCCTGCACCAATTGAAGGGTCCGGTACCCACTTTATAGTCTGTAACCTCCCCTATGGTTATATAATCATAACCTATACGATGAAGGGTCCGGTACCCACTTTCAGAAGCCAGCATTTGGTCACGTGACCTTTGGCGGGTAATTTGAATTTGAATTTTCATCTCGACCTAACCTTAACTACCACGTGGTCTTGCATCAACCCTACCTTAACCACCACGTGGTCTCACCTCGACCTAACCTTAAATATTAGGCCACGCCCCTTTTTAGTCACGTGACCCTTATGCCCCGCACCTTTTTAGTAACGTGATCCAGTCACGTGACTCGCAGCGCATCCTGGTCTACGCTCCGCCCCCATATTTTAGTCACGTGATCCAGTCACGTGACCCTTTGAACCCTCCGGTATATGCTCCGCCCACATGTTTTAGTCACGTGATCCAGTCACGTGAACCTAGGCACCTCCTGACCTATACTCCGCCCACGAGATTTACCCCCCTCCACCCATTGAAGGGTCAGGTACCCATCTTATAGAGCATGAGTGTACCCGACCGCCATTTTGTTTTTCTTATGCCGCCATTTTGTTTTCCTACTGTTTGAGAGACTTGAGGTTTTGTTGAAGGGTTAGGTACCCACCTTATAGAGCATGAGTGTGCCCGACCTCCATTTTGTTTTTCTTACACCGCCATTTTGTTTTTCTACTGTTTTAGGGATTTGAGGTTTTGTTGAAGGGTTAGGTACCCTCTTTATAGAGCATGAGTGTACCCGGCCGCCATTTTGTTTTTCTTACACCGCCATTTTGTTTTTCTACTTTTTGAGAGACTTGAGGTTTTTTGAAGGGTTAGGTACCCACCTTATAGAGTATGAGTGTGCCCGACCTCCATTTTGTTTTTTATTCTCCGCCATTTTGTTTTTCTACTGTTTGAGAGACTTGAGGTTTTGTTGAAGGGTCAGATACCCACTTTATAGTACTAACCTCCCCTATGGTAAAATTGAAATTTCATCATAATCCGACATTGTTTTTCCATCAAGTTTTATCAAGAAGGATTAAATTTTTAGCTTTTAAGCCTATTAAAAATGTAAACAAAGCTCACGACTGTTACTACGAAGCAAACAAAATAATAAATAAAAATTACAATTTTTAACGCCTATCTGATTTCTAAAACATTGTACAATTAATTAGAAACCAATTCTAATTAATCTATAACCAACTCAGGTTATATAATCATAACCTATACGATGAAGGGTCCGGTATCCACTTTATAGTATGTAACCTCCCCAACGGTTATATAATCATAACCTATACGACGAAGGGTCAGGTATCCGCTTTATTGTCTGTAACCTCCCCTACGGTTATATAATCATAACCTATACGATGAAGGGTCAGGTATCCACTTTATAGTCTGTAACCTCCCCTACGGTTATATAATCATAACCTATACGATGAAGAGTCAGGTATCCACTTTATTGTCTGTAACCTTCCCAAAGGTTACATAACCTTTATCTTGTTTTCGTTTTTGTGCAACCTTCTTAATTTTTACGTAATCTTTACAATATTTAACTTTACCAACATGTAAACAGGTTGGATCATGTATAGACAAGTTGGATCATGTCCAGGTGAAATACAAATATGGACCTTGAACTGTTTATCTCTAAAACATAAATAAATGGTAGGGCTTCCTAATATTTGAATAGATTTTGAACTTTGAACTGATAATCCTTAAAACACAAATAAATAGTAGGGCCCCATATTCCTATAACAGCTTTTGGACTTTGAGCTCTTAATACTCTATCTTTACTTATCTCGCTGAAACATAAACAAAACAACTATACAGGTATTTTTAATATCTGATAGTATAAATAATGGTCTTAAAAGGATTAACTTTTAATCCCTAAAATATATCGACGAATCGAATCGACTGTGTCACGCTGAACAATTGATTTAATTATAATCAGCAAACCTGGCTCGTAAATAAATAAATAAATTAATCATTAATTCATACTCGAACTTTAAACAACTTTTCAATGTTCTACGTATTTTTAATCTCTGATTGTATAATCGATGGACTTACAAATTTATAAATATATCGATAAATCAAAACGACGGTATCACGCTGGCCAAAGAGGTTGCACCTTTTCATAACTTTGAAATATTTTCAAAGTACACGAGTCGGTATTAATAAATTCGAATACGATGCAGTAAATTTTAATTGATTAATATTAATTAATCCTTAATTAACACTATTTCATAATTAGTACTAATTCTAATTTATATTTTATTGGTACTCTGTTCGACTTGCCTGAGTATTGCATGACTGGTCAGAGCAGGTCGACTCATGCTCGCTTCATAACGGATGGTAGGGGCACTATGATCGCTGGTGGGGCAACATGACAGCCAATCAGATTCGAGTATTCTCGTCCAGAAACCAGTGGCCCTCGTGGCCTCTGCCATTTCGACTCGAACCCCAGAGATAGAACAAAGTTTTGCTGCTAGTACTGCTAAAATTGTGATAATATTCTAATTTTTCGAGTGCAACCCAGGCTATGAGATATAATTAACGACAACGAAGTGAAAGAAGATACTGACTGACACGTCCGTTGAACAATTGAAGGAAGAATCAAGCGAAGAATCTTCAGAAGAAGAAATTCCGATCTTCTGTTCCAGCAAGCTTTGTAAGATGAAAGGAGAATACAAAGTGGTTTGTTTGAGCTGCGGAAAATTGTATCTCACTGGATTTATCGACTTGTCCGATTGCGACCATAGAACATTTTGGTGTTATGATTGCCGTCGTCCACCTATGAAAAATTCTATTTCTTATCTAGATATATCTGCAATAGCATTCAAGATTAATGAATTATTTAGCAGAAATCTTAGAATGGAGGAAGAAATTTCAGGAAATAGTGTAGATACGATACCTAATGACCATGACTCGACACCTGATGACCATGAATCAAGACCTGATGGCCAGGATTCAAGATCTCTCGGCCCTGATGATGTAATGAATTATGACCCTTTTATTAATGACCTTGATCTAGTAAATTACGACCCTGTTTTGGCGGCTAATAGCTACAATCCGAGTCTCGGCCCACGTCCAACAACTGAAGAAGAAATAAGAGCTTGGAGGGAACGTGTAAGAGAAGCAGAGCTAGAGATTCAAAGACAAGAAATGAGGATGCAAAAGGCTAGAAAGGGGCGGGGCATAAGGGTCACGTGACTAAAAGGGGCGTGGCCTAATAGTTAAGGTTAGGTCGAGGTGAGACCACGTGGTGGTTAAGGTAGGGTCGAGGTAAGACCACGTGGTAGTTAAGGTTAGGTCGAGATGAAAATTGAAATTCAAATTTCCCGCCAAAGGTCACGTGACTGCTCACGTGGGCGCGCACAGGAGTGCGCCAGCTCCCCTGTTTTCCCTCTACTAACATGTGCACGATTAATTAATTAATCAACCCTACGTTGCTAAGGAGGGAAACTATCGTAGTGAGAAACAAACCATTGACTGAACAATATTTTATTAAATATACAAATAAAAAATATTGAAAACATCTTATTGGCCCAATGCCATTATACTAGATTGTTACAAAAGTCCTTGTGCATTAGTATAGCTTTATTTCAGATTTCATATTTTAAATATTATTGAATACTACTCTTCAAAGTAAAGTTCATTGTTTTCAACTACTTTCACCCATCTTTCTGTCAGTAATTGGATTTGATACCCGTACCAATGCTTTGGTTTTAAGGCAAAGAACTCTTCACATCCAATTTTTACGGCCTCGTAATCATCAAAGATCCGACCTTTTAAAAAATGTGTCCATGATCTAAACAAACCATAATCTGATGGTGAAATATCTGGGTTATGCGCAGGATGAGGCATAACGTTTACTGCTTGCAGTTCCGATAATTTTTCCTTGATCAAACAGGAACGAAGTGCAGGAACATTTTCGTATTGCAAAATGACTTGTTCCTGTTGACCAAAGCGGGGTACTTTGTACCTAAAACTGCATAAACACTGTCTAGGTGTTCACAGTAAAGGTTTGAGTCCACTGCACGACCATCAGGAACAAGCTCAAAGAGAGTGAAAAAAAATACTTATCATCATTATAGAGTCAGCTACCTTCCAGTCCGATGTCTCATGCAAGTATGTTCCTAAACTGGCAGTAATATTCGTGAGGTGACTGTCGTGAAAATTTATATGTGATTGTGCTGACGTTATAGGAGTGCTTTTTGGTGGTCTCAAATTTTGTCTCCCATCCCCCACCATTTTGATATTTTTAACTTAGTATTTTAGTTACTACTAAAGATAATTTAAAATACGGCCTTACTGACGGAACTCTGGTGCTCATGATTTTTTTAAAATATATAATTGTTTAAATTGTGTAAGCCATTTTTCAGTTATGCACCTCAAACCTTCTTACTTAGTTATTATATAGTGCAGCAAGTACGTTGGAAAAAAATATCTATTAATATCTTAAAGGTCGTTTGAGATATTTTACTGAAAAAAAGGACTTACAATCAGTACAATGATAGCAGCCAAAAAAATATGGGCAGTGGAGGATGAAGGAGTATTACAGTGGACCCTTGTTATAAGGCTTCTTGTTATAACATGGCGGTTTATAGTTCTGGACCTGATTTCCGATTAATCTGTAAATAAACTAACTGCACTTTTTTTTTTTTTTACTATTCGCAAAATAGTAACGTAATACTTACAAAGCCAATGCGAAGAATTCATCTAGCATCAAATTCAAACTTCAAGATTGTAATTAGATATTAATTTACTTAGCATCTTTTAAATCTATCACACATTATGTATCTCTATTAACAACGAAGTTTCAATAAACTCTTGAAAATGTATTCCTTCAAGACGTTCGAAAATTGATTCATGCAAGCAATTATAATCAAAGAAAATTCGTAGGTCGCTGAAATTGAGTCAATTCCTTCCAAATATAGTTCATTTGGAAAAAAGAGTGCCAGAATATGAAAATTTGTGTTTTTCCTTTTTTTTTCTTGAAAAGTTTGCATTGGCTTATATTTCTTTATGAAAAAATATTAGATTTTTATTATCAAAATTTAACGCAATAAAAAATTATTGTTAGTTTCACTATTCTAAGTTTAACAGTCAAACATAATGATTTCCTTCAAACTGTGATTAAAGAGTAACTTTATTAAGACTCTCTTGATAAAGATAATAATAAATTATTTTTAATGTTGTAACAATATTATTCTTATGCTACTAAGGTGACCAGAAGGTATGAATAACTGAAAACATCATTATTAATGTTAAATCATTGTTTTGTACTTCAATATATTCAATAAAATATTTTGAGTTTATTTTCATTTTAAAATACAATTTATTCTTTTATATATATAATATCCATTATCCATTTATTATCCATAAATTATAAAGAAGCTTGCACAGTTTTTTTTAATGCAAAACTGCCACAATTTGATGCATGATTAAATGATCAAAAAATGAAGATTAACTTATTTTTAAATAAGAAACGTAAGTAGTATTGACTAAGAAAATGTCCGATTTAATATTTTATCAACGCTTCTCTTCGCTTGAAATTCCACTTTTTCGTATTGTGGCACTCTTCGTCCAAATGAGTGATATGCTCTATGCGTGGTGAAGGGCAGAATCTGTAGAGGTTACCTATTCTGATCTTGACAGGAGTTGAGGGCACCACTGGAGCAAAGACGCAAGACTGTACCGGAGAACTTCAAGAGGGGAGGGTTAGTGGGGATCGAAAGTGGAAGTGAGCAGTCTTCAGTATCGAGGGTGAGAGTGTGGCTGTGGTACCTGTGAACGAAGAACATGAAGGTAAGGCAAATCTTCGCCAGAGCACGTTGTAATCTAACGTTGGAGTTTGAAATATATTAAGTTCAAATTTATAAAGCACTTTAAAGTTTAATTCCACAAATATATTACATAAACCATATATACTTGATAATCTATGTTGAAAATTAGATATTTAAATGCATTCATTGTAAATAATTTTTACATTTTTTTTCAGAGGGAAATTTAAATTTTTTTCGGGGGGGGGGGAGGTATTTAATAAGAAGGCGAATAATCACCAAAACAATAATCGCCAAATTTTACCTAGGTTTTAAGGATAAGTATGAAAATTGGATCAAAAGCCATTGTAAAAATTAACAAAAATATTACTCAAAATTCAAATTGGTGGTTATGAAAATTATATTTTTTCGTACATTTTGGAGTGGAAGAGGAAACATATATTCCTCTGATCTCCCATCTGAAAACACCAGTGGTTATTTATACTATAATATTTTATATAGTGAAAATAGGCACTGAAAAATGAACAATCAGAGATAAGCACTTGTTTCTCTTAATATGAATTGTAAGATATTTACAAATAAAAATTAGAGTTACTTAAACACATGGACCTCCTGAACCAACTTCCTCACTTTAGAATTCAATAAGCCTTGTTATCAAATGTTAGTATTATGCATTATAAAGTTATGTATTTATAGTTATTTTGATATATTAAGTACTATTCTGTTTTGTTTTACCACCTGAAATTGGACTTTACCTATTGGTGGATGGTGTCTATAAATAAATAAATCAGAAATTAGGAAATTTGGATTCTATAAAAAAAGGTATTAATCTTTAAACACATTTTTTTTGAGCCTTTGAATTTAAATTAACTTCTTCGGATTCGTTCAGTGCAAAATGATGAAGTATTTTTTGGATGTTGATAGGTTGATTTTTGTAATTTATTTTTTATTACCCGCAAGTTTCTAAGCTAACTTTCCTGATATCTTTAATTAAAGATATAGCTAATTATTATTAACTCGTATTAAATAGTTTATGCAATCTACTGTTCACATTTCTATTATTTTATAAAGGGAAAGAACCTTTTGTCCAATCATCATAACTCAAATTGGTAGTAAACTATGTCTTCTCGGATGTTCTTATTGCTCATAGAAATTTTAAGTTAGCATATCTCCACTTTCTTTAAATTTTAAGAGATCAAAATTATTTTCATCAAAATTATTTTAAAAATAATTTAACTGTTTTCCGTTTAACGTTTCATAATTGATATAGTAATTATTTAATATTATAAAATGTAAAATTATATCTTACAATATATGTATACATTTATTGTATAGTGTGTGTATATTGTATACAATTGTATATAGATTATGATATAATAATTGTGTTTAAGCTTGTGATAAAGCTTTCAATAATTAGCATAATTAAACATCCAATAATATTTATCTCTACAAATATTATAAGCGAAGTTTATTCCTTTCTGAAATGAAAATGCGATCCTTACTTTCACAAACCAAATTATTAACTTTGAATGATTAGGAGTAAAATCCTCTATGAAGAGCCAAAAACCAATACATTCCGGATTGTATATACTTAGACTTTACGAACCTAGAGGTTCAATACTGAAAAAACCTAAGTAGCTTCGTCAACAAACGCCCTTATTGTCCCTTCAAATACAAGAACGGATTTATATTTTCAATTTTCAGATTAGAAACATTATAACGTAGTTTTTAATCGCCTAAGAATTCAATTTTATTTACATTAAATTATTTTAAATTTTGTTATTGTTCTATATTCAACTATTTACATATTTTTCCTTATTTATTTATGCACTACTATAATTTAATCATAATAAGAAACCAAAACCAAAAGTTTTTATAATCGATATGAAATGAAATGAATAAAGTCAGAAAATTATGGCAATTTTACTTCCGATGGTTAATTTTATTAACCAATATTAATAATAACTGAATGGAAAAATATAAATAATAAATAAAGTAAAGTTACGGAAATAAATTACTGATCAATTTTAACCATCATCTTTGATAAGTAAAATTATGTTCATGATTGTTCTACGACAATATACTTAAAATGCTAGCTATAAAATATAAGCGTATGTAAAGCTGTGAACATGATAAAACTATTGACGGGTTGTAAACCTATGCCACTCCTTCATGGGCTAAGTATTGTACCCATATCTTCTCTACCTTATATATATATTGCGTAACCTGGAACAGACTATTTACGACCTGTCGTCAGGAAACCATCAAGAGATAAATTGGCAGTGAAGAGGTGAAAGACATTACTCCTGAAGATCGCCGAGCCGTGGCTCCTCTCTCTTCTAATAATAATCCTCTTCCTGGTCCCAATGGTCAGGAAGTAATACCACCCATCCCATCGGCAGACCGTTATCCTACCAATATTCAGGAAAATTACTAAATCGAGACGGGCATCGTACGGGGTGGGTAGATAGATCTCAGATCTTAAGAAGCATGGAAGAAGAAATTGATAGAAACTCTTCTTAATCGTAGTCAAAAGTGGAATGAAAAAAATATAAATGAGATGCTGTCTTTTTAAGTGGAGATTTAAATTTTTTTTTAGTTATCTTTTAAAAAAATATATATTACAACTAGGCGTGAGGAATGGAGGTGCCCAGTAAACCTCATCAATGTAACCTTATTTATTTTATTTCTTCTGAGGATACCCGTCGAGTTCAAGCAAGGAGATGATGGTCGGCGGTTGTCATAATAATTTATACCATTTGTTAAAAATAATTATTTGGTTGGATTACAACCTGTCCGCATTCTATATTTATTTTATACATGTTTTATTTTTATCTTCACTGCATACGAGTTTAAACCACATTCATATCATATCGTTATAGATGATAAAAAATTGACTGTGCTTAGAGTTCTTGACTTCTCCAAAGCCTTCGACTCCATAAACCATTCCATCCTTTTTTCTAAATTAAAATTATTATCCTTCTCTAACAGTTTTATCTGTTGGCTTCAATCTTTCCTCTCTCAACGTGCCCAAACTGTTACCATTCCAAATCAACCTTTCTCTTCCTATCTTACTTTATCCTCAAAAATTGCCCAGGGCTCCTTTATATCTCCTCTTCTTTTCAGCTCCTATATTAATGACATTCACAAATAAATTCTTCATTGTTCCTATCACCATCTATTTATCCTTTTCTCCTTCTGAGTTAAATCACTTTATGCTCCTCTGTTAAAAACTAAAACTAAAACTAAATAAATAATCATTGACCAATCCCTCTCCTGAAACCACAATATTGCCCACATCATCCGACGTTCGATTTTTACCCTTTAACTGTTTCCTCGCTTCCGCTATCTCCTACCCAAATCCTCACGTAGACTCGTAGTATCCTCCTTCATATTTCTCTATTTTAACAATGGCTGTGTGGTATACGGTGGCCTCACGGGAAATCTCGGGGAAAGACTTAAGAGAATTATGAATAGCTTTGTAAGATCTGTGGAGAAAGGCATATAAAGGTCAGAACGCCGAGTGGATAGAGGACTTGAATTGGAGGCGTTCCTCCGTTTCACATCACTACGCCCAGTTAGGATGGCTCTTCCCCTCCTTCCGTAGACAGTGTTTCCTGGGCACATTACTTTACTAATTAATACCAATAAAAATACCAATACCAATAATTATAATAATAATAATAATACCAACCAGTGCCCTTTCTATGTCTACAATCTTCTCCAATTCAATTCCTCTATATTCTTCCAGTCCATAAGATCTATGTCTTCTGGACTGTCTTGTGACTAAAGGAATGTAGGAACGATGCACATGGAAAGGGGCATCGTTCCTACATTCCTTTATTGTCCGTTCCGCTACTCTCTGGAATTCTCTCTCTCCTAAAATCCGGCATGCCTCTTCTTTAGACACATTTAAAACCCTCCTTTTCCAATTCCTGCTCACAATCCAGTCGGGCGTTGTCTAACCATAGCATTATGCTGTAATGCATCAGGTTTCACTACTTTCGTTTTATTCAAATTTCATTTCATTGTTTATGTAGTTCATTGTTTGCTTTGTAAATATCAAGGATTCTTTTATTTTTATACATGAATTATTTTCTCCACTAGGCCATTTCCAATTTGATTGCTAAGAAATTCGTATATGCTCTTTAATTAATTAAAGATGCTCGTTAATTTTGTAAATGTTTTTTTAGATATTGATTCTCTTTCTTTCTTTATTTTATCTATGTGCTTATTTTTTTTCTGTATCATATTACAATGTAAATTTATATATATATATATATATATATATATATATATATATATATATATATATATATATATATATATATTTTCTCACTATGAGAGGTAAATAATTATTTTAACGATAATGGTTTTGTTAAACGGATGAATGAAATTTTATTTTCTCACTCTCTTTGTTCTTTTTTTATGAGTACTCATTTACATCGCTTCTCAACAATTTTTTTTTCTTTTATTATTTGTATATTATTTATGAATCTTATTTGTTTATTTCAATATGTAAGCCAGAATCGTTATTTTTTTGTTTGTACAACATAGTTATTCTTAAGGGACTTCGTCCCAGAATAATGTTTGCTTTCTATTCTATCATCGTATCTCCTATATTTTATGGACATATATATTCTCTTACATGCTTTGTATCATAGTGATTATTATCATAGTTAATTTATCGTTTGTGGTTCTGAAAAAGGCTTAAAATGTATTACGAAACGTCGGCAATAAAAAAAATACAAGATCCCCAATAATCAAATTTTATTTTAGTCTTTTACAAAAGCTCCGTTAAAAAAAAAAAAAAAATCGTTTTTTTCCCTACTGTTATTAAATATGCATCAATGGCAAGTTGTTTAGAATAGATTGTAAAATCTTATATCAATATACCCATGAGCTAGGAGATTTTGATTATCAGAGGTAACTGAATCTCTACCAGTCATCATCATATGTAGTTGTGCCTCTATAACAATTTCAGTCAATGACTTTATACGTCCGCTTGTATTAAGGTGGGTTCACACCATTGTCAAGCTTTCGCAAGTTAAACAGTACATGTGTAAAATGAGTTTACAGAAGCTTAGAAAAATAACTTATCCACACTCTACTGTTCTGGCTATTTTCCTATTATAAAGAAACATAAAAATTTAAAAATAAAACATATATATATATATATATATATATATATATATATATATATATATATATATAAACACCACAACACCATATTTATTTATGTATTTATATATATATATATATATATATATATATATATATATATAAATACACCAATATGTGGTGTTGCTTCCCGAAAGAACTGGATCGGGCTCAAACACAAATATGGAAGGCCGTTTCAAGCAAAACTATCTCCTCTATACGTTTGATCAGCTACGCGTTTATCTTAGAAGGACGTTGCTGAGGATTGTGATGATTGAAGTAAAATCTGCAGGAAAAGAATTGAAAATGTTTAGAACCATCACTCCTCAACCTTACATGTATGTGAGTCTGTAAAACAGACTTAAGCACTAAAAATGATTCCTCGCCAAATCAATATGACATGCTGAGTGGCTCATAGAAGAAGTGACCACAATATTTGTACATGCATATGACTTCCGTAGAAGGGTGAAAGGAGGTAGATGAAAGACCCGAAAAGAAACTATAAAATCAAGAGTGGAAGAAGTGCTCCTTTCTCTCACGTTATATCTTGAGTTCATTTCCGCTCATCATTACATTCAAATCGCAGATAAAAATTTCTTTTTATTAGATGTGAATGAAAAAAGTTAAGTTAAAAATAATTTTGCTAGAAATCATGATTTTTTTTTAATTTTTATTACGCAGACATTTAAATTCGACTTGTCTGCTTATGTAATTACAGTGAGATTTGAAATCCTGATTTAGCACATGCTCTAACTATATGTCGCTCTCTAAAAATGGATCCTCACATAAAGATATATTTAGGCAATTTAAAAAAAACAAAACTTAAACCATAACAGATTGGAACTGATTTTACATCCTACGACCTGTGTACAATTGTTGTATCTTATACTATTGTATCTTATGCTAAAATTGTATTAAAAATATACAAACAATAAAAAATTACTCCTCTAAAATAATTACTATTTTATTTTTTATTTTATCAGATCACATTTTTCAAAAACTTTGCTTTGTGTACTATATTCACAAGACCTAAGGAAATAAAAATGAATATTAATAGGAGCAATTAGAAAGCAATAAAAATGGAAAGTACTGTAATGAATGTAGCAACGGCTTTTCAAGATACTAAGCCATCACGCAGGTCTACCAACCGTAATAAGAATATATTAATTAAAACAGTTAAGCATTGCTGTAGCGTACAAAAACGTTTCTGTATGCGAATTTATTAATTTCCTTTTTTTTTTTTCTTTTTTTTTACATTTTTACATAGATGTTTACATATATCGAAATTAAAAGGAAGATATACCACTCCTTCCTTATTGGCACAGTGTTGTACGGGCCAGAATCATGGATACCGACAAAACAATATGCAAATAAATTACTGGTTCTAGAAATGGATCTTTGGAGAAGAAGTTGTGCCATATCCAGGTTGCAGAAGGTCAGAAATGAGGTAATAAGAAACTGTATAAGTAAATAAATAAATAAACATGGTATTGACACTGACTATGTTCACTGTTGAATTTGAAGTGTTTGTTTATGAATATCGTCTTAAAACTGACCGATTTACTTTGGACAATATTTTCTTTGTGTGAATAAGGGCATTTTCACACGGTCCGATAAATATTGATGTCGGATCCTACATTTCCTGCAGTCAGAAATTCCCTCAATAGATCAGAACCTATGAAAACACCCTTATGGTGAATATTTCTTTTAAGTCCATGATGGTAAATGGACTTTATTATAATGATTGAAATAAGTTAGTCAATACGTATTGTGTTTTGAAAGGTACAGAAACTAAAATTGTCCATAATAATCCAATTAAATTTGTTTTCTAATTTTATATTTCATGATAACTAAATATTACATTCTACTTTACCATGACAATTATTAATAATAATATATGAACTGAATAAGTGGAGGCTCCGGGGCCATGTGAAAAATGTCCATCTTTAATTTCTTTCAACAAAACTCATTACTCAACATCGTTAATAAATTTTCTCGTTAAAAACGAGATTTTCCCTTTTATTTCCCTCTTTGAGGCTTGCCTAAAAGCAATTTCTTGGGCAGCTGTCTGGCCCTCTTCTTTTAGAATTTCCCGAACATCTTAGCCTCTTTAGCCGTTTTCAAGAGACTGATTGTATAGCTGAGTGTATAGCTCTCTAACGGAATTTGAATAGATACTTTTTTTCTTTCGTGAAAGTGATCCTAACTTTAATAACACAGGCCAACGATGAAAAAACTTTTATACTGAAAATACCTTATTCCTATAGTTTTTAGCGTGCTGAATCCAAATATGATATTAAAAAAGCAGTATCACCCACAATTTCAACTATTAAAGCTGTTTAATTCTTTAAAATCCGCTTAATTTAATAAATTTAACTATAAAATGTGAAGAAATTGGGGGTGATACAGCTTTTTTAATATCATATTTGGATTCAGCACCCTAAAAACTATAGGAATAAGGTATTTTCTGTACAAAAGTTTTTTCATCGTTGGCCTGTGCAATCGGAGTTAGATGAACAAGATGATGAAGAATTCCAATGTTTTACAGAAAATGTAGAGCCTAAACTGTTTACTCAAATCGAGCTTAACGACTTGGTTAGGGACTATAACCATGCTTATGATGTAACATAGTGTTTCATTAATTTCCCCGTATACCGTATAGGGATTTAGGTTGGGGTTTATTCTATATAATACAAAGCATATTGCTGGTAAACTATGAGTGATACAAAAAAAACTAAGGCCAGATTTATATTCAGCAGATAAAAATCTATAAAAACCAACTATTAAAGTTAAAAAAAATTGTTTTTGTTGGCCTGTGTAATTTTTTGACCCTTTAAAGTCAACTGCTTACCAGTGCTATCCTGGTTTGCATCATTATTCATACCAAGGAAGGCAGCCGCATCATTATTGGAGATGATAGTGCTTCATATATATATATATCGGTAAGTCGGGAGAAACGGGCCAAACTCCAGAAGTGGGTTGCACACAGGGATATAAAAAATAAAACATTCTTTTCATCGTAACTTTTTTCCGTGCAATTCCTCGGTGAAAAGTTAAAGGTCTTTATGAAGAATAATTTAGGCAAGTTTAATCAAAATCGTTAGAGCCGTTTTCGAGAAAATTGTAAAATCGATTATACAAAGTGGCACTTCCGATTAGTCGATTTTGACGAAAACGTTGCTGTAACATCACATGCATGTGCCAACCTTAAATACGTAATTTCAGTATCGTACAGCTTTCCGTTTTTGAGCTAGACTAATCACATACACACAGACCATTTTGCGAGACTTGGTCATTTGGACTCACAGGACCTTAAAACATGTATTTCCGTCGAAAACTCGAATTCGAAAATTTTCACGATCGCAATACTTCCCCTTACTATATACTTCGTATATAGGTAAGGGAAAGTAAAAATTCATATGTTCTTATCCTATTTTCATTTTTTTAAATTTTATTGGCTAATTATAAATAAACAAAGTTTCACAAATAAACAATATTCATACATGCATTACCATTTCGGTATTAATATTATGATTTTGTTTATAACTGATTGTTAACAAGTTACAATCAGATTAGAATATATGTTAATTGTGCCAGTAATCATCGCAGTGATTTCATTCTTATTTCCGTTTGTATTATCAAAGTCTTACAAAATGCCTAACACCTAATCACATAGAGAATATGCAAACATGTTGTTCATTTATGGCTTTTGCAATGGGAGTGCTACAGCATCTGTTGAGGAATATCGCCAACGTTTTCCTCATCACAGACATCCATAAAAACTTCTTTATCAGAGTTTTCAACGAACTGTGCGAGAGCGGAACACTTGCCATAACATCCGAGCGAGCTACTCGCTGAAGCTGAAGAAGATCAAAAGATCAGCTCACGAGGGATAGCTGCTCAACAAACAAGAATATTAAACATACTCCACGAGCAAGGCTTGTATCAAAAGCATGTAATGAAGAGAACGCAACACCTGCAACCGGAAGATAAATGACAAGCCTCATGATGTATCGCTGATACTATTCATGGATAAAGCAACATTTACCTGTGACGGTATTAATAACAGTCACAACTCCCATGTGTGGACCGATGAAAATCTCCACGCAAAAGTCAAAAGCAATTTTCAACATAA
The DNA here is from genome assembly GCA_948150685.1 of Rhaphigaster nebulosa. Classification (NCBI taxonomy): domain Eukaryota; kingdom Metazoa; phylum Arthropoda; class Insecta; order Hemiptera; family Pentatomidae; genus Rhaphigaster; species Rhaphigaster nebulosa. The sequence goes on from OX411311.1 coordinate 65,165,831, forward strand.
GCTTTCTTTAAACGTGTGGTGTGGCATTGTCGATGGTTATGTTATTGGCCTTTTCATTTTAGAGAATCACCCCACAGGAGACTATTTCTTTGATTTTTTATGGCTTGAATTACAAGAACTATTAGAGGATTTTCCTCTAAACATCAGAATGCAAACGCACTTTCAGCGTGACAGAGATCTTACTCTGTTCATTTGTCGGATGATGCAACATTTGGATGAAAGGTTTCCAGATCGTTGGATTAGTCGCGGTGGTCCAATTAGTTGGCCCCAATATCTTCAGACTTCACAGTACTGGATTATTGTTTACGGGACTGGTTCAAAAGATGAAGTATACAAAGTAAAAGTAGATAGTCGGGATGCACTAATTCAACGTATTAAAAATGCTGTAGGCGTCATTAAAAGAAGATATGAAACAATCAGAAGGGCAACGGTCGCCCTTCGAAGACGAAGCTGAAAATGTTTAGACGTTAATGGTGGATTTCCGAAATTAAAATAAAACTTCGATAACCGAAATTTTAATACGGAAATTTTAAGGTATGAAATATTGTTTTGTTTTTTGTTTATTTGTAATTAGCCAATGAAATTTAAATAAATGAAAATCGGATAAGAACATATGAGTTTTTTTTTAATTATTATTTTCCTGTGTGAAACCCACTCCTGGAATTTGGCCTGTTCCCTCTCCCCCACTTAACCTATATATATATATATATATATATATATATATATATATATATATATATATATATATATATAGAGAGAGAGAGAGAGAGAGAGAGAGATTGTTCTGCACTGTTTTTGATTACCCATACTTAACTTATGCAGAAATATTTAGCTATTCAGTAATGTTCTGACAAAACAAGAACGTTAAAAAAGTACACTACGTGATTTTGATGAATCACGACGGTTTATGGCTCATTTATTCTCTTTTTATTTTTTTATATACTCTTCAATCTAAGGTTGAGGAGATACAACAATACGCCAGAATTTCTCAGTTTCTCAATACGCTTGAAAATCACTCAATTTTTAATGCTTTGAGTCCAAAAATGTGATTATTATCTATTTCTAAAAACCCCTTTTCCTTAATTGCTTAACCTTCGACTATATGTAGCGAAAAAAGGGTCTACCTTGCATTCATTAATTAGAATAAAAGATTTTTCTTTTTTATATTATTTGGTATCGTAAGAGTAGTGTAAAGTTAAGTTTTTGATCTCAAAAACTCTAGGTATAATTATCAGTGAGCAAAATAATACGAAATTTTCCCACTTTTTTCAGCTTGTCAGGAAAATCTGCTTGATACCAATTTCTAGAAAGATTTTTCTATCACTTTTCAGAAAGAGTTTTCTGCTAAATGCTTTGATTGATCTATTCAGATGCATCAACCATGCCAAGAAGCAATATGGGTAATTATCGTGTTTGATGGAAACCAATATGATTTGAATCAACGTATTACTAAAATTCAGAAAGGTTCTGATACTTGGGTTTTTTACAAGCCTATTGCAACAAAGGTAGAAATCAGCCCTGCAGAAGAAAAACAATTCACGGCTCTGTATAGCACTGGAACGAACACATGTCAGGGATTTCGGTGATCTCTGATTCCATTAGTATGTTAAGATGGGGGCCAAACCAAAGACAACTAATTAAATAATTAAAAAAGATTAAAATATACTTTGTTGAATGCATCCTGTTTATTTATTTCATCACAAAATAATTTTATGGTTTTTTTTTTATATAAGCATTCTGAATATATGAAGCTTTTAATAATTTATCCGGCTGAAAATGTACAGATTCTATGCACAATATATTGTACACACTATACAAACATATGTACATATTGTATCTCATGATTCATTGTTTTGCAATAATACTTTCTGAAGGAGGAACCTCTATCTTGTCAACTACCAGCTTAAGTTTCAGAAACTACATCTAAATATCTACAGAATTGAAAACTGTATAGAGCAATGATTCTTTTATTTATTTCACTTGCACTAGTAGTACTTTGAACAGTAGACCTCGCATACAAAAAAAAAAAAGGAATGCAAAAATAAAAATCATTACACATACAAATTTTTTATTGGATTTAAAACTTTTTTTTTTATCTGGTCGTATTTGTATTCATCAAATTTGAAACAGCTCCCTCTCCCCTTCATCCTTCCTTTCCCCGAGGTTTTATACCTTGCAATACATGCACATGTACATAATTATAGACATTAGCCATTAAAACACTTTTAATTCATAAACCGCCATAAACAGAGATAAAAATAAATGGGTCAGACATGTGTTTTAGCAATTTTGAACTTTTTCTTTAAATTCCAAGTACTGCAGTTCCAGTAATACTTCATGTTAATCAACGTTTGACCAATGCATTTAGCAGTAAATTGTAAGCTCTTTCTGAAAATTTGTTGACAAATGTTTGTTCGGAGTTGGTATTTAGTAGATTTTTCCGACAAACTGAAAAAAGATCTCGCCAGAATTTTTGAGGTCAACAACAACAACTCTTACGATACCAATTTTTTTTCGTTATCTGTTATTGGTCGTGAAGAACACAAAGAGTTTAGAGAAATAAATCTTCCAAAGCGGATATATATAGGCAAAGTACAATTCGTTTTTATATTGGCAATAACTGAAATATAAATATTGACTTGTGTGAATCAAAACCGATATGAAGTGTTTTCGCAATATACTTTTTTCTTAATATGTTGATTAACTGTGCCATTCTTAATGATTTATTGTCTCCTCAGCGATTTTCCATTTTACGTATTAGAAGTCCTTCCCTTTACATTGCTGAAATAGTCCATCAGGATGATTTGTAAAAAAAAAAATTTTTTTTTACATTGGAAAATAACGTATTATTATTATTATTTTTTACCAGTTTTAAATGAAATCTAGACCTGGGAGACGTAAAA